>BSBK01005056.1:5000-605000 GCA_027943335.1 Chamaecyparis obtusa | reverse complement strand
AGTCTCCTCTAGGAAAGAGAAAGTAGATGTTATCCCTAATGCACCTGTGATAGGTCCACAGGATTTTGCACCCACAATGACAACACCTATTGAAGCAATGGAGTTTGTGCCCATGCCTAAAACAAAAGATGACACTGTCATGATTGATAATGTTGAAATATGAATGGTGGAAATAGATAAAGACCTAGAAAAGTTTGAAGAAGCCTTTGTAAGTACTGAAGAGGCTGAGATTCTATGTGGTGAAGAATCACCTAAGCAGCAAGAAGAAGTCCAAGTTGAAGACTTGATTAGACAAGAAAGTGAGAAGGAAGATGAACATAAAGAAGAACCTACTATGGAGATCCTAGTGAAGGTAAAGAATGAAATTATGGAAGTAAGTCAAAGCTCACTTCTTACTCCTAAGCCATCAGTTTCATTGTTGTCAAGTTTGACCCCTGATACAACCAGTCTAGACTCTTGGGGAGAAGAAGATTTAATAAAGATAAGTCTATTAACCATGGAGAAAGAAAAAGAAAAAAAAGCTATGAGAAATCCATTATTTGTTGAATCAATCAACATTCTAAATAATCTACTACCAAAGGATAAGAAAGTATCAAGTGTACATTCAGTGGATGATGTCAGCACCATCTTGACAAGCTTCAAAGAAATTTTTTCAAGTTTACAAGAATCAGCATCCAAGATTGCAGAAGAGAAATATCTCAAGAAAAGGTTGGATGAGTTGACAAGCAATTTCACACTTGACCTTAACTCACTAAAGGTTGGTCAAGCAATGCTAAAAGATCTAGTAGCCAAAGGAAGGAAAATAATTGTTGACTGCATGAACAAAGACAAACTCACTATAGATCACCTTAAGAAGATTTAGGAAGCAGAATCTATGATGGAAGTAGTAAGAAAATCAGTATAAGATACCACTCAAGACATTAACATATGCAATAATTTATATCAAGGACAGTTGGATAAAATTGTGAAGGCAAAGAAAGAGATGGAAAAGATAAGGGCTAGACAAGAACAGTTGAGACATGCACTAGCGCCCTCTCTAGATGTGTTAAATCAGAACATCAAGGAGATAGATACCACTATTGTGACATATAATCAAGGTTCATGTATAGATTTGGAAAAGATGGAGAATTTAACCTATGCATTATGCACCCATCTACAGATAGTTGATGCACTAAAGGCATTTTGGCAGCAGGAAATGACAAACCTTAAGATTTCATACCTAGATGTACATTCTATGTAAGTACTTGAAGTTTTTTTTTTGAGCACCTTTTTCATTAATGTCAAAGGGGGAGTAGAGTAATATGGAGTAGTAGAGTAATATGGTATAAGGGATATATAAGATAGATAGTATATGATGTACAATATATAGGGAAAGATAAGAGTATAAGATAGAAAGTTTTTGTGTAAAGATGTAGTTTAGCAACTTCACCATATTCCTTTATTGCCATTAATGATAAAGGGGGAGATTTTTAGCAAGTTGACTATAATAGTGTATATGACTAATTTTAGTGTTTTCATTATGGAAACAAAGTTATATGAAGTTTTGAGGTTAGCGCAATAACTTAGAAGATCAAAATTTGTCTAAGTATGGAAGATAGAGCAGTCAGTGAAGCACCTGATGAACAGAGCATCAACACATGTGTGTATGATCTATTTTTGGCATGCGTCCTTGAAGATAAGATGTTGAGTATGTTAGTAAGCTATGGTTAAGCACGCATGGTCAAATGTGATAGTATGAAGAAGTTACAATGAGTTGAAATGACACAGACAGTAAGCGGCAGAGAAGAATAGAGCATGCAGTGAAATTGAAAGATTTTAATTAGCGTATAATATTTTAATTTGTTAAGGCTATGTGCTTATTTTAAATGTGTTGTAAACAAGTTAATATTAATGTAGGTAAACACACTTAATCCAATTCATTTGGAAGCATTGTATGTAATAGGTTATAGGCCGAATTAGTAAATTGTTTTGGTTGCGACTATATAAGACGTGCACTTTTGTATTTAAGTATGAAGAGTTGTAAGAAGATTTAATAGAAGAGAAGAAGTATGTGAAGTATGTGTAAAGAGAAGTAAGAATAATATAGAGCTTTCTAAGAGGTTAAAGCATCAACACTCAAAAGGAACTAATCAGACAAGCAGTGTCATAGCAGCAGTTCACCCTTGTAGATATAGTGTGTATTTGATATCTAGGAGGTTGTAGCCTTCTGTATTGAGTAGTGAGCTTTGGCAGTGAGCCTTAAACCCCTAACAGGGTTTGTTACTTCAAGACTCCTAACAAGGTCTGACCTTTGATCAAGTCATTGTACTAAGCATTGTAATGACTACTCCTAATAGGGCAAATGAACATTAACAGGTTCATAATACAAAGTAAAATTATTAGTGGGTATTAATTCCCACCAGGGTTTTTCCTTTGGCTAAGGTTTCCCCGTAATTATATATGGTGTTATGTGTTATGGTTGTTTATTTTATTTTCTTTAATATTCGGTTCAATAATTAATTAATTGGGCTAAGTTTCAAGAAGCAGAAAAACATTAATATTATAGAACACTGATTCACCCCTCCTCTCAGTGTTCCCATTCCTAACAAATTATTCCTAAAAATTGGCATCAGAGCTACTAGTCTTTAGAGAGAAAGCTTAACAACTTGGGGTAATCTTGGAGATGACACTCTATAGGAAGGATGGTCCAAAATTTGATCCTGAAAAACTTTGACAATTGGAAGAACAAGATGCGAACACATTTTCTATGTTTGGGCATTGAATATTGGTTGATCACAAAGAATAAGGTGACTATAAAGACTAAGAATGACTTACCATCAGCTTCTTATGATGAGAAGAAGGTGTTTACTCATAATATGGTTGCAAGAGAAGCATTGATCAACGTACTCTCTGAAGGAGAATTTACTGAAGTTAAAGACTTGGATTCAGCACACAAGATTTGGAAAAGATTAGAGGCACTATATGAAGGAGACACATATAACAAGAAAGTGAAGTTCAAGAATTAGAAAACAAAGATGGAGAAGCTACAAATGAATGATGATGAAAGCATTAGGGCATATGTTCAAAGAGTTACAAAATTTGTGGTTGGAATTAGAAACTGTGGAGGCACTTATGATGAAGAAGAAGTCATTGCCAAGATCCTTAGATCATTGAATCCTTCTTACAAGTTCAAAGCCCTATCAAAACAAGAAACCATACCTTTGAATACAAACTTTAGTAGAGAAATGTTGATTGCAAATATAACTACTTTTGAAGCTACAAAAATGGGAGATTTTGTACCCAAAGTTGAATATGCATTTAAGGCATCTACACATAAGAAGATAATGTCTACACTTCCGGCACCAGTAGTGAGAGTCTGAAAGAAGAGCTTGGAGAATATCTCGAGGAATGGGAACAGATAATGGCTAAAGAAAGAAAGATGGATGAAATTTTTGTAGTGATGGCTAGAAGAGAAAAGAGAGGTAAGGGTAAATTTGAAGGAAAATTACCTTTAAATTTTTTTTCTTGCAATAAGGTTGGTCATTTTGCATCTAGATATCCTACAAGAGTTCCTAAGTACAAACCTTAGTTTTGTTGGCAATTTGGCTGAGTTAGATATCTAGATGTTGTCATTATGGAAACATATGATCTATATGAATACCACATATGTCAAAGAGCAGTTATGACAGAGCACATAACTAAATTGTCTAAGTGTAAGTAGTATTTTCCTACTCTAACCAGTGACAGTTTTGATTGGTGATGTTGATAGAAGTAAGTTCAGTGCTTGCACACTTGAACATGGATACTATAATGCATATTTAAGACTCACCTAAGATCGCAAGTCTATATGACATGTATGGAAGAATTTATTATAGTATTTCTAGAGACAGTATTAAAGCCGACAAGATAGAGAAGAAAACAAAATTGGTAAATAGTTAAGGGATTATTTTGTTTATCAAAATAATGTCTTAATCATATAAAGGGATGACATCCTAGATGTTAACCCTTGGGAAGCGCATGTTAAAATGTATTTTGTAAAGTACTTTATGTTTAGTAAAGCCGACTGTAAAATTTATTATTCCTAATAACTTGTATAAATGTGAGACATATGTAATGCGGAACAATAGATGAACATATGTATGCGAAAGATATTGATGCGAAGTTGTGAAAGTCAAGAAAGTAGTATAAGGTTATGTACCTTGCCTTATTTTTGTAATAAGGAATTATTGTACATTACATGTTTGGGTAGTGGGCTCATCTTGTAATCATTTCATTCTGTTCTACCAACTCTTAGTAGGGTTGAGGCTTCTAACAAGGCCTAGAGTCCTTTAATCAGGACTGAGACACTATATATATGTAATAGGATCCTAACAGGGTCAACATCCTTAACATTATACTTTTGATTAGTGGATCTTTGTGGGTATCATCCCCAGCGGGGTTTTCCCTTGGCTAGAGTTTCCTTGAGAACAAATAATGTATTATGAGTTCATTTGCTTTACAGTTATGCATGTTCTTTAGTTTACTCTATTATACAAGTATCAAGTTAATCTGTTATATCCATAATTGGGCAAAAGTGAAAGTTTGTGGAATACTGATTCACCCCCCCTCTCAGTATTCCCTATTTCTAACAAGTTTTTCAAATCAAAGTACTCAAAGGATAAAGAATGTTACTATGCTAGTGAAGGTATTTATGATGATGATGATTTATATTATGAAGAGATTGGAATTTTT
Source organism: Chamaecyparis obtusa (assembly GCA_027943335.1). NCBI lineage: Eukaryota > Viridiplantae > Streptophyta > Pinopsida > Cupressales > Cupressaceae > Chamaecyparis > Chamaecyparis obtusa. The sequence goes on along the minus strand of BSBK01005056.1, from coordinate 600,290 downwards.
TCTATTAGAGATGAACCAATACATAAGGAAAAGGCTTTAGTGTCACATGTTGATAAGAAAATTGAATGGATTATAGACAGTGGTTGTTCACATCATATGACTGGGGACAAAAACAAGTTTGTTAAGTTAATAAAGTATAATGGTGGTGTTGTAAGGTTTGTAGATAATCTTCCTAAATCTATCATAGGAGTAGGATCTATTACTCTATATAGAAAGACTAATACTAATAATGTACTACTTGTTGATGGAATTAAGCATAACTTTTTGAGTGTTGGATAGTTGATGGACAAAGAGTTTCAATTACAATTTAGTAATGGAAAATGTTTTATCAGAAGTAAGGAAGGAAAGCTGATTGCAACTGGTACTAAATCTAGAGGTAATGTATTTGAATTAAATACATCTGGAGCTTCTTATTTTGTTGCGAAGGTAGATGACAATTGGTTATGGAACAAAAGATTATGTCATATTAATTTTGATAATATTGTGAAGGCAAGTTTGACTAATGTAGTAAGAGATCTACCAAAGATTCTCAAACCATATAACACTAGATGTAGAGAATGTGTTATGGGAAAAAAGACTAAAAGCACTTATAAAAGAAAAGAATATACATCAAAGGGAAAGTTGGATTTGGTACATATAGATCTATTTGGACCTACAAGGACAAAATCATACTATGGTGAAAGGTATTTTATACTTTTTGTTGATGATATTTCTAGAATGATGTGGGTTACTTATTTAAAAGATAAATCAAAGGCATTTGATAAATTCAAGATATTTAGAGAAAAAGTAGAGAATGAATCAAGTTTAAAAATAAAATGTTTGAGGTTAGATAGAGGTGGAGAATTTACTTCAGACCTATTCAATTCATACTGTGAAGAACATGGAATATAAAGACAAACATCTGATCCTAGGACTCCACAATAGAATGGGATAGCAGAGTGAAGAAACATGACTATACTTGATGCTTCTAGGACAATATTTCTTGAAGGAAATGTATCTCATATGCATTGGAGAGAGGCTGTTGGGACAATAGTGTATACACTAAACAAAATTTAGATAAGAGAAGGTACAAGTAAGACTCCTTACGAATTATGGTTCAATCATACTCCTATTGTAAAATATTTCAGAATATTTGGTAGTAAGTGTTATATAAAGAGAGATGATGAGATAGGAAAGTTTGATGCTAGAAGTGATGAAGGAATTTTCCTTGGCTACTCTACTAAGAGTAAGGCTTACAAATACTTTAATCTAAGATTGAGGAAAATGATTGAAAGCCACAATGTAAAGATAGATGAAAGGTTTCAGATACAAGAGAGAATGTATGACTATGATCAGAATACAGAGATCAAAGAGGCTACTGCTGCAGAAGAAGAATAAATTGTTGACTGAATGTCAAAATGAGATCTGTGATAATGATACAAATAAGGCTATTGAGGTTCCTAAAACTCTAAGGTATGTAAATAACAATCATTTTGAAAAGAAAATTATTGGTAATACAAATCAAGGAGTAATGACTAGATTAAAGGTTAGAGAAGAAATTTGTTTGATTTCTCAAGTTGAACCAAAGAATACAGATGAATCTTGTAAAGATAAAATCTTGGATAAATGCTATGAAAGAAGAATTAGATTAGATAAAGAAGAATAATACTTGGGAACTAGTTCCTAGACCTAAGAACAAAAATGTGATAGGAACTAAATGGGTTTTCAGAAATAAAATGAATGAAGAAGGGGTTGTTGTAAGAAACAAAGCAAGACTAGCATGTAAGGCTACTCACAACAAGAAGGCGTAGACTTTGAAGAGACATTTTCTCATGTTGCTAGAATAGAAGATGTAAGATTATTCTTGGCTTATGCCACACATAAGAATTTCAAGGTGTATCAGATGGATGTAAATTGTGCATTCCTAAATGGGGATCTTGAAGAAGTGTATATAGAACAACCTAATGGATTTCCTTTATGTGAAGATGGAGACATGGTATGCAAGTTGAAGAAAGCTCTGTATGGGTTGAAGAAAGCTCCAAGAGCTTGGTATGCAAGGTTAGACAAGTACTTACTTCAGCTTGGATTCAGAAAATGTAATGCTGATAGTAATTTGCATTTAAGAACTAGTGAAGATAGAATCTTGATAATAGAAGTCTTTGTTGATGATATTTTCTTTGGAGGCAATGATGATCTATGTGAGAAATTTTCTATGGAAATGGAAAGTGAATTTGAGATGTCCATGATAGGTGAAATGAAATTCTTTCTTGGACTTCAAATAAATTAGAGAAAAAATGGCATTTTTATTGCTCAAAATAAATATCTTAAAGAAATGTTGATTTTTTTTGGAATGGAGGACTGTAAATCGGTCGACACACCCATAGTAACTGGTAATAAGCTAACAGTTGATGATGAATCAAAGTGTGTTTTTAAGACCGTGTAAAGATCAATGGTTGGATGATTACAATATATGACCCACACCAGACTAGATATTGCTAATGTTGTTGGAATTGTGGCTAGATATCAAGCATAACCCAAAGAAACACACCTAGCTACTATGAAAAGGATACCAAGATATCTGAAAGGAACCATAGACTATGGCTTATGGTATGACAAAAATTATAGCTTTAAACTTCATGCTTATACTGATGCTGATTGGGAAGGAAACATTGATGACAGAAAGAGTACTAGTGGTGGTGCATTTTTCCTAGGGAAAAAATTTATTTCTTCGATAAGTAAGAAGCAAGATTGTATAGCACAATCTACTGCTGAATTAGAGTATATTTCTGCTACTATAAATTACACTCAAATTGTTTGGATGAAACAAATGTTGAATGACATTGAAACAACTTTTGATGAGCCTATGGTTATCCATTATGATAACACTAGTATAGTGAATATGTCAAAGAATCTGGTGATGCACTCTAAAACTAAACATATTTCTATCAAGTATCACTTCTTGAGAGACAAGGTGGTAGAGAAGGAAATAAAATTAGAGTATATTAGTACAAAGGAATAGATTGTAGACATCTTCACAAAGCTGCTACCAAAAGATACCTTTCAATATCTCAGAGGTATGCTTGGGGTTTAGGCCCCTCCTATTCAGAATTAAATGATGTAGGGATGCATCAGTCTAGAGGTTTTTGGAGCCTTATCGTATTCTAGACTAGATGTAGGGATCTAGTCCTCAGGGGGAGTGATCATGGAAGAAAGATGTTGGAAAATAGTTGATGACTCATGGCACCCTTTTCCATCATTGTCAAAGGGGGAGTGTTGCTATGAGAAAATCCCTATTGTATGGGGAGATTGTATGTAGTACTCTTTGGTTGCAGAGCTTTGGATTGCTATAACTTTGGGATGATGGATTTTTCTATATGTTGACATCAATGCCAAAGGGGGAGATTGTTAGATATTGCTAATGCATGGGGTGGTGATTGATACATTTAATATGTTTAATCACTATGTTACTGAATGGGCATTCATACTGTTGTCATTTGTGGTTTGTCACTAATGTCAACATATGTCTTTGTGAAGATTACAAGCTGATTATGATAATGTATGAACATTGTATGAATGTTTCAGAATGTGCAAAAATAGATGAGAGTACAGGAAGATGTTGTGATCTTATATCCAATATCGCATCATGTAATGTTCCATATTGAGAGAGTTACACATGTTTTGGTGAAGAATGGTTACTAGATAATAACAGTGGAAGGTGACAAAGTGAGTCTCTGTATTTTTGGTATATCTTATAGAAGATATGAACTCGGTACATGCGAGCTAGAGAGATGAAAGACAAGGTACTAAAGGATGTTCATTGGTTAGTGTAAGGTACCAAATGCTAGATGACATCAGCTATGGCATGTGATCCGGAGAAGACTTATTTGGGAGTTGACTTCAGAAGCGTAGCATACATTTTGTTTGACAAATGTAAATTAAGGATGTTGGTCCTTAATTATTGTAATGGAATCATTGCATACTTGTTTTAGGTACCATGTGTATCTTAGCAAGAGTTTATGTAAATAGGAAATCCTAATTGGTCGACCTGATCATGTAGAATTTAATAGGGTATATATGTAAGATATTTTCTTTGGAAAAGATATTGTGAGAATGAATGTGATATAAAGAAGATTGTAAGAAGTTGCGAGCTTGTGTTTGCTGGATGTAGAGAAGAGATTTACTGGTGAACTTCATTAGAACTGATCAAGCAAAGACAACTGTTGTTGGATAGTTCAAAATATTACGTATGTCTTCATATACACTTGTTGTGAACAGTGAGTTCTGAAGGTGGAATTAACCTTCTTTGGGCAGTGAGCCCACCTTTCCTTCTTGACTCCTAACAGGGTCTGTCCTCTAATAAGGACTATGTACTGTAATGGTTTAATAAGATCCTAAAAAGGCTAAATCTTTTAACAAGGATGCAATACTCTCAGTACATCATTTGTGGGTGCTAATTCCCACTGGGGTTTTTACCTTTAACAGGGTTTCCCCAAGACCAAAATATTGTGCTATTATGTTGGAATTAATTGTGTTCATTGGATCTGATACTGATGTTACTCAAAGTTTAAAGTTTAATAATCTATCATAAAATTGATTCAGCCCCCCTCTCAATTGTATTGTGGACTATTATTCCTAACAGAGAGAAAGAATGCAAATGTATTTTATTTACTTATTCAAACTTTATACATGTCAATTTGTAAGGCCTTCCTAGTTATGGCTGATACAATGAAATTAAATTATAGAATAATCCTCATAAATGCAAGGATCCAAAACTCTCTAGATTCTATCTTCTAAAACTACCTCTCCCCTAATCCTAGAACATCTCTACTTATTTATACAAGTGGCCACTGAACAGGTTAGCTCTAAAGATCCTTAGATCCAACATTAGATAATGCAATAACCTAGATTTAGGTCCACATATTTCCTAATGAGAAATCCCAACATTAATATCACAACCAAAATGAACTACACATATTGGCCAACATCAAACAGTTAAATTCCACCAGTCGGTGAACTCAGGAACTGAGAAACACTGAACCACTGAACCAACTCGGTAAAGGAAACAACAAAATGGTAACCGATCTCTCTAGTGAATGATAGGAACACTTTATCAAGAACTCAAAAGAAGTTACCAAGAAAACAAAATAAGCTACCGAGTAGCCAAACAAGCTCCAACATATTTTTGGTTGATCAAGGATTGTCATAAACCCAAGATGCTCCTGCATCAGACACCTAGGGTTAGAAAGAAATGATTATTTAAATCATGTGTCAGGCACCACCTGAGATGAATCCAACTAATATTGAGAAATTGATGTATTGTGTTCAATTGGTCTATTCTTCCACTTTACCAAATACTCCATTTAATTCTTTCCTCTTGTGCTTTGACCGACTCTTTGTTCCAAAATCTGCTCAACTTCTTCTATCTGCTTCTTAGGATAATCACTCGGTACTTTCACTTATTGATCAAGTTCATGATACTCATACAAATCTAAAATGTTGAAAATAGGTGATATATCCATATATTCAGGTAACTCAACTTCATAAGCATTTTTAGTGTCAAATTTCTTCAATAATTTACAGGGACCAAATTTCTTCATTTTAAACTTCCCATATGTTCCAACAAGAAATATGCCTTTCATCAAGTGAAACATTACTTCATCACCAACATAAAAAATCTTATGTCTTCTTGACCTATCTTCATTATCCTTGCATTTATGATTTCTCTGCTCCAACTTATGTTTCACTTCCTCATGTAATGACTTCATAAAATTAAAAAATTCTTCCCCTTCAACACTTCTCTTCTCTTCACCAACAATATCTCTCAGGTCTTAAATACCTCTTAGTCAAGTATGCCATTAACAATCTCAAAAGGTGTCTTTCCAATACTCCTATTCACTAAACTATTGTATGCAAATTCTTCTTGTACCAAAATCAAATCCCAATTACTTGGTTTGTCTCCAACTAAGCATCTCAAAAAGTTACCCAAACTTCTATTTACAACCTTAATTTGTCCATTAGTTTATGTATAAAATGTAGAACTAAATTTCAACTCGGTGTTCAACTTCTTCCATAGAGTCTTCCAAAAATAACCAACAAACTTACTGTCTCGGTTAGAGATGATACTCTTTGATAATCCATGCAATTTGATAATTTCCTTAAAGAAAATATCTATTATATGCACTACATCTAATGTTTTTCTATATGGTATGAAATGTGCCATCATGTAAAATCTATCCACAACAACAAATATGGAGTCATTACCTCTTACAGTCCTCGGTAAGCCAAGAAAAAAATCCATGCTGATATCTCTCCAAGGTTTCTCAAGAACAAAAAATGGCATATACAATCGAGTATTCTAACTTGCTCCTTTTGCAACTTGAAAAATTCCACAACTTTTCACAAATGTCTAAACATCCTTACACAATTGAGGCCAAAAATACCTTTCCTTAAGCAAACTCAATGTCTTATCGATTCCAAAATGTCCAACCAAACCACTACTATGCTTTTCCTTTATCAAATTAGTTCTCATTGATCCTCTTGGTATACATAACTAAAGTCCTTTAAACAACATACCTTCTCAAATGAAATACTCTTCAAACTTACTCGATTGATCTAGTATAGGTGCTTTGCACTTTTTCCACTACTCAGAAAAATCAGGGTTAGTTTCATACAAATTCTTCATATCATCAAAACCAAGAACCTCAATTCTTATTTCAGTCATCAAAGATCTTCTTCTACTCAATGCATCAACAACTTGGTTATACACTCAAATCTTATACTTCATCAAAAATGTGAAATTATGCAAATAATCAACCTATTTCATATGACTCTTATTCAACTTATTTTGACTACCTAAATATGGTAAATCCTTATGATCAATATACAACACAAATTATTTTGGCATCAAATAATGTCTCCATTTCTTTAAGGTTTGAACAATAGCATATAATTTTTGACTAGAAACAAAATATTTCCTTTAAGCATCATTCAACTTCTCATTGAAGAAAAAAAAGGTTTACCTTCTTGACTCAATACAACTCCTATTTCTCTCCCATTTGCCTCACATTCAACTTGGAATACTTTATTGAAATCAGGTAAAGATAGTAAAGATAGATCAACAATCTTCTTTTTTTAAGTATCAAAACTCTTATCAGCTCCATGTGTCCACTTGTATTATCTTTTATCTCCTCTCATTGTTTCAATCATAGCATTACAAATTGAGTTCAAATTTTTTATGAACTTTCAGTAGAAGCTTTCTAAACTATGGAATGATCTTACCTCACTAACATTTTTTTTATAGGCCAATCAATAATAGCTTCAACCTTTTCGGGATCCATCTTCAAATCATCAGCTAAAATAAAAAATCCTAAATAAACAATCTCCTCTTGCATGAAGGAACACTTTTTCAAATTAATCAACAACTTTTGCTCTTTCAATCTTTGCAACACCCGTCTAATATGAAACAAATACTCTTCTCTAGCTTTACTGAATATTAGAATGTCATGCAAGTATACAATCACAAATTTACCCAAGAATTTCTTTAGAACCTCATTCATTAACCTCATAAAAGTACTTGGTGCATTAATTAAACCAAAAGGTGTAACTAACCACTCATACAAACCTTCTTTTATCTTAAAAGAAGTCTTCCATTCATCACCTTCTCTGATTCTAATATGATGATATCTACTCTTCAAATCAATCTTAGTAAAATATTTTTCTCTACTCAAACAATCCATTATGTCATCCATTCTCAATATAGGAAACTAATACTCAACTTTTATCTTGTTGATTTCTCTAGAATCATCAGACATTCGCCATTCTCCATTCTTCTTACGTGCCAATACAACTGGTAGTGCACATGGACTTAGACTTTCTCTAGTCAAACCTTTATGCAACATCTCATTAACATGTTGATTAATATCCTCATTCTCAGTTGGTGTCAGTCAGTGTGGTTCTTTATTCGGTAAACTAGCTCCAATCATATCCATAAAATGACTTATACTTTTCATTGGTAGAAAACCATTAGTTACATTATCAAAAATGATCTCTTTGTACTCAGTGAGAAAATTCTCAACCTCTACCGACACTTTATCTTCTATTTTATCACTCAATTTGTTAGGAATCAAAGCATAACATACATCATTTTCCTTTAGATCCTTACAAAATTTCTAATTTCCATCAAACAAACTTTCACAGATGTACATACTTCACCAAGATATTCTTTAACCAAAGGTAACAAGATTTGTCTTTTTCCATCAACCCAAATAGTATATTTATTCAATCTCCCATCATGTATAGCATGTCTATCAAATTGCCAAGGTCTACCCAAAAAAATGTGACAATAATCCATGGGCATAATATCACACAACATCTTATCATAATACTTTCTAATTTTTAGATTCACCAAACATTATTCACCTACCATCAATGTATGCTCATCCTTGATCCATGAAATCGGATAGGGTTTTGGATGTTTCAACCTTTCTAACTACAACTTTGTAACCATTTCTTTTGATGCCAAATTTTTTGATCTTCCACTATCAATGATTACTTTCCAAACTTTATCTATAAATATGCATCTATTCTTGAAAAAACTTTTCCTTACCATATCTTCCTTAGTCCTTTAACTCCATAACTCTCTTTTCACCATCAATTTTCCTTCCTTCTCAGGCTCATTCGGTGAACCTTCATGTACCAAAGCATTTCTATTTCTACCAAAATTCTTATTTGTATATTTACACTCAAATGATCTATGTCCTTTTTCTCCACAATTGTAACAAGTTCCTCATAATCCTCCTCTTCCATAGCTACCTTAGGAGTAGTTAAGTCTTCCTCAGAAGAAACTCTCAGCTTTCCACTAGATCTTACCTTTGTCCTGATTTGTTTTATCCTGATCAGATCTACTATTTTCACCATAGGATATACCTCTTCCTCTAGGGAATCTACCACCTCTTCCTCTTTGTCTTTTCCCATGCCTTTTGTTCAATTTATCCTCAACTTTTAGGGAAAATTGATAAGCTTCTTCAATACTTTCCATTTTCACCAAATTAATTTCCTCTTGGATGGAAGTCCTTAATCCATTCAGGTATCTTACAATTCTTTCCACCTCATCTTTAGTATGTCCATATGTGATATCCAATCTATAAAATTCCTTAGTGTAATCTTTCACCAAGCTATCTTTCTACTTCAAACCTTGCATTCTCCTAACTAGGTTATTTTGATAATCACAAGCTAGAAACTTGCTTTTCAATTTTTTCACCATCTTATTCCATACCTTAATTTTGCCTTTACCTTTCTTCTTTCTGACTAATTGCAAATGCTCCCACCACAAAGATGCATGACCTTTCAACTTTGTGCTTTTAATATTTACTTTCTTCTCCTTTGACATATTCTCATATTCAAAGTATTTCTCCATCTCAGTTATCCAGTCTATCAAATCATCTAAATCTAGTCTCCTACTATACTCAAGAGGGTTAAATTATGGTGTATAATTTATACTAGTCAATACTTTCAAGAATCTTTCCTCTCCCTGATCCATTATAGGTGAAGGTGTGAATTCTTCTAGAATTTCCTCAGCTTCATCATCACTAACATCTTCAAGATGTCTTCCTTGACACTAGGCTATCTCAACAACTTCTAACCTTGCAAAAATCTTCCTTAGCATATCAGCTAAGCTTGGATCTACATCTCACCTCCCTCAAGCCATCTTGAAAACCTCTGCAATTGCAAGCCAGATCATAATCTACCACCCCACAACAATATCACCAACTAGGCCTTACAAGAAGGAAGCTCCAGATCTAACCTTCACTTTGATACCATCTAACACAAGAGAGGATGGATAATGGGGCCTAGGGCACTCCCAAACCCAATCCTACTTGTAGATTAACAACTTAGAAGAAACAACACAAAGAGTAAGAGAAGGAATGTAGATTTATTTTATTTACTTATTCAAAATTCATACATGCCAGGCTATAAGGCCTTCCTGGTTATGACTAATACAATGAAATTTAATTACAGAATAGTCCTCATACATGTGAGGATCCAAAAATCTTCAAATTCTATCTTCTAAAACTTCCTCTCCCCTAATCCTAGAACATCTCTACTTATTTATACAAGAGGCTAGTGAATAGGTCATCTCTAAAGATCCTTAAATCCATCATTGGAGAAAGTAACAAACCAGATTTAGGTCCACACATTTCCCAATGAGTGATCCTAATGTTAATATCATGACCAAAATTAACTGTACATGTCAGCCAACATCAAACAATTAAATTCCACCAGTTGGTAAACTCAGGAATCGAGAAACACCGAACCATTGAACCAAATTGTTAAAGGAAACAAAAAAATGGTAACGGAGCTCGCCAATGACTGATAGGAACACTTCAACAAGAACTCAAAAGAAGCTATTGAGCAAACAAAATAATCTACCAAGTAGCCCAACAAGCTCTAACATATTTTTGGTTGATCCAAGATTTCCATAAACCCAAGATGCTCCTGCATCATCTTTAATCCATTCTTGTCAAGTTGTATTGTATTATCATGATCAAATCCACTTGGTTCCCAACTCAATATTAGGGAAATCAAACCCTATGATGTTGGAGCTTATTAGTTACAATTACCTTCCACTTAGTACCCATCTCAATATCAGGTCACTCTAACCCTTTGACACTGGAACTTATCAGTTACAATCTCCTTTTCAAACCCACATTTGCAACCTTAGACAAACACACTTGGAAACTATCAGACCTTTTTGGTATATCAGGACACTTTGATAATTACCCCATCAAGATTTTATGGTTAACACCAAACATAAATAATACAATCTAAAACAAAATCATTTTTCAGAAGAGACCCCAAGAATGCTTAGCTGTGGACAAGGAGAAACTTCAAGGAGTAACCATTTTTTCATAACAAAGACACTTACTCCAAGATCCACTCACATGAAAACCCCTAATAATACTAGCATGTCACATCTCAATTATAATTGGAATGAATGAAATGATGATTAAGATAATCAAGAAGATCAAGAGAATTGAGCCAACCGAGGTGAAGAAGATGATCATAGGCATCACTATAACTCTAATAGTGATGGAGAACTAACATAAGAAGATTATAGAAGATGCTAAAAGAGTAAAAGGTTCCAAAAATTACTTGAAAGAACCTTAGATGATAATAAAGAAAAGTATTTTTTGGACTTGACATCATTGGTAATAAAGTTACCTAAAGAATATGATATAAATCAACTAAAACAAAGAGTAGTTGTTGCTCCCATATCCATATTAACTCGACAATTGCTTGCTATGCAAACTATGATTCAAGAATTAAAGAAGGAGAAAGATAAACCATCAAAACAATACTCCTTGGAACACATATGTCCTTTCCCATTTTACAAGGACATACACATGATCCCATTTCCAAAACATGTTGAAATTCCCCAATATGATAAATACACTAGCAACTTGGATCCTTAGGATCATGTGAGAGGAATTTTGCACCTTAATTATAGAGTTTATGCATGAACAAAACTACTTGATGAGGTTGTTTTCAATAAGATTGGGTGGACAAGAAATGTATTGGTTCTCTAAGTACCCATAGGAATCAAAAAAATTTAAGAGTTGGTCAAGAAATTATCCAACAATACTCCTATAACATACAACACATGTCGGCCATGCTAGACCTATGTAATACAAAGAAAAAAAGTGGTGAATCATTCTTGTCATTTTTACAAAGATGGAGAAGAATATTTGCAAGATATTCAAGAAAAATACTTGAAAGTGAAAAGATAGATATCTTCATTAATAATTTGGTGCCTAAAATGAACTACTCAATACAACTTTAGGGTCCACCAAGCTTTGATAAAATGATAGATAGTGCAATAAAGATTGAAGAAGTATTATTAAAAAAAGGAGAAATCACTATCTATAAAGAAAGTAAAGACAAGTACTATTCTAACAATAAGGATAAGTACAAATATGGGAACAAGAATAAACATGTGATCAATGATGGAGTTGTAGACACACCTAACACAAGGTCAAAACCTGAGGTGTTCAATATTTCCACAAGTCTACAAGCAAGTAAGAGTTCCAATACAACAACAATGACACCAATGACTCCTAAGACTTTCAAAAAACCTAACAATCGAAATGAGCCTTAGTTATCAAAACCTAAAATTACATTTAAAACTTTAGGAGATACACTTGAGGTGGTCTTAAAATCAATTCTAGACAACAAAATCATTACACTCCCTGAATTAAAACCATGGGAGCCAGAAGTGAAACCAAAATGGTGGAATGATAATGAATATTGTGATTTACCTTAGAATAAAGGACACAAGACTAAAAATTGTATGAAGTTAAAACATGTCATTCAATATTTAATCGAAGATGGAAAGGTTAAATTTGATGGACATCATACAAAAAAATATCACAAAGCATCCCAACATCCATTGCCTAACTATGAGAAAGGCGAATCATCTAAAGGTAATAAGATCAATTACACATGCACTGATAGTGATAATGTGATCCATCTAAAGGCAATAAGATCAATTACACATACACTAATAGTGATAATGTGATCCATCTTTTGGAACTAGGGGAATAATCTATCAACATGATTACTCTCAAGGGAGTACAAGATAAATCATAATCTTCTAACGCAGTGATGAGGATTTAAGCTAAGCTCACACTTAAAGGAGCTTCCACATAAAATCAACCTACAATGACAACAAATTCTAAGAAAATATCCAAAAAAATAACATCCTCTCCAAATTTTAAACCTAGTGGTCATTTGAATTCCTCACATTATTTGTCTTTTTCTAAAGAAGATGAAATAACCCTGAACCATCCACATAATCAAACCTTGCATCTAGAAGTATTGATTCACAAATATAGAGTCAAGCATGTCTTGATAGATGGAGGTGCTATTTTGAACATATGCACATTTAATCTTGTGAAACAGTTGAGATTCTTTGAACATGCAATTGACCCAAGAAAGATTACCATCAAAGCATATGACAAAGAAGAAAGATCCTCCAAAGGATTGGTTGTCTTACCTATCAGATTTGGACCAATGGAGAAAGATATTATGTGTCAAGTTCTTGATCTACCACTCTCTTACAACATTCTTCTTGGGAGGCCATGGATTCATAAAATGTAAGAGGTACCTTCTACATACCATCAATGCATAAAGTTCCCTTATAATGGAGTAAAAGTGACGATTCCAACTGATACAACTTATCCTTGCAATAATATTAAACAAGAAGATAGTATGGTTCCACACAACAAAGAGAGTTCTAAGAAACATGCAACTTCCAAAGAGATGGTCTTAAGAAGCTTCACAAAGAAGTTGAATATTCAAGATACATGGATGGGAGGGTATAAATTAGAATCATTTATGTCCATGATAGATTTACCTTTATCTCCTAGATCCCAAGGAAGACCTTCATCAACCTTCATGATGTACAAGGGTAGTGTATTAACAATTCATGAAGGGACGGGGATGGTCAAAGCTAAAGTGTCCTTAGCAGAAGAAAAAGAAGAAAAATTTGTCTTACAATGGCTCTACAAAGAAGATAAACATGATGAAAATATTAAAAAGGTGGAGATATCACCAAAAAAATATGGAAAATGATATGATATCATGAAACAAATGGGTTACAAAGGAAAGGGACCACTTGGTGAAAATAAGGAAGGAATCATAGAACTGATACATATAGAATTCCACAACCCTAGAGATAAAACTGGTGGGTTTCAAAGAAGAAGCATCTCATCCTGTGGCTGGAGATGGTCTCGTATTTTATAGAGCATATGATTCAAATGATGAAGAAGAGGTAAAAGGAAAACCAATCTCATATGAGAGATTACTACTCTTTCAAGGAGATCCTCTATTAGAACTAAGTACCATTCTTACCATTCCTAGATCTCAACAAGATGAACAAGAGTAAGAACAATAAGAAATACATCCTAAATGGGGAGAGTTGGTTACTGTTACTCATATTCTTGATATGCCTCATTTTGAAGATCAACATGATACGTTTCTATCTTTACAAACACCTTTACAAGAAGGTGAGAATCAACAAGAAGAAAATAATTCTAAAGAAGAAGAAGGGACACTGGTGACTATAGCCTATTTCTTGGGTATATCAGATGATAGTTAGATAGATTCACATGAATATGAATGATACAAACTCTCCAACTCTACAATGGACATAGAGATTGATATGATACATAAATATTCTCCTAGATTTCACTTTGAAGAAGCATAAATTTCTAATGCTAGATCAATAGGGTTATACCTACATAACACTAATGTGAACCCTGATAATGATCATGACTTTAATATTATTAATAATTATTCATAAGCTAACTCGATGGAAATCATCTTACCAATAAATAAAATTTATAATAACGCAATGTGGTCTCTTGAACCCTATGAATCCCTATCCTTATTGAATCTTGAACTCATCGACTGGACCAAATCTGAATTCACAAGCCTATTATCCTTTAAAAATGACTATACTTTAGCCAACTATCTTAATGCTTGTGAACTCTTCACCTCTTCCACCAGTGCTAGGAGAGTAAATATGACCGAAGGGGATATCAAGTTTCTTAGTCTCAAAATGAAAAATAATAAGAGACCTGATGGTAAAAATCACATTGTGGCAGTATTAAAATCCAAAATAGTAAAAATAAAGGATGTATCCAATGGTGAAAACCTCATAGAGGTGCCAAAGGATGAGACTCTTGATATCCTTCCCAATCATTTCCAAGAAATATCTTTAGTATTGATAGAACCAACACAACTAGTCAATCTTGGAATAGTTGAAGCTCCACAAATGGTTCAAATTTCTCAATCCCTATTAGAAGAAGAGAATATACAATTCACTAAATTATTCAAGGAAAAGAAGATCAACTTTTCTTGGTCTTACTCTGACATGTCTGGGTTAGATACCAACTTAATAATGCATTATTATCTATTGCCCCTGGAGTAAGGCCTATGAAATCAAAATTGAGAAAAATGAATCCACATGTTCCATTACTTGTGAAAGAAAAACTAGAAAAACTATTGAAAGATGGATTTATAAGAGCCATTGATTATGCAGAATGGATATCCAACATAGTCCCTATTTCCAAAGAAGATAAATCTATAAGAGTTTGTACAGATTTTAGAGATTTGAATAAAGCTTGTCCAAAAGATGATTTTCCCCTTCCAAACATAGATATGATTATAGACTTCACTGTAGGATATGAACTGTACTAATTAATGGATGGCTTCTAAGGTTACAATAAAATCAAGATTGCCCCTGAAGATCAGGAGAAAACAACATTCACATGCACATGGACTACATACTGTTGGAATGTCATGTCATTCAGTCTCAAGAATATAAGTGCAACCTACCAAAGAGAAATGAAAACTATATTCCATGACATGATGCATATGAATATGGAAGAATACATTGATGATACATTGAGGACCTGAGGAAAATATTTGACAAAAGGAGCAATTTCAACTTAGGTTAAATCTTAAAAAGTGTGAATTTGGAGTATCATCTACTAAGTTTCTAGGCTTCATAGTTTCAACAAAAGACATTGAGGCTGATCCAACTAAAGTAAAAGCAATTCTATAAATGAAACCTCCAAGAAATATGAGTCAAATGAGGACACTATGGGGAAAATTGTAATCTATAAGGAGATTCATTTCCCAATTAGCATAAAAAGCTCAACCATTCAGCATGATGATGCATAAAGGAGTAATATTTACATGGGATGAACAATGTGAGAAGAAATTTTCTCAAGTCAACTAGTATTTAGCAAATCCTTCAAACATGATGGCTTTGATTCATGGAAAACCACTCCTATTATACATTTTAGAAACTGACACATCATTAGGAGTGTTACTAGCACAAGAAGATGAGACTAAAAAAGAAAGGGAAATATACTACATCAATAGGACTTTAGTCTCATATGAGATAAATTACTCAGTGATTGAAAAATCATGCTTAGAAGTTGTATTTACATCTCAAAATATTAGACATTATATTTTATCACACAAGGTGGAGCTAGTTTCAAAATTAGATCCACCCAAATATTTGTTGAATAAAGCAACATTGACAGGAAGACTAGCAACATGGGTTCTGATATTGAGTGAACTTGATATTGAATATATTGATAAGAAATCCATCAAAAGAAAAGTGATAGCTGATCAGCTTGATGAGGCACCACTAACATATGATAGGCCATCAAACAAAGAATTTCTTGATGAAGAAATTACGCGTCTCACAAAACACCCATGGAAGATGTATTTTGATGTCTCTTTTACACAACAAGGGTCAGGATCTAGATGTCTATTCATTAATCCCCAGGGATACAAAATACCAAACTTACAAATGATATTTACATGCACAAACAACATAGCATAGTATGAAGCCCTGGTCAATGGATTGAAGCTAGCAAGAGAGTGGAAAATCATTGAGTTACATGTCTATGGAGACTCAAAACTTGTAAACAATCAAGTCAATAATGATTTCCAAACAAAATATGATAAGATAATGCCTTAAAAAATTATGGTGGATGATCTCAAGAAATATTTTGTTTACATCACATTTGAACAAATACCAAGGTCAGAGAATAAAGTTATTGATGTGATGACTACTTTAGAATCCATGTTAAAATTGGAAGAACATTAGTTTTTACTATGAAATCCTAGTTGAAGAATTATCCTTTCTAGCCTATGATTCTCCTAATTACCATATCATATGCACCATAGAAACCCAATCCCTATCCCAATATGCCCATATTTATTCCTATCTGAAAGATCAAACCTTTCCTAAATATTATTTGAGAAATGAAAAAAGATACCTAATAAGAGAAGGATTGCATTATTTAATCATTGAAAATTATTTGTATAGATGTGCTCTTGATGGTACACTACTTAGATTTTTATAATATGAAGAGTCAAATCATGCATTAAAGGAAGCACACGAAGGTGTGTGTGGGTCTCACTCAATTGACTTTTTATTAGCCAAGAAACTCTTAAGAGTGGGATACTACAGGCCTACAATGGAAAAAGATGCTATTCATTATGCCAAAACATGAAAGAAATTCCAAGTTCATGAAAACCTGATACATGCTCCAACTAGGGAGTTAATTCTATTTATCACACATTGGCCATTTCAACAATGAGCCTTTAATCTAGTAGGAAAAATTTACCAAAATTAATCTAATGGATATAAGTATATCATCACATCCATCAAGTACTTCACAAAATGGGTCGAAGTAGTTCCATTGGCCAATGCAATAGGAAAACAAGTCTCAATGTTTATCCCAAACTACATCATCTGTAGGTATGGGGTACCCTAATCAATTGTAACTAACAATGGGGAGAAATTCAAAAATAAAGATATGGATGAATTATGTCTACAATTAAAATCACACAACACTATTAATTAATCTATTACCCTCAAGGTAACAGATAGGCCAAGGTATCAAACAAGACAATCCTAAAGATCCTACACAAAATAATCAAAAAATTAGGAAGAGACTGACACTTGTAGATTAATCTAGCACTATGGGCATACTGCACCAATATTAGAACACCAACATGAAAAGCTCCATTTTAATTTATCTATGGTTCCAAGGCAGTGCTACCAATTGAAGTAGAGATTCCATCACTGAGGATTTCATTGAAAAATTTAGTCATTGATGAGGACTATATAATCTTGAGTGTACAAGAACTAGAATTGTTAGATGAGCACAAATAATGGGAGTTTTTATCATCTCAGAGTCTACCAGAAGAATTTCTAGAGGATACAATAAGAAATTGAAGCCAAGAACATTTTAGGTAGGAGACCTAGTCTTAAGAGAAAATCCAAAAAATCAGCAACATCGAGAGCAGAAGGGAAAATTTGAACCCAACTAGATGGGTCCTTTTGTTATCACAACTTCATTTGGATTAGGAGACCATCAACTAGCTACACCAAAGGGAGATATCCTATTAGATCCAATCACCACTCTCCACCTGAAATAGTATTATGCCTAATATTCTTGAGGCAACACCTATACAATAAATATTCATCCTAATGAAATACAAAAAAGAAGAAAATATTGATCTTGAAGAAATACAAAAAAAAGGAAATATTAATCTTGAAGAAAATAAAAAATAGTGAAAAGTAGAAAATTCAAAAACATTGGAAAAAATCCTAAAAAAATGATCATCTCAGTGAAAACCTGACAAATAGGCACCTTGATGAATCAAAGAAAAAAATAAAAAAAAATCAAAAGTACAAAAAAAAAGAAAAAAGAGAAAAAGTACCTTGGTGAAAACCTAGAAAATAGGCACCTTTGTAGAAAAATAGAAAATATGTCCAAGTGGTGAAAAGCTAGTAAAAAGGTGCTACTTGTAATCAACACTCTATCTATCAATACGTCTCTTACACACTTGGTTAAGTCTAAAAGTTCTAGCTTGTACATATCTTTTAGTCACTTTCATGATAAAACTCAAACCAAGCTATCAAAAATATCCTTTAATCCTAGAGTGGAATCTGTCTATACCAAAGTCCTAGGAAAGTCATATTCTCTAGGGGGCATTGTGTTGGAGATTTTCCAGTAAGCCAATGTTGAATTTATGTTTGTCATTGATGACAACATATGGTAAGAAATGTGTGTTGTAGTTATATGTAGAGAGCCTTGAGCATATGTTGTATGGATATGTTATCAGCATGATATCATACATGCAAAGGTTGATTTTGAGTGCAGACAGTTGTGCAGTTGTTTATAACAACAATGTTCTTGAAAGTGTTGTAAGAAGAGTTTTGTATGAGATTCACAGTATGGTTATAATGGGGCCTTGCACATTTATTTTTGTGTTGTAAACATAATCATGAAGCTATGTTCATAGATGTAGAGTTAGTTGTGTAGTTGAAGTTGAGTTATGATGTTTCTATTTTCCAAATACAGTTTCAAGAGATTATTTGGTGGAGCTGACAATATTTATATTGTTTCAGTACTTGCACCTATCATTATGGTATGTGTGTTTGGTTTCATGTTTGGTTATGAGCTAAGGTTTTTTGGTTAAGAGTGCATAACATATTTAAGCTTGAGAGTAAAGTTTGAGTTAATTTGGTGGAGCTGATTGTGTGAAGTGACACATCTACTCATATTGGGTTGTGTGGTCCTATTTGTGTTGCATGCTTAGTATAGTTGTTGGAGATGTTGTTGCAGAGTTTTATTGTTTCATTAATTTGATTTCAAGAAGGTTCTAACATGCCAAATTGATTATATCTTTTAGAGGAGGCTACTTACAGCCGATCAGTTGTTATCGCTAAGAAAGAGATAAATATGGAAGTTGAGTAAGAAGGTGTGAAAGTATTGGGCCAGTAAAGCTATATCAATCATCAGTTGGAGATTTATGTAAAGAAGGAGAGAGTGTATGCTATTCATTGGAATTGATCAAGATGGTGGGTCTAATTTACAGCTCACCAAGATCTAGATATCTCATGTATTTGTTGTGTAGAAGGTTGTAGCCTTCACCATTTGAGTAGTGTGCTACCGGACAATGTGTCCTCACCTTTAACAGGGTTATTTATAAAAGAATCCTAACAAGGTCTGACCTTTGACCAGGTCACTGTACTACATGTATTGTAAAGATCAACTCCTAATAGGGTTGTAAGATCTTCTAACATGGATCATTATACTCTAGTGCAGTTTATAGTGGGTGCTAATTACCACCAGGGTTTTTACGTATTTTGGGTTTCCCCATAACCAAAATTCTAGTGTTTTTTTAAGTGTTATCTTGTTGTGTATATGCTTAATGTTCTTCTGTACTAATTTTGATAAATAATTGAATCTTTTAGATAAGTGATTCACCCCCCCCCCTCTCAGTTATCTCTTGGGACTATTCCTAACAATTGGTATCAGAACCAAGTGCCTTAGAGAGAAAGTTTAACAACTTGAGGTTGATAAGATGGTGTTCTTTAGAAAAGAAAGTCATAAGTTTTATGTAGAGAATTATCTAGACTGGAAGAACAAAATGATAACACATTTTCAGTGTGTTGGTTTTGATATTTTTGAAGTGGCTACTCATGATGTTCAGGTTCCCTCTCTAAAAGACCTTGCCAAAGAAGATGCAACCACTAAACAAAAATAAATGTTCACTCAAAATGCAATTGCCAAAGAAGCCCTTATCAGTTCCTTATCTGACAGTGAGTTTTCAAAGATCAAGAAAGTAGATAAAGCCTACAAAATATGGAAGTATCTAGAAGACCTGTTTGAAGGAGATATCCAAGCCAAGAATGCACGTAGAAAGACATGGAAGAAAAGATATAACAATTTGGAGATTCTACCTGAAGAGCACATCATAGCCTACAATCAAATAATTAATGAAGTAGTTGTAGGAATCATAAACAATGGTGGAGAGATCTCAGAAGAAGAAATAATGAAAAAATTGATGACTACTCTGACAATAGATTATGAGAGAAAGATAAACATCCTAGATGAGACTATGCAGTTTTCAAAAGACTTCAAGAGAGAGACCTTAATCAACAAGATCTCAGCATTTGAGATATCAAGACTGAAGATAGAGCCTAAAAGTGAAACAACATTTAAATCCTCAGTCCATGGTAAGAAATCTTTAAACACTTCTGGTAATTTTGATGATGAAGATGATGATAAAGAGCTAGAAGAATTCATTTCTATGGTTGCTAAGAAAGAAAGAAAAGGTAAAGGAAAATATAAAGGTCAGTCACCATTTAAATTCTTTTCATGTAACAAGATTGGTCATTTTGCATCTAAGTGTCCTACAAGAGTCAAGAAGTACAAAACTAATTTCAAGCCTAAGTATACAAAAGAATGTTACTATGTTGAAGATGGAGTGATAGATGAAGATTCACCAGAAGATGAAATTCAATTTTATTGCAATTAAAGATATAGAGAAAATGTTTGATGACATGGATATTGAAGATGAAAAGAAAGCAGAAGAGCAAGCATTGATTTCACAAGCAGACATCAAGACAGACTGGATCATTGACATCAATTGTTCACATCACATGATAGGAGACAAAGACAAATTTGTACATTTGGATAAGTACAAAGGTGACATGGTTAGATTTGGATACAACACTCCTAAACCTATCATAGGTAGATGAGATATCACTTTGGATGGAAAGAATAACACTGAGTATGTTCTATATGTTGATGGTTTGCATCATAACTTATTGAGTGTTGGACAGTTGCTTAACAAAGGATATCAGTTGGAATTCAAAGACAACAAGTGCATCATTAATAACAAAGAAGGATTAATGATTGCATCAGGTTCAAAGACAAAAGGTAATGTGTTTTAGCTTAATTCAGAAGCAAGTTGTTTTGTTGCAAAAGTAGATGACAGTTGGTTATGGCACAAAAGACTATGTCACATCAATTTTGACAATATAGTAAAGATAAGCAATGTAAAGGTAGTAAGAGACCTCCCTAGTATTGCAAGACTAGTTGATATAATGTGTAGGGAATGTGTGATGGGAAAGCATGTAAAGAAATCATTTAGAAGCAAGAAAAATTCAGCAGAGAACAAATTGGATCTAGTGCATATAGACCTATGTGGACCAACTCAAACAAGATCATACTATGGTGAAAGGTACTTTATTTTTTTTGTTGATGATTATTCTAGAATGATGTGGGTTGCGTTCTTAAAACATAAATCTGAAGCATTTGAGAAGTTCAAAATATTCAAAGCTAAAGTTGAAAATGAGTTTGGATTAAAGATAAAATGTCTAAGATCAGATAGAGGAGGAGAATTCACTTCTGACAAATTTTATGAGTATTGTGAAGAGCATGGGATAAAAATATAGCTAAGTGCACGTAGAACCCCTCAACAGAATGAAATTGTAGAAAGGAGAAATAGGATCATACTTGACACAATGTGCACTATCATGATTGAAGGAAAAGTTGCACACACCTATTGGAGAGAAGCAGTCAATACTGTAGTCTATACTATCAACAAAATTCAATTAAGGCTAGACATAGACAAAACACCTTATGAGATATGGTTTGGGAATGTACCTATAGTAAAATACTTCAAAATCTTTGGAAGAAAGTGTTACATCAAGAGAGATGATGGTGTTGGTAGGTTTGATTCAAGAAGCGATGAAGGTGTTTTTCTTGGTTACTCTACTAAAAGCAAAGCTTATAGATGTTTCAACTTAAGATTTAAGAAGATCATTGAAAGTGCACATGTAAAGATTGATGAAAATTTTATGAGTCAAGAGAGATTCTATGATTATGCACCTATGATCGAAGAAGAACCTAGACCTATCAGTAGAGAAGCAGATGTTGAAGAAATGTTTGATAGCATTGATGTAACTAAGTGAAGAAGAATAACAAAAGATAGATGAGAGAGTCACACCTAATGTTCCAAAATTCACATCTAGATAATATTCAAAAGAAGATATCATTAGAGATCAGAATAGAAAAATCAAGACAAGATCAAAAGAAAAAAATTCAACAGTTGATGAAGTGGTATGTTTACTTTCACAAATTGAACCTTTAAGTGTTGAAGATGCATGTAATGATTTAGATTGGCATGAAGAAATGAAGATGCATGTAATGATTTAGTGACAAAAATGTGATTGGAACCAAGTGGATATTCAGAAACAAGATGAATAAAGATGTTACAGTGGTAAGAAACAAAGCAAGACTAGTATGCAAAGGATATGTATAGGGACAAGGAACTCATTACTTTGATACATTTCCCCTTGTAAGAAGATTGGAAGCTATAAATTTATTTCTAGCCTATGAAACATAAAAAGACTTTAAGGTATATCAAATGGATATCAAGTCAACATTCTTGAATGGAGAATTGAAGGAAGAAGTCTACATAGAGAAGCCTAAAGGATTTAGTTTATCAGACAAACCTAACATAGTTTGCAGATTAAAAAGGCCCTCTATGGACTAAAGAAAGCCCCTACAACATGGTATGAAAGACTAGATGGTTACTTAACAAAGATCGGATTCAAGAAAGGAGCAACATATTGTAACTTATTCATAAGAGAGACACCTGGAGGATTATTACTAGTTTCTATTTTTGTTGATGACATTATTTTTGGTGGTAATGACAAGCTTAGTGCAGATTTTATTAAAGAGATGCAGAGAAAGTTTGAAATGAGCATGATTGGACCTATCAAGTACTTTTTGGGATTGAATGTGCATTAGATAGACAAGGGTATATTCATTAATCAAACTAAGTATGTGAAAGAGATATTGAAGAAGTTCAAGATGGATGATTACAAGCTAGTAAGCACCCCTATGATAACAGAAAGAAAGCTTTCAAAAGATGATGATTCTATAGTAGTTGAAAAGACTCTATAGAAGTCTATGATTGGTAAACTCATATATCTTACTCAGTCTAGACCGGATATTTCTAATGTAGTTGGTATTGTTGGAAGATTTGTAGTTGAACCTAAACAAAGTCATCTTATGGCAGTAAAGAGGATATTAAGATATTTGAAAGGAACTATAGACTATGGTTTATGGTATCCTAACTTGGAGAATGTAGAACTTCATGTGTATACAGATGCAGATTGGGTAGGTTGCATTGATGACAGAAAGAGAACCTCAAGAGGAGTAGTATTTCTTGGAGATAGACTAGTTACTTGGACAAGAAAGAAGTAGAATTGTATTTCTTAGTCAACAATAGAAGCAGAGTATGTAGTAGCAACATTAAATTTTTCTACAATTGTTTTGATCAAGCAGATGATAAAATATTTTGGAATCCAGATTGATTATCCTATTGTTATTCATTGTGACAACACTAGCACTATCAATATGTCAAAGAACCCTATGATGCATGCAAAGACAAAACACATTGAGATAAAATATCATTTTCTAAGAGAGAAAGTTTTTGAGAAATAAGTAAATTTAGATTATGTGAGTACTAAAGAATAGTTAGCAGACATATTCACAAAGCCATTGCCAAAGGATACATTTGAGTATCTCGGGCAGAAGCTGGGAGTAATTCCCTACCCTAGATCTGATTAGAGTTTGCATTAGTGCATCAATCCTTAGTGACTGATGAATGGTGGACTACTCTACTTTAGGAGTATTACTTGTTCTTATTTGTTTTTGGCTCCCTTTTCCATTGATGTCAAAGGGGGATTATATAGTCATGAAAAATAAAATAGTTGATTAATTCTAGAAGGGGGGAGTATGTAGTAGTGAGGGGGTGTATATAGTAAGAAGATATAGCAGTTGATATTCAGAGCATTCAACAATAGATGGAGAATTCATTTATGGGGGAGTATGTTGTTGAGGAGATGAAGATATTGTTGTACTTTTGTATTGGTGGTTTTTTTGCATTTTATATGTTTCCATCAATGCCAAAGGAGGATATTGTTGGAGATTTTCCAGTAAGCTAGTGTTGACTGTATGTTTGTCATTGATGACAACATATGGTAAGCAATGTGTGTTGTAGTTATATGCAGAGAGCCTTGAGCATATGTTGTATGGATATGTTATCAGCATGATATCATAGATGCAAAGGCTAATTCTAAGTGCAGACAGTTGTGCAGTTGTTTGTAACAATAGTGTTCCTAACAGTGTTGCAAGCAGAGTTTTGTATGAGATTCATAGTATGGTTATGATGGAGCCTTGCACATTTATTTTTGTGTTTTAGACATAATCATGAAGCTATTTTAATAGATGCAGAGTTAGTTGTGTAGTTGAAGTTGAGTTATGATGTTTCTATTTTCCAGTTATAGTTTCAAGAGATTATTTGGTGGAGCCGACAGTATTTATATTGTTTCGGTAGTTGCAGCTATCATTATGGTATGCGTGTTTGGTTTCATGTTTTGTTATGAGATAAGTTTGTTTAGTTAAGAGTGCATAATGTATTTCAGCTTGAGAGTAAAGTTTGAGTTAATTTGGTGGAGCAGACTATGTGAAGCGATGCATCTACTCATATTGGGTTGCATGGTCCTATTTGTGTTGCATGCTTAGTATAGCCATTGGAGATGTTATTTGAGAGTTGTATTGTTTCATTAATTTGATTTCAAGAAGGTTCTAATAGGATGACTTGATTATATCTTTTGGAGGGGGCTACTTATAGCCAGTCAATTGTGATTGCTAAGAAAGAGAGAAATATGGAAGCATAGTAAGAAGGTGCGAAATTATTGGGCCAATAAAGCTATATCAATCATCAGTTGAAGATTTATGTAAAGAAGCAGAGAGTGTATGTTATTCATTGGAACTAATCAAGATAGAAGGTCTAATTCATAGTTCACCAAGATCTAGATATAGCATGTATCTATTGTGCAAAAGGTTGTAGCCTTCACCATTTGAGAAGTGTGCTCCCAGATAGTGTGTCCTAACCTTTAACAGGGTTATTTATAAAATACTCCTAATAGGGTCTAACCTTTGACCAAGTCCCTATACTTCATGTATTGTAAAGATCAACTCCTAACATGGTTGTAAGATCTTCTAATAGGGATCATTATACTCTAGTGCAATTTATAATGGGTGCTAATTCCCACTAGTGTTTTTACCTATTTTGATTTTCCCCATAACCAAAATTTTGGTGTTGTGTTAAGTGTTATCTTTTTGTGTATATGCTTAATGTTCTTTTGTACTAATTTGGATAGAGAATTGAATCTTGTAGATAACTGATTCACCCCCCCTCTCAATTATCTCTTAGGACTATTCCTAACACATTGGTCATCGCCATCCTAGTAGTAAGGTCACTTGGTTGTCATTAGGGCTCTCTTCTAGGTTTGTCAGTTATCCCAAGTCTGCAATTCAACATAAAACTACACAAACAAAGGTATTTTTAATACCACCAACCTAAAATATAAAAAGTATTCCTTAATACTCAGACCTCACAGTGTTCCTAAACACTAGTCATGGAGATTGAGCCTAATCAACAGTGTTTCTTAACACCCAAACAATGCAAGACATGAACTACAATTAAAGTGAATTAGTGATTGATAATGTTTTCTAAGTACCTGTGAATTAATCAAAAGTGTTCCTTAACACTACATAATAACAAACAAATGCTTTGTGATGTATGTTTTTCATGTATTTCCATAAATATCTCAAAGATGTCCATTGACTAGAGAAACAAAATGAGGAAATTATGATTTTTTAAGTTTTCTATGACTTGATATCAATTTACAATTGTTGTGTTCTCCCAGTGACTCAAAGATGTCTAAAAATGAATAGAGAAATAAGGAATAGGGGCATAACATTTTCTTTATCTTCTATTTGTGGTAATTAATCCAATGATCCAAAGTGATCATAGGAATTGGGTGTCTATGGTAAGAGCCTCCATCATGATTGGAATGTCATATATACCTCGACCTATTTTCTATGATATGACTAAAAAGCTTCCTAGTAAGGTGCACATAGCATGCTACACACAAGGATATGAATAAAAAGTTCATTGAGGGTTACATATCAAAATGTGGCACATGAATAGAATAAGTTTAATCAAAAGAAAAAGGAAGTAACTAGCAAAACATCCTGGCCTATATGCCTTGGTATTTAAGTCCACTTTCGACATGACATCCAACATGGGAGGTATTCATATTTTCATGATTTCTAAACTTATCAGTGAAAGGCTCTATGATGATAAAAAGATCCATCTCAAATTATCAATGGTTTTCCTAGAGGTCTTAATCTAGTTGCATTCATTTCTTAATCTAGTTGCATTCATTACTTAATCTAGTTGCATTCATTTGTTAATAAAGTTGCATTCATCTGCATTATTATGAAAGTATGAATGTGATTAATCAACATTGACATGAGTAAATATCTAAAAAAGCAATAATATCAACATTTACAAGTTTGACCATGTGAATCAAATCATCAGGATCAAAAAACAAATCAAATGACTAAGTATCTTGCACTGATATCCATGCACCTGCATAATCATATTAGTTCCATAAAGCATCTACATCAATACATTCATTATCATACATAAATAAAGTGAGATAGTCATGCATCACATCACATTAAATCTCATAAAAACATCTCATATATATATAATTCAAAATGATTATCAACATAAATGAATCTATATAATAACTACATCCATACATGCATAAGAAAAGAACAAAAACATTCATTTACACATCCATATAAAACTGTATATCTCATATATATCAATGTCACAATACAATAAAGTCAATAAATATATCACCATCATCTATCTAATCACATGACAAAGTATAACAAGATGAGATCAAGATTAAAAATAAATGTATGTTAGTATATCCAAATTGAGAGATATGCAAAATTAGAGTATCATCAATATCAATATCAACAAAGATAACCAAGTACATGGATCTCATCAGATATCGTAAAAGAGAGTATACATCAGAGTATAAAGAGTATTAGTGTATCAAATCAAAATAAACATACATCTGGTGGTACATCCATGGAAGACATATACAAAATAAATTAGATATACAAAAGTGGGATCATGTCTGACTCCCTCCTTGATCAACATGAGGAAGGGAAGGAGGCAGAGCATCAACTCTAGCAGGAATTGGTGGTGGAATAGCACCCTCAGACTACTACATAATAATTGAACACAATGGTGCTCTCTGAGTTGCTAGAACAACCACACAATATAAAGAAAAACAATATGTTGTTGTCTATCCCTTATAAGTAGCACTATGTGCCTGTCTATCTTTCTCATCTCTCATGATCTCTAATTGTTTGTCCCTATCAGTAAGAAGATCCCGTAAAGTAGCAACCTCTGATCTCAAATATTCTCTCTCACTCAAATAGAGGATCTCTATCTCTATCTCAGTCCATGTCTCTAGGAAGATCTCAAGGTGGCTGATCAACTCCACCACTAGCACCACTTCCCTCTCTAGTAAACCTTTGCTTCTTTGACTATCTAGGAAAGAGTGGTCCAAGATCCATGCATGGAGGAACAACACATAGTCTTCTCCACCGACTATGCTTCTCACCTCCTTCATTATCTCCCCCAACTCATCTCCATCTACCACTAACACCTCCTCCATCACCTCCTCTACCTCCACCTCTATCTCCACCTCTATCACCACCTCCTCCATCTCCACCCCATCTCCACCTTTACCTCTAGCTCTATCTCTATCCCTACCTTGGCTGCCCCTATCAGT
Organism: Chamaecyparis obtusa; assembly: GCA_027943335.1. Classification (NCBI taxonomy): domain Eukaryota; kingdom Viridiplantae; phylum Streptophyta; class Pinopsida; order Cupressales; family Cupressaceae; genus Chamaecyparis; species Chamaecyparis obtusa. The sequence continues at coordinate 572,185 of BSBK01005056.1, read as the reverse complement.
GTGATATCTACCAGGACCATCATCAGCTAGATCATATTCAAGAGCATTCTCAATCCTCAGAGAAATCTCATGAGGGACATCAAAGCTGGGAAATGGATGATGCATAAGATGTGTTTGATATGCATCTGTGACACCACCATCAACCTCTGGCATGTAATCCCAAGCCACAACTACAATCTATGATATCTCATGTACTGAAATCTCATATGGTAACTGGGCTCCCCACTAAGCCTCCTCATCCTTAACACATTCATAAATGAATAGATCCTATGACATACCTTGAATATGGCCAAAATTTCTCAATACTCAATTCACAATGAATCTCTTGACAATATATCAAGTATGATTGATAAGGTATCTTCTCTAAAAAAAAATATGGCATTTGGTGTGCATATGTCCTCCACTCCTCACAATCAAGGTAGGGACGCCATATGACAACTAAAAAATCATCTAATACTCTCTACCAATACTCTACCTTCCCCAAATGGGGTTGCTGAATGAAACCTAAGTACATATAAATATATGGTAGCTCTAGATCCCTCTGCCTTTCTACTATTGGCCATGTAACTAGGATGTGCTCCCAAGCCCAGATATGAAGGATCGGGATACCAACTATCATGCTGTGGGAATGCTGATAGAGTATCTCATGTAGCTCATGATATATGAGCCAAAATACAACTGTAATAAGAAAAATGGTGAGGCAATCACACCAGATCCTCGATCACCCTAGATCATCCACACATAAACCTATGCTAACCCCTATTTGACATCAATATCCCTCCTATCAAAACTACAAGGAATATAGGAAGATGATCATAATGAGACACCATGTGGTCCCATGAAAAATATATTTGAGCAATAATAGGATCTTGAAATAATCAACATGCATCCACAATATCCTATCACTCTAGACTCATACTCAACATGATAATACATCACAAGAATCTACAAAATCTACCACACATCCTCGGGCATTATGGTCATCTCACCAGTCGACAAGTGAAAGTTTTTGTGCTCTAAATTCCATCTCTTGGCAAGCATAGTCAACAACCCATGATTTACCCTAATGTTAGGTAAATCAACAAGACTCCATAATCCACAATGACCAATGATACACTGCTTAGCATAATTCAATTGATCCTCAAGCTCTAACACTTAGGTGGGCCTAAAAAAAAGGTTACGACACTAAAATGTGTCTGCAAAAAAAAATTTAACATCAAGTTAGGGTTGGGCAAGAAGAATAGAAGATAAAGTGGAGATATGAACCTAGAGAGATAGTTGATGGATCAAATAGATAGTCTCAAAATGAAAAAGATAAGTAAAATCCAAACAAGATCTTAAGAATCCAAATGCAATTCAAGATTTATAGGATGTGATCCCTAAATGGAATATGATCCTGAACATATCAGATATGACTGAGAAATGATAGGAAGTGATCCCTAAATGGGATGCAATTCTGTATGAATAGGATATGATTCACTGATGAAATCTCTAAAAATTTAACAAATTTTGACTATATACGACCCTACAGGGTGTGATCCTAAATAAATAGGATGTGATTTAGGATTTTTAGTAAAATTGAATGCAACACGGGACTGACTGGATGTGACCCAAGATGTCAAGTGTGATCCAAAATTCAAAGGCTCCTAACTTGCATAAAATAAGGGAAAAATTCAAAAGGAAATTATGGAAAGGTAGGTTATCAAGTACTTAACAGAGTAGGATAATGTGTGGGTCGGTGATGTTGATGACCAAGCTCAAAATTATGCCTCTCCACAGGGACCACCATCTTCTCTCTCAGAGCTCAAAATTTACTATGGATAAAAGTGAAAATGAATAGTAAATTTACCTTTTTGGGCCTATTTTAACCTCTTAGGGACCTTAATGACCTAAGATAATTTTATAACACAATGCAACAAGAGCTCCATATCAAGACCAAAATTGAAATTTGTGCTACATTGACAATCAAAGAAGTAAAAATAGAGTTACCAACATAGGTCAAGCTTGCAGAAAGCTAGTCAATTATGGTCAAAATGTAGTCGACCAAGGGCAAAATGAGAAAATATTATGGTAGAAAATTTTCAAAAAGATTAACATATGTTTAATACTCAAATGGAAAGTTAAGAAAAGTCAAATCAAGGGCAAACTTCAGTCAAACAATGGTCAAATATACTCAAAATGTCTTAACAAAAGGGACAAAAGCTTAGCAAAACCTGCACAAAGTTGTTTCTAAACTTGAAGATCATGTCAAAACTTCAAAATATTAGTCAATCATTAGTGAAACTTGGTCAAATCTTATCTTTTCAACAGTCAAACTTGGTCAAAATAGTGTTTTATCAACACTAAATTGATTTTAATCAAATTGTAATGGATTCATAAATATCTCTTACTTGATACAGATCACATTTTTACTAGTTTCACACCATAATCAATACTTGAAATTAGGATTTCATCAATTTCTATTTTGATTTTTCTCCCGAGGGGGCATAATCATACCTAAAATCAAACATTCCTCTTATCAAATATGATCAAGGATTCAAATCAATCAAATTTTCAACACCAGGGGCATATCAGTTCTCTTCAATCAAGTTGGGACTGTTGGATAATTGAATTCATTAGTAACCATATCAAGTTGATTATTTGTGCCTAAATCGAATCATCCTACAGTTGATTAGTTTCATCGCACCAAATCAAGTTGATTATTCTATCGTATCAAGTATCATTACTTTTGGATATCTTCAAGACATTGATCAATTTCATCACTTCAAATAAAATTGATTATTTGTCATCATCACAATCTCTTAGATATTTAGTTTCATCAATCCAAATCAAATGAAATACTCTAATTAGCTCTTATCGATATTTGTCCAATCAAGCTTGGATTCTGTATGGTCAGTTCTTGTCCAATCAAGTTCAAAATTGATGGCTTAAAACTTTCAATGACGTTAAATTTCATTCAATCAAGCTTGAAATTCTTGAATCTAGAGTGGTTTCATCGCTCCATATCAAGATGGTCTCTAAATCAACATCATCTATTCTTTGAATCAACACACTGCTCGCACATCGATTCAAAGAGGGACAAATGTAATCACCCTAAAATGGGCTAATATAATCAAAGGCCCTATTTACCCTAATTCAAGACCAAGTTCCTAATTATTCTAGTTCAATTATCTAATTACTGGCATAATTCATCAAAATTAATAAATTCTTTAATCAGGCATCAAATTATCATTAATTAATCAACAATCCTATTAATTATCCTTTCCATGAATTAATTAAATCAATCATGCTTAAATACATGGCTAAGGTAATTAATTAAAATCAATTAATGAAAGATTCTAAAATACATGTCACCTCTCAAGGGACAATAAAGACAAAGGCATCCAATCATAGGCTAGGCACATGGATCACTCGCATAAATCAAGGAGGAATGAAAATCAACCATTCATCCTAAACTCAATCTCAACCGTCGAATTTTCCAAGCTTTCTATAAAAGAGAAAATTTTTAAGATCGTAATATAGTTAATTTGCATTCATACTTACATGTTGTAGAATTCAATTCATATCTTAATAGCACTTTCAATTCATAGCTAAATAAAATTTCAATTTGGTAATTACTAATGGAATTCTTTAGTTTTAATATAAATATCATGCTTAGCTAATTACATTTAAATTTCTCATTCTAGCATTGTTATGTCACTGATTAGGATTTAAATCCAAGAGTAAACAATTGATCTTAATTAGACTCTTTCTAGTTAGAGAGCAATAGGACACTTTTGTTAGTTTATTTTCTTCTAATTTGATTATGGACTAACAATCTAATATTCTATTGAAGTTTTGTGTTGTAGCTTATAGGTACAATAATCACACACACAACCCCCGCCAAGATATCTCTTTGGGAGCCTCTTCAAACTTCTCCTACATATCATTAATCCTTGCAAAAATATTTTAACCACTCTTCCAACCCCACCACCTAATCAAGACAACATCAATTCTTTTTTGCAATTCATGCATGTTACTCCTTTCCCACCTCAAATTATGTTTACTTAAGATGAGTTACCTTCTAAAGAAGTCCAAAATCGATAAGATGCACTAATTGTTATCATTATCAATGATAATCGTATTCATAGGACCTTAATTGATAATGGTTATAAACTAAATGTTTTTAGTATGGACATGTTGAAAGAGATCAAATATGATGTTTCAACTATTAAACTTGATTACATTCCTATTCATGGCTTTGACAATAGTTATAAGAAAATATTGGGCATTATCATATTACCTATTAGAGTACGTGTGATTATTCTAGACAATCCTATTCATGTGATGTCTAGACCTCTTAATTATAACCTTCATTTGGGTAGACCTTGTTTACATACTATGCATTATGTTCCTTCAACTCTTTATTAAAAATTCAAGTTTATCTACAACAATTTGATGTACATACTTTGTGTAGATGATAGATTGAATAGTTGTTTGCATAATAAATCAAAAAATAAACCTATGTCTATTGAAGAAAAAAAAATATCATGAACCTAAGAATGATAATCATTCTACTAGTGTCCTTTTGGATGACGAATGGGGATCCTTAGATTTCAACCCAACTTATAGTGGAGATTATAAAGTCTCAACATTGGAACTTAAACAATCTAAACCTAAAAAATAATCTGACACTACAACTCCTCTTTTTGATGATATTAGTAACAATTATATTGATTCTTCCTCTGCTAATGAATCTTTAGAAACTATCAAGCCTAATTATGATGAAATAGTGACCTATGAAGCCCTATTAACTCTTTCTGATATGGCTTCTTGGTATGGCCTTGGTTATCATGTATTAGTGAAACATGGATTCACTGGAAATGGATGTGGAAAACATGAACAAGGAATTCACGTACCCTTAGGAAATGAGGGGCATGAATATTATTATGGATTAGTATTTAATCCTTACAAGAAGCGACAAATAACTACTCTCAATGTTAACACTATTATGAATCACAATCCTAATTATGGTTTAAGATGCATGCAAAAAAGCATGGAGAATAGTAAGAAACCTATTGACACATTTGGTTTTGAGTCTCCTTTTTTGTCCACATCCCCTCATTCATCACCTAAACATTCTTCTATATCTACCTTTAAACAAGAAATGATTTTGCCTAACCTTCTTTGTGCTAAGGTGATTACTAAGCCTAAACAAAAAAAAGAAACATCATAAAAAACTTATGAACCTTCCTTTCTTCATGTATCACTAATATCATGACCACTCTATTATTGAATATCAGGCCTTACATCAAAAAATTCAACAACCTATTGATAATGACATTATTCACATATCATGTCGCAATGAGTTATTTTTCAATCTTGATTTCTTTAAATACCATCTAAGTCCCTATTATGTTTCTCCACACTATGTAACATAGCTAACCTATCCCTTGAGGGATCATTTTTATGCATGGTGTGATCATCCTTTATGAGTAGCATAAAAGGTCCTCTTTATCCTTATCATTGTCTCCACATTTAGGGGGCAAGGGTATTATATCAGTCTCCCTCATCCTCTTTAAGGATCCACTTTTCCCTTTGTTAAGTGCTATTTTTATATCATGTGACATCCAATCTTACATAGAAATGTTGGTTTACATTAAGGATATGCATGCTCGATCATAATGTTTTTCATTGTTTGCAATTTAATTTCCATGGTAGAAAAATATTTTACCTTGGAGACTAATAATGTATCATCCTTCACAAGGATCCCTTTTACATTTCTTGCATGGTATCTCTTTGCATTCTTCCCTTCCATGACCTCATAGGAGATGTGACCTCTTTGGTTTGGACTGGGTATTTCTTGCCGTACTGTCTTGGTGTTAAAACTTATTTATCCTTGTTCATCATTTCCTTAAGATGACAAAATAGTACTTAATTTTTCCATCTTAAGGGGGGCCATACATAGCCTCCTTATTGCATATATCTTGTTTAATTTAAGCATGGAAAGAGTTTACACTAGCATAATACAAATTACTAGGGCCAGTTACTCTCCATTTTCACATATTTTGGATTAGTCAATTAGAATAACACAATTTTCTAGACCATTTGACCTATTATTTTCATGATTTGATTAGTGTAACACAATTCATTGTTCCTTTAACTGATTTCCTTTTGGATACTTTATTGGATACACTTTCCTAAAGGAAAGATCCCCTTTCTCTTTTTAATCCTTGAGGAAGCTTACCTTCCCTTAGGATAGATTTTTCTTTTGGATCCCTTAATGGATACACTTTCCTTAAGGAAAAACCATCCTTTTCTTTTTGGTCCCTAAGGAAACTTACCTTCCCTTAGGATAGATTTTTCTTTTGGATCCCTTACTAGATAAAATTTCCTTAAGGACAAATCCTTCATTTCTTTTTGATCCCTAAGGAATCTTACCTTCCCTTAGGACATGTCTGTCTTTGTTGGATCCCTTATTGGATACACTTTCCTTAAGGACAGATCCTTGATGGATTGAACTAGCATAAAACAAAATGCTAGAACTTTCAATGATATATTTTTTGGTTCTTTCTTTGTGTGGTTTATAGTAAGACAAATCCTTAATAGGATAGGTAATCTCTCTCTCTCTCTCTCTCTCTCTCTCTCTCTCTCTCTCTCTCTCTCTCTCTCACACACACACACACACACACACACACACACATGGATAAGATAGTGCAACATAATCACCTAGCCTATGTCATCCATGGTTATCTTGATCTATCCTCCATGGTTCAATAATATAACACACTTTTTTATTTTTTTGTATCATTAAGTCTTATATTTTATGTATGTTATTTATCTTTTCAGGTGATCACTGGTTCTATTTAAATATCTTTATGAGTATGATAATAGTGGATGAGACATTTTCTAGCAAGGTATCTTCAACTAATTGACTTGGAATCTTAGTAAGCTCTAGGCATTTTTTGCTATTTTTTGTATGCTTTTATATAGATGTATGAGTTAAGATCCTTGGTTTGGGGGCTTATGTCCTTAAACTTATCCATGCCTTATCTCCTTGCAATTTTCCCTCTCTCTCTCTCTATTCTACTTTACCATGAGTATGAGGTGGACTTATACTCCTACTTAAGTGGGGGATAAATGTACCATCCTAAAAGTAAGCACCATTATTAGGTGATCATTTTTAGCCCCATTTTAGTATGTATGGGTTCCCACATTGATTTCACATCCTTGTAGCACTTTTGCATCCAACAAATAAACATTATTTGTTGAAAAATCAAGAATGGCACTAACTTCTATGCATGATTTACCATTTTTTCATCCTATCACATAATTTATCTTCCATCTAGGTCCTTTGCATGCACTTTTGGATCTTGGGATTTTCTTTGATTTATGAGTGAGCTATGGTTTTAAACCCCCTTTCTTGGCATTAACCCTTGGGTCTTGACAAAAATGTGCCTGGACAAGGTTGACTTAAGTCAACCTTGTCCTAAACAAGGTTGAACCAAGTCAACCTTATCCTAGGGTTTTTCTTTTTAGCGGGATCCAGTCCCAATGTGGGGCTTTATCTTTTAGACTGTTAATTGAGGTTGGCCTTCTAAAATTTGGGCCCTAAAATGTGTATAAAATGAGATCTCTCCCTCTCATTTTCACACCTATTACATACCTACAATCCATGACCAAGGGATATCCACATGTAAGCTATCATTCATCCATTATGCATTCAAGAGACTCAAGTGCAAGGAAGCCATTAAGATTTTAAAGTCTTCTTCTTCTTCTTTTATTTATTTCTCAATGCAACATTGTGGAAAACTACAAAATTCATCATTCAAAAGTTTTGTTTCATGATTTCCTTTTGGATTTTTCTAGAGTCCAAGATATTTTATCAACAATTGTGATCATCTCCAAAGAGGCATTACATTATTGAGGTATTAGGTGATTTTTGTTTCAGATCTCGAATACATTTCCTTATGCAACTTTAATTTCATTTCAAGGTTAATTCCTATACATGGGCTTGACTAAGGAAAATCCCTTACCACAACCTCTTTCCCCCTTCTTCTTGAGTATAGAAACAATTTTTGGAGTTTGAGATCTAATTTTTCAGAAATTATAGAACCAGTTGCAGATCCTTCACAATTTCTATTAGAATTGGAGTCTCCAGGACTAGGTTGAATTTTTTGGACTAGGTCAACTTTAGTCAACATAGTCCTTTAAATCTAGAATCTTCACAATTGGAAGTTATATGTATTATAATACTAGATCCAGATCCATTTTTTATTTCAATAGCTCTGTGATAGTCAAATCTAGATCCAATGTTCATTTGACCTCTCCTAGCTTCAAGGTGAGTTCATTCCTCTCACATTTACTTTTACATATCGGATTTGTATTTATTTTATCATTTACATATTATATTTACATATCAATCACACTCTATTCAATAAGGAATACCCAAATCCCCCTTTTACCTAGATCTTTCATTAGCACCCCTTTATCCTTTTTGGGTTGTGCTAATCAAATTTATTTAAGGGTAGGTTTTTATTCCAATGCACAATATGATTTAGTGAGTGATATACATCTTATAATTTCCCACCATTTTATATTGTACAAAGGAAAATATGTAAAAAATAAAATTGTCAATTTACCTTGTATAAACTCTCATGAACTGATGTAGAAATTTCTCAAATTCATGAAGATGCTTGAATGCTCTTGGAAATGAAATGTAGGACCAAGGATGCCTTCAGAAATGTATGGATCTGTACAGTCCTAAAAATTTAGCACCCATTAATTTGGAAGCCCTAAGACCTATTAGGCCCCATTTTAGTGATCTCCTCAATTATGGATGCATTTATGCTTGATTTTCCCGCTTATCTTTCCATTTTTCCATGAGCCTATTAATAGTTCTTGAGCATCGCAAAATCAGCCTCAAAATTTATCCTTTCAAGTATAGGTTGAACCTAGTTCGACCTATACCTCTATGAGGCCTCACCCTGACCTATCATAGCATTACTGATTCGTTCACACTTTGACACTTTATACTTTGATACATTGATGCACTTTGGATTATCCTACCAGAGACTCGAGATATTATGGTTGATGATGATGATTATATTGCATGAATTACATTCTGATGTGGACTAGGATCTAGGATATAATGTTGGTTGTGATTATACATGTTTAGAAATATGAATTGATGAGAAGAGTAGATCATGATTAGACTTGATTATTTCATGAATGTTATGTCATGATGTTTATGAAATTATTATGTTTTAAACATTTCTGAATGGAAATTGTAGTTAGGAATTAAATTCTACATATTGATTAATGTTGCTAAGTAGGAATTGAAAATCTATATTTCATGTGTTTTTTTTTATCACCTTGAACTACTGATGCTTGATGTTTAGGTGTGCAAGTAAGAGAACCATGGAATTAGTCAGAGAATCGGTAACCAACCATTGTGCAAACTGTAAAGCCAAGGTTGAACCTAATGAAGAGGTTTGAACCTTGTTGTAAAGTGACTTAATTCGTAATCGTAAAATTAATTGTATGTATTGGTGTCTCTCTAGGTAATTAGTGACATGTCGATGTTGTGTTATGTCATTTTATAGTGTCACTTGACACTTGTTATGTGTTATGTAATGACATGTTTACTAAGGTTGGAAATGTTAACCTAAGCCTAACTAACTTTTAGGAACCTAATTAATTTCCTTGCTGGAGATACTTGTAAACCCCACCAATTTAATTATTTAAATTCCAATTTTTCTTCTAACCACTTTTAGAGGCCAAAAAGAGGTCCTAAGGGTCATATTTTGCATAATTTAAGCACCTAAGTGTTAGGGGTATGGGTTAGGAAGGTTTTTAACATATCCATAACACCCTAGTGGCCTTGGTGACCCATTTTATGACCCATTTACCATAAGCTACGAAATTTGATGAAGTCTTGACCCTTACCCAACCCCACTCTTCCTTCCAATTAGGCATTTAAGATAGGGGACAAGGAAAAGCCAAAGGACATGAGAGTCAATTCTAAAATTAATACTAGGGGGTGGGTAGAAGTTGGAGGCATTTTTAGAGGCCTTTGGTAGAGTTAGTGGGTGTTCACCCACTCTCTATCTTTAGAGACATTAGGGTTTTGGAGAAAGGAAGGATAAGGAATTGGGCTCTTCTCAAAATTTCACTTGCCATAACACATCGTGAAGGTTGGTCTCCATTGCCATGATAGACCTTTATTCTTCTTTGTTGCAATTAGATTTGTATGTTCATCTTTCTCTTGTATATGTTCATATGGTTGTGTTGTTATTTGTATGAGAATGGGATTTTGGGTTTGAATCCTTGTCATGGTTTTTATCTTGTTTTTGAATATGGGAGTTTTTGTGAAGGGTGTGATGGCATTACTCACCCTTGGATAGGGAAGAAGTGGCCATGTATGGGGGAAGGGGTTAGTTGGATTCCATGGTAGTGTAGAGTCTCTTCACATGGAGAGAAGAGGGAAAGAAATGCAAGGTGTATGGGCCCTTGCATGCCAATGTTTCTTTGATCCTAATTTTGGGGGAGACAAGGAGAAGATTGATTGAAAGAGTGTATGTGATTTTAGCCTTGAAGAGGCATGTGATTTGAATCTATTATTTGGAATTCTCCTACATGGAAGTCCACCTTCACCCTTGTTTATGGGTTCATGTTGAATCCATTTGTGCAAAGCCTTGGGAGGGTGTTTTGTAGTTGTAATCATGTTTTGTTTTTTTTGGATGTGTGATCGTCACCCATTGGTTATTGATTCTCCTAGCTCAGGGGTGGTCTCCTTGAGACCTAGGATGCGAGGTGAGCTTCCCATGGTCCCATTCTTTGATTTTCAGATTTTGAAGCCAAGATCTTGTGGAGAAAGCTTTGGAGGTTTCTTCATTTGGGTTGGTTGTGTGATGACAACCCTATTGTTATATTGTGGATTCCCTTGTAATGAGATTGACCTTTTTGTTGAAAGTTGTAATGTATTTTCATTTCTTTGGTCCATTGTGAAATTGTAATGGAGAGAAGTCTTGTTATCTCCTTTGAGCTCTCATCGTTGAGAAACACTATCAATTTTTATTGTCTTGTTGTAACTGTGAAGACTTCTCATTCTTGAAGAATATGTAATTTTATTGAAGAGGTTTCCATAATGTAAAAGATGAATCATTGCTTTCATGATTATTGTATTCTATCTCTTATAATAGTGGAGTTATTCTTTCATTGCAAAATGATTTTTCCAAGTTGATGGAGTAAACAATTTAATAGTTTCAATAGCATATGAAATCTTATTGATATAGGAACCTTGCAATCCCTTTGATGTTGATTGTGATATTCAAGTTCAAATATAGTCAATCTTCCCCTTGAACAAACTACTATTGCAAATAATCATCACCTAGATTGAAAACCAACTTTGAAATCTCATACTTCCTTTAAATCAAGCATGACACTAAGGTTCAATTAAACAAATTTGTATATTAAGGTAACCACCACATACCCCTTAATATAATTCACTAATTAAACTATCAAATTCATGCTCTTAGATCTCACATAACCAGAAAAGAGATTGAAAAATGAAGCTATGGAAAAATATAAGAAATAACACTTCCTAGTTTTTAGAGAGCAAAAAGCTCTTTGGAATTTGTATGGGAAGGAAAAAAATTCTCTTTCCATAGAGAATATTCCCTTCCCTTCCCAAATATGCTCCCTAATTAGAATTAATATAACTTAAACCCAACCTTAACCTAGATGTTAATAAACTCCTAAGTTATTCAATATGATTACTAAAGAAAAATAAATTAAATCAATAAGAGATCTATCAAGATCTACCCACTTGACTGAATGTGGGCCCCACTTAAGCTCTCTTCCCTTACCATGCGTAGGTTTCTAGAGGATGACATGACAAATAAAATATTCTATCTCCCTAAGTCAATCTCCTTATCCCTTGCATGAATTATGTCTTGTCTTAAAAATGACATTTATTTATTTCCATGACAGTTAACATACTCCTCCACCTTGCAATGTGTGAGTTCTACTTGCTGCTAACCTTGGAGCCAGACATGGAATTAAATGTTTTCCTTTTCCCTTTGACAAAAATCCACTCCATGTCTTGCATAAGCCTTGTATTGGGGAAAATGCTTCTTGTGTTTGATGGGACTCACACTCCCATGTCACCATCAACCACCTCCTTACATAAACTTGCATAAATCTATGTGTTGCATTATGAAAAGGGAGTTATAGTGGTGGGCCCAAATCTGGTTTTATTTCCCACACTTCATTCCCCCTATTGGTTATGCGCACCACTATAGGGTTTGGTGTTTTGGTTAGTAGGTGTTTAGGATGGGGTAGGTTAACTTGGAGTTTGAATTTATTATTTTATTTATTAATTTGCTTTGGTCTAATATCTACTCATTAGATTAACCTATAGGTATAGGTTAGGAGTAGATTAGTAGAGTAGTTGGATTAGTAGGAGAGATTAGTGGGTTAGTAGGATGTTAGTGTTTTGTTAAGTTTATTCTTTTACTTTTGAGATAGGACTTTTAGTAATTATTATTATATTGTGAGTAGGGCATTCTACCCTTTAATAAAGTTGGTTATTGATTAATGGGGTATTGCTAAAGCATTCAGATTTATTATTAGATCAACTTACTAGTTGTTAATATTACTTAGTTGTCATTAACCTAATTTTGAAATTAACGAGATTGGTTGTTATTAAAGGAATTGTTATTCAGATTTATTAGTAGCAAATCAAACCTTTTAATTAATAGTCTATGGGTAGCATGTCCTTGTTTTTATCTATTAATAAAGTAATGTGCTAAATTGATGGTTAAATTTTATCTAGATATTATATAGTTAAAATAAAGCCTTGATGATAGTTAGTAGGATGTTTCTTTTGATTAGATCAATTGCTTTATTTGTATTTGTTAATACACCTTTTATGCAATTAAATATTAGATAAGAGGTTAATGTGTTCTCACTTATTCATTAATAATTTAGTTTGTTACCTTGATAGTTTATTTTATCCAGTTGTTAATTGGTTAGAATAAGAACATTGATAGTAGAATAATTGACCTAAGCTAAATTGTTAACTTATATTGGATAATAAAATCGTAACGTAATGAATTTTTGGGTTCTCTAATTTAATTTATATGAGGGTTATTAACATGGTTAATCAATGAGTGATATGAATAGAATATCTTATATTATTAGTAGACATTATTTAATCTATAAAAGTACTTTATTATTAGGGTAATAACCTTGTTTAAATGTTATTAAGATATGTAAATTCATACTAACTTACGACCCTAGTGGCTATTGTATACATAACATTTAACAATAGGCTCAAATTAAGAATATTGGAATAACTAGTGTTCTTCTTTAATTTGAATTTCTCATCGTAATGAAGGATAGGGATGGGGTAACCTTGGTTTGATCTCGATCATCATGTTGTACTCTTATGACCCAAATTAGTCCATGTGGATAATGAAACCTTATCTTAAGGAAGAAGAAACCTATCATTGGGAGTTGATCATCCATTTGATTATGCACCTTGGTGGTAGAGATATTGTCACAGTGGGGTACATCCCTATAGATTCTTGAGAGTTGGTGAAACTAGAACATTCCCAAATCATCGATACCTTACCAAGTTAGTTATCACCTCAATTAAAACTTTAGCCACAGGTTGATCCAACAAACCGAGCTTGAGATTTACTTTTGAGTTAACTTAATCCTAGGTTGTGGTCAGCATAACCGTGGGTGGCTTATAATTAAACTATGAACGTTACTCTCTATCATCAAAAAAAAAAAAATTGTTGCATTTTATTGGTTAAATTTTGGGCATGACAACCTCATGGGTGGAATTTGGGAAGGTTTTAGGCCCGATGCAAAGTATTTTCATTTTCCCACCATGTATAGTCATCCTTCACAAATTTGGACTCCAAAATCACTACAAAAGGAGGCTCCTTCCTCTCATTTTGACATCCACAATTACAAGATATCCATGACATTTCATGATATCCATATACATGATATTACAAGAAATCAAGTCCAAGGTGTATTTAAGATATTTTTGGTGATTTATAGCAAGAAAGAAAGGATTTGGCTCCAAGATTTGAAGGATATATTGCATCCATCCATTCCAAGGAAAATATTCTATTGATTGTATAAATCTCTCTCCCATGACAGATTAGTGGAGGAATTCCCAATTGAGCAAGAGGATCCATATCCATTCGTCATTCTTCTACTTATCCATTCAAGAATATCAAGCATAAATACATCCATGATATTTGATTTGGAAAGTGTGGATCTATTGCATTGGTGAAGACATCATGCATTCTATCAACATTCATTCAAGCAAGTATACATCTTTCTAGAAATAGTAGATCCATATCCATCCACAAGGTTTTGAGAAGAAAGGTCAACATTTATATTTATCTTTTTTTACATGCTTTCCTTATTTCATTTCAAGGTTAATTCCTATATAGGGGCTTGACTAAGGAAAGCCCCTTCCCCCCAAAAAAATTCCTATTTCTTATGTGCAAATGCAGATTTATGGAGTTATGGGCTGAGATTTACAGATATGAGGATACAGTATCTGTCATTAATCTGAGACCTTCAGTTATAACCTCTCAAGTATAGGTTGAACTTGGTTCAACATATACCCTGAAAGTCAACCTATACCCTAAAAGTCAACCTATATGCTAAAAATTGACCTATACCTAGAAAGTCAACCCATATGCTGAAAATTGACCTATACCTAGAAAGTCAACCTATTCCTATAATTTTGATATTTTCACATTTGGCAGGTTCAGTCCTCTAAGCTTAAGATCTAGAACAATTCCCAGAATCTAGCATAGTCTGATAGGGTTTTACAAATATGAAATATCTTTCTCTAGTATCAATAAAGGTGAGTTGTTCTTCATCCTTGTTACTTTGTAGCACTTACTTCGATATACTAGATCTGATATCTTGTTGTTTATCATTGCATGAGTGTGTACTTTACTTGCATATACATTACACTTTCTTATATAACATCCTTTTAGACTTCATCATGAATTAGAATCCCTTCATCTACTTGGGTTGTGCTAATTAGATTTAGTCCAAAGGGGTCACATTTTATGGCCCCTTCCAATGTATGCTTGAATTTGGTGGTCTACCATTGATCACCTTTTTCAACATCACATTTTGGTGAACCCGACTCATAACATTTTTATTCTAATTTTGGTATTATATTTTCTTCTATCTTTATCTACTTTGTGTGCATCTTATCTTTTGATCTTGGTGTTAGATTTTCTTTTTCCATGCTTCTTGATTTGGTAATGTTAGCATTATTTACATTATGTGTTTGCTACATTTCTTCAAATTGCATTGCATCTTCTTTTCCTTTCATTCCTTTGTGTATGAGATTTATCACTTTGAATCCAACCTATAGTATTTTAGTTAGAAGAAGTCCTATACTCATGGGTTCTTTTGATCCTAAAGTTCCTTTATTTCCTAGGAATATTGATGAAACCAATGTGCATCCTAATGATACTAATCATATTATTGAGAAATGATCATTGCCTCATGATAAAGATGAAGCATTAAGAGTTCCTCCCACTCAAGTGCAAAATCTTACTCATGAATTTAAAAAGTTTGAACATTGGTTAGCTCAAGAGAATCATACTCATGAATCTCTTTTCACTATAGAATTTTCAAAGAAACTCATACATAATGGTGAACATGGTCTTCACCTCTTGTGTATAATTTCCCATCTTTTATTGATTCTAATGTTAAAACTACAAGGGAACATACTCAAGAATTAGGATATGTTACACCTACTACAAGTTGAAACTTATTTTCCTATCTCTGCTTCCATCCCTAGTATTTACACTTGTGTGTGTGAAAATTGTACCTGTTTAGAAGATACAACACTTCAATAAAATATTATAAATCAATGATAAACAAATAAACAATCAACAAATATATCATCAATCAGGCGATTTAATGCCTTCTAGAAGATGTATGGTATTCTTAGATTTGACTGAGATCAGTGACAATGAAATGCCTAAACGAAGGATTTAAATACAAAAATGATTGAAATGAATGCAAGATTAAGCTATATTTTTATGATTTTCAATGTAATAACAAGAATTAATATAGATGAAATTGGTCTAAAACTTGATATCAATAAAATGAAACTAAGCTATGAATGCAAAGCTAGAAAATAAATGATAGCAATTACTCTCAAAATTGGCACAATCTCTCAAGTACTCGACAGTATAGCGTTGTTGTTCTCAAGATTGCACTCTGATTTGTGAAGGACTGAGAGTCATTTATATAGAAAATCTAGGTTTGAGAACTGATGGAAAAGCCAAAAATCACTCCCTAATTAACTCAAATTGATTGGTAAGTAATCAAAGAAATAGAAATAGTTATCTTGTGAAAATTATGCAAATAAGATTTTTAACTCATAATTGGAAGTTGAGATTACTCCAATCTACTTTTCAACTCACAATCACATGTTGAGTTTATAAACTTAACAAAAGGAGTTCAAAAGCTGATTTTGAGTTTAACTGATCTTCTGATTTTTGCATAGATAATTATGAGTTTTATTTAATTTTCATGTGTTTTATTCTCAACTCACTTGATTTAATTTGAAATAACTAATTTATGGGTTAATCAATTATTAAATCAAACTTTATCCAAAATTATATTATTAAATTTGACAATTTAAATTAATCAATTAAATAAATATTCAATCAATTATTTTATGATTTTTGATTAATTGTCAAATAAATAATATTAATTAAGGATAATTTAATTAAATCTAATTAAAATGATTAAGTGGCTAAATGAAGTTTAATTAATTAAATATTTAACATATTCAATCAATTGTACTTAGGATACATAATAGAAAATCATTTATCGCTAAATAATGATTAATTAAGAGATAATTAGGATCAATTAGGAATATTCCCCGATGCAAATTTATGATAGGATTGATTAGGGTTTTTGATAACTTGATGTGTAGATGTGCCTTGGGTTAGGGCTTTAGGGATGATTTTGATCGATTTGTCGATGTAGGAGGTTAATAGTACCAAATCCCATTTTTGGGGTATTACATTTTGACCCTCTTTGAATTACTGTGAAGCGCAGTAGTTCAAAGATAAATCTATGTAATGAGATCCAGACTCAGTTATGTGATGGAGAAACTGATCCTAGTTTGATTAATCGATTATAAGATAGAAATTGATTGAGAGATTTGAAGATGTTGATTCAAGTCCTAATTGACCAAAGAATCAAAGATGATGCAAACAATAGCAACTCTGAACCTGTGATTATGAAGAAGTGATAAAATGCTTGATTCTGAACCTTATGATTGTGAGGAATTGAATATCCTGACTCCAGACTTGCTTGTCCAAAGGAATCAAAAGGATACCAACTCCAAACCCTTCAGTTACAAAGAATCAAGGAAATAACACATATGAACTGATGGTTACGAAGAGCTGATAGAGTTTACAAGATTAAGATGATACCAAATTGATATAGATTTTGATGAATCTGATATGCGCTAAGCGATATGCCCCAAGCGATGAGGACTTTGATGAAGTCAACAATTAGACTTGGTTGTTGTCTTGATTGTTGAAGAGGATTTAATTGACAAAATTTTGATTAATGATGTGTAATACCATGCCCCCTTTGGGATGAAAATTGAAATCTGGTGAGAAAGTCAGTTTGAATTGGTATGAAGCAATGTGATCGACGATAGAAGTGGTTGTATACATCTAGGGACACGTTATGAATCATTTAGAGGTTTGGTTGACCAATTTTGACTAGGTTTGACCATGGGTTGACCATGGTTGACCAAGTTGATTTTTTGAGAGTTTGATGTTAGATTATCAAATAGGTTGAGTTCTAAATTCCTGTGATGTCGTGAAGATTGATTATGCAAGTAGTCAGTTGTCTTGGGTCCAAAATTTGAAATCATATTTTTGACAAATGAAATGATCTTAGATTTTGACTTTGATCCTGAAAATGGATTCAGGATGTCAAAATTAGCTAGGGGTGCTATTTTCATGCAAATTAGAGCACTTTGAAAAATTAGGTCAAAACCTATATAAAGCCAAAAGGGGTCATTTTCAAATCATTTGAACCGTTTAACTTTTGAAACTTGTGGAGCCCTCTGAGAGTGGAAATGGTGGTCCCTATGTCTTCACATTGATTCAAGCGTTCTCATCAGTTTCAGCAGCCCCGACAGTATGGGAACCTGGTAAGTGGACCTCTAAACACCTCTTTGCATTGAATTTAGCATGTTTTAATTGCATTTTTAGGATTTTAGCCACATTTTTACATTTTTTAATTTTTCACTCAAAGGTTGTCGTACAACAATTGGTACATTATCATATGACAATCCAAGTTTAGGTAGAATGTCATGTCTATTTGTGTAGTGTGTCGTATGGGAGACACCCATCTCTTGTATGACATTTCTTCGCATCCCATAGTTGTTGTACGACAACCTGTGTAGTGTCATTTCATAACTATTGTTGTATGGGTGCATGTATAGTGTCATAGGACACTTGACACCAGTGAATTATTTTCTAAAATGTCATATGAAAAATAGCAAGCATTTTTAGGGTAGTTAGCACATTTTTTCAAATTTTTTGATTGCTCAGCTAGATTTATTGACATTTAATGCACCTTATAAAATGTTTATTTTATCATTTTTCATACATTTGGTGTTGATCTGGATCGAGTTACTGATGTCACTTTCTCTCTTTGTGCTTGCAGGTTTGGTATCCCGATATACATGTCCAATTTTCACATCTAGCCACACAGAGGCTATGTATCTCACTTCCTAATCCCCTTAGAGTGCATCTGGCCACTTGCAGATTTGAGCACTTGATAGCATTTCCCAAGATTAGGGAAAATCATCATTTGATTATAGAATTGATAGAGCGATTCCACTTGAAGACATAGACTTTTCATCTTCCCATAGGGGAGATCACCATCACACTAGAGGATGTATATTGTATCCTCCAGATCCCATTCTACGGTCTGCGCCCTAACTAAATTAGCTCAGAGAAAACATGTTTGTAGGTGTTCCACATGATATTCAGGGTAGATAAGAAGATTGCCCAACAAATCTCTTGAGAGGCACTGGTGCAGAGATACAAATAGACACACTGATTAGAGTGCATTATAGCTGGAATGATAGGAGGAGTCATTCTGTCAAATCATTAGCAGAACAATTTCCTCATGGGTTGGGCCCTGATGGTACAACCCTTGATGGCACATCCTGCAGAGTTTAGGTAAGGACAATGCCTACTGGCCCACATATTTTCTAAGTTGCACAAGGCATTTTATCATGAGGGTAAGAACCTCACCTCTAGAGTCATAGTTTTATAAGTCTAGGCATAGGAGCATATCCCTATCTGCAGGCCCATATGCAGAGATGAGAATTAGCCACAACAACATTTGATATATAGGTATGCAGACTATATTACCTAGACCAGGATGGGGCATACAAAGTACTAGTGGTGGGTACTTGATGATATAACAATGGTTGTTTTGAGTCCATACTTATAGATTGAGGCATGGCCCACTACTAGGGCACAGTTCAAGTATTTTTGTTAGAGATACATACTGATTGGTTGATCGACCAAGATTTTGGAGAGGTTTTTGATCACTAGGGTATGGAGGCAGTACGGCCTCCTACATGATGTACCTTAGGAGTTCAATTTTTATGCCTGATAGGTACAAGAGATGGGACTTGGATGGGATCCATAGTTGTCCTATGCCATATGCATGTAGGAGTACAACAACCTTCAAAGTTGTGACTAGGATTACATGGTACATGTAATTAATGCTAGGGTTACAGATGCATATAGGGCTCATCTAATAAAACATCCCTTTTTTTAATTCTCTGACCTTACAGAGCCTCTTCCTACCATGGAGGAGGCTGATGATGTGATAGGTACACCCTATGGAAGGGGTTAGAGGAGGAGAGATGTAAAGATCCTGATGACACAATAGATTCCTCTGGTGCAGAGAGCAGTGGGTTCCCCAACACAACAGGCACCTAATGTCAGACCTTCCCCGAGACCACAAGTAGTTCCATTGGTGAGGACTTTAGTTTTGTAGAGAAGGTACACTAGGGGTGATGGTGGTTCTCTAGGTTCCATTGGTAGTGTTGGGGCTCAAAAATGTTGATTGTTTTGAGACCAACTAACAAGCACAGTAGATGCCTCTGCAATTCTGGTTCGATTGAACCAAGGCTGGTAAGCCTAAATTGAATATACTGTCTAACTGCACAAACATCGTGCATAAACTACAAAATTTCATCCAAAGAGGTTACTGATCCCTAGAAGATAAAGTAACTGAAAATCCTAATAGGCAGATAGTTAGATATTTAGATTAATGTTATGAACTAATGCTAAACCTAATTTACTATTTGATTAATAAGATAGCAGATTAGAAACGTACTTCACAAAGAGAAATAAATGACAAAATCAAATGAATGAATAGACCAGTGCCTTATGCCAAATTGAAAATAGAGTCAACATTCAATACTATATGTAACTAGAGACGGTTTTAAGGTAACTCATTTCTACAGAAGGAGACCATCAACCTACAAGATTCTATTTGAACCAAAATTTACAATAATTAATACAACAGGTCCTATGGTTTTTAACTCAACTAAAGAGCCCGAAAGGAAACAACAATAGGTTCCTAGACCATGCTATCATTATTCAAATTGTATAAATTGATTATAAATAAATGCATAAAATAGAAAGCATTATAAGATACCCTAGTTAGAGAGTAATCCAAGAAATTGATTGAACATACAAACTATATAATCAATAGGGTATAAGCACTTATCAGATATTTGTGCATAAGCTCTTGGGACATTAAATTCCAGTTTGTGAGAAATAGCCTTTTTGTCGTGATAGAAATGTGTGTCTTTTGCTTACATTTGAGTGAGTATAAGTATAAATTCCAACGGTTCCCTGTGAAAGGACATGCCCTTTCACAAGACCTAATTATACAATTAACCCTAAAAATGTAAATAACCAACCATGACAATGGTTGTTCAGAAACAATCTCCCTTATAATTAATTTAATTCTGGTGTCCCGTGCATAATAGTTTATCTATTAGTTTCCTATACACAAAAACACTCAACATTAGTGCATCTTAACCTAAAAAATCATAATATATGTAATGTATTGATTTTATAAAAAACTATTTATTATTTATCAATAATTAATTAAAATTAAATAAGTATCATAAATAAAAGAGAAAATGCAAACACAGTTATACTTTAAGTCACAATAATCATTTAATCATAAAAGATTTGAATAATGAGACAAACACATTATGCTTATAATTATTCTTTTATTTTAAAATAGAAACATAATGTATTAAAAATATAATCCACTTAAATGAAAATTTAATTTAATCTTAGAAATAAAATCAATTCTCTTAATTACAAAGAATACATTTAATCCTAAAGGTGAAATCAATCCACTTAGGGTTGATTCATATTAGGTTCATAATCACCTTAATGAAATAAAATCCTTTTAGTATTAAATAATAATATAACTATAAAAATATATATGATTTAGGGACCTAAAAGATTTATCTCTCCAAAAGCAACCCTAAAACATTTCTAAAAGAATTAACTTATTCATAAAACTTAGTAAAATAAAATAATTAAAACCCTAAACATTAAAGTAAATAAATAAAGTTACCTTTTAGGGATTTGCAATTAAAACATAAATTGTAACCCTAAAAAAAACATATACATAGTACATCATTAAAATTAAATAAAAATCAACTCACCTAAATTAGTCAAAAAATTAATGTTAAGATATTAGGATACCAAAAGATAAAGAATTAACATGCCAAAACCCTAACAAATTAATATTAACCCATTTTAATCCTTATATCATATTTTCACTTTTAGGGTTTTGGGGGGGAATTACAAAAATTGAAGCCATGATTAATGCTCCTAAAATCTAAAATTTCTCCCTCATAAACAATATCAATTTTAGTATTTAATTCAAGAAGAGATAATATTTTCTTTAATTTATATATTTATATACATACTCATTCTCGAAGAATAATGTAGACTAACTGGTTAAGGGTAAGGTCGGGTAGTTAGGTAGGAAAAGGAATGGGTTGAGAGGTTGAGTGTTCAACTCCCTCTCCCCGTTCTTTTTCCTAAAATTAGAAAAATAGGTAAATACACAAAATAACATAGTAATCACATTATTTAAATTACAAAAGATAATTAGGGAAGAGGTAACTCCCTATGTAGAAGGTTGTTTTTACTTCTCACCTGCACATAGAAATGAAGATAAATAAGTATTTTTTCATAATCCTCTAGAAGAAAACAAGTAGACTAATTGGTTAGGGGGTAGGAGGGTAGATAGGTAGGAAAAAAGGCCGGCTTGAGAGGTTGAGTGTTCAACTCCCTCTCACCGCCTTTTGTTCAACCTATTTTATTTTTATAATAATTATTTATTTTCAAAATTAAATATGCATTTATGGAAATAGAATAAGATAATTAACAACCTACTAAATGAAAATACATTTGCTCTTTTATCATTTTAATTTTTTCAACATAAGCAGATGATATAAAATTGAAATTTACACCATCCTTCTCTGACATCTTGTCTATTTAGAACCTGAAAATTTTGGTGTCAATAGTGGCTCCAATTGGGGACGTGCATTCATGCTTGGATGCAGCAAGATCATAGTTATCTCTGGAAAAGTAGACCATAGTGAGAAAAGAAACACGATGCTTAAATGAAATAAAAATAGTAATATACAAGTTAAAGAATACTTCCTATTTTAAGAGAAAAATGGCTTCAAGTATTGACTATGAGTAGGGAATTCCTGAATGACTTCATCGGTGTCTTGTAGATAATATGAATTCTCACCTGCTTTCGAAACTACCATGTAAGGTCCCAGCCATAATGCCTCGAACTCACCATGTTTTCCTTTGTCTTGGTCTTTTGCATTCCATTTCAATACCCAATCACCTTCTTTGAAAGGTCTATTTGACACTCTTTTATCATGCAAGGTCTTGATCTATTTCTATTGATGAATATTCCTTTCTTGTGCCATTCTTCTTGTCTCATCTAACTCTGATAACTGGCTTAAACGGTCTTCCATAAAGTTTACATCTTCAAGCTCTTCTTCCTGAATGAATTTGTATATTGGCAAGAGATTATTCAATGGTAACCTCGCTTGTTTTCCATAAACCAACTCATAAGGAGCAAAACCTATTGATCTCTTCACTATTACTCTGTCTGCCCATAAAGCTAGATTTAGCTTTGAGTCCCATGCCTTTTTATTGCTACTCAACATTCTTCTAATAATCTTCAGTATATTCTTATTGCTTGATTCTACCTGACCATTCCCTTGCGGATGATATCGAGATGAGTATGATAAGTTGATGCCATACTTTTCAAAAAATTCTAAAAATTCCTTAGATCTGAAACACATGCCATTGTCACAAAGAATCTTATAAGGTACCCCAAATCTGGTAAGTATATTGTCGGTTAAAAACTTGATGACCACCTTACTCGTGGCCTACCTTGTGGGTATATCTTCAACCCACTTTGTGAAATTGTCTGTCATAACCAATATCCATTTGTGACCTCCACTAGAAGCATCTACAATTTCCCCGATAAAGTCTATTCCCCACATTTTGAAAGGTTCTTCAGTCTGTAATGGAATAAGGGGTAAAGCACCATTGTATTTCAGTTTCCCAGAGAACTTCTGACAGGACTCACACTTTCTAACATAATCATAACAATCTTTGAAGACATGAGGCCAGTAATACCCAACTTTCAGTATCTTGTGAGCTATTGTCTTAGCCAAAAAATGACCACCACATACCCCATCATGTAAATCTTTAATAACTGGCCTGATAGGTGTCTAAACAAAATAGGAGGATACCATCATTATTTTTCCAATATAGGTCTCCTTGAATCAGCACATATCTGGATGCTTGTAACCTTATAGCTCTTTTCTGATTATCATTTAGACCTTCTTGACACTTCATATGTTTTAAGAAGTATACTATGTCTGAGTACCATGGACAATGCTTGATACTCATTTCTGCCTTTTCTAAATCTACTTGGTTTACTTGCACTGCATCCAAATTTGTTTCTTCCATAAGCTTAGCCAATCCTTGTCCTCTGATTAACTTAGTGATCTGAATTTCAATGTCAAACTCTTGAATCTGATTTATCCATCGACATCTTTTTCCTATAACCTCTGATTGCCTTAAGATATCCTTAGTTGCTGCATTTGGTACGTATGCCATGATCTTGGCCCCAACCAGATAAGGTTTGAATGATTTCACTGATTTAACCAATGCATAAGCTTTCTTTTCATGTATGTCATAATTCGGCTCAGAAAGTTGTAGAGTTTTACTAAAGAATGCTATTGGTTGTTCATATCCTTCATCATTTTTATGTAACAAAACTGCTGCTATGGTGTGGAAAGAAGCAAAGGAGAACAACTGAAATGGTTTTGAAAAATTAGGGAACTTCAAAACTAGCACTTCCCTAATTTCTTTCTTAATGTTTGTAAATGCTTCTAAGGCTTCATCTGTCCAATTTATACTTGCATCTTTCTTTAACATCTTCGCAATAGGTTTTATGATTTCTGAAAAATTTGGGACAAACTGTCTTACAAAGTTGATTTGGCCAAGGAAAGATTGTATTCCCTTAATGTTTTTAGGGATCTAAACTTTATCAATTACTTCAATTTTTTCTAGATCTATTTTGACTCCTTCCTTGGAAACTATATGGCCAAGGAGTTTACCCTCGATAACCCCAAAATGACATTTCTTCAGGTTTAAGGATACTCCATATTCAAGGGCCCTTTTGAAAATTTTCTCTAAGTGCTTGCAATGATCTTCTACTTTCTTGGAATAAGCTTTGATGTCGTCCTGATATATTACCATGATAACATCAATGAAATCCTCAAAAGCCACATCCATGGCCCTTTGAAAAGTAGCTCCTTCATTTGTAAGCCCAAATGGCATTCTTGCATAAACATATGTACCCCATGGCATAGTGAATGCCATTTTGTATTATTCTTCCTCTTTGACTTTAACCTAATTGTACCTGGAGAACCCATCCATCATGGATAATAATTCATTTCCCGTGACCTTCGGCAATAATGCCTGCATGTTTGGTAATGCATAATTGTCCTTTAAAGAAGATATGTTTAGATTTCTGAATTCCACACAAAGCCTAATATCTCTGTTCTTCTTCCTAATAGGTACCAAATTTGAAACCCAAGTAGAGTGTCTAATCAACTTTATAATACCAACATCCATCATCTTAATGAGTTCCTTAAGATCATCATAGGACCAAGCAAACACATGTCTATACTTTCTTAACAAACTAACTATATCAAATCTAATTTTAGGAGTTAACTTTTTACCAATGAAAATTTCTTTAGGAGTGTGTTCATTTCCTAAATTTATCTTTTCCACTTCCTCTATATTAGTATTTTCCATTTTAACTTTATCACTAAACTCTTTACTATCAAACACTTTTCTAGTGTAACAAGTCCCTTAGGAATTTTATTAGTTTTAAGCTAAATTACATCTTTTCCAAATAAAGTATCATTTTCCTCTATAGTTTCAACATAAGCATTTAAATCAATGAATTGATCTTTGTACCTTTCCTCACATGCAATAAACTTTATGATGTCTCTATCATTATCAAAGATTTTCCAATTATGAATGTTATCAAGTATTGATGGCCTTGGTTTGATCTCTATCTACACAATATCTTGACATGGGTTGTCATTATGCTTAATTGCTAGGTTAGCCATGAAATCAGCAAGAATATTCTCAGATCTATCTATCCATGTTATCAAAAAAGCATCAAAAACTTCTATGGAATCCCACACTTCATTTTTGTACCTTTTTAAGATATGATTCTTAGTAATAAACTTGTCCCTAATCTGAGATACAATTAATTCAGAATCACCATAAACAGAAAGAATTTTTATACCATGCTTACCTACTATTTTGAGACCTGGTAGGAGCGCTTCATATTCTACAGTGTTGTTAGTACATTCAAATGCTAACAAAAAGGAATATTTAAAAGGTTTCCCATTTGGGGATATAAACACTACACCTGCTCCATTACCATTTTTACTACATGATCCATCAAAAAATATTTTCCAAATGAGATCATTATTTTCCTTAGCACATATTTCAATAGGACTAGTATTTTCAATGAGGTTTTTATGAATTCTTACCTGAAAATTCTCCATGTTGGTGTGGCACATAACCTGGATTAGATCAACACCCTCAATGATGTAAGTAGATCTTGGTTCTTTTTTGATCCTTACAACCTTGTCATTCATTGGGATAGAAGCATAAGATAGATCTAATTGAATATTTCCACCTTCTAAATTAGACCACTGTCTAGATAATAACATTCCATAGCTAGGTGGTACTTCTACAATAGTAATGTCTATTTTATAAGATTTTTCAGGACACGAAGGGAACTTAAACTCAACATTTTTCATTATTCCAATAACTGGAATTGACCTATTGTCCATAGCATAACACTTTCCATAAGTAGTATCCACATTCATTCCTAACTCTTTCATTACCCCATGAGGCATAATATTAACTGCTGCCCTAGAGTCTAACATACAATTCTTAACCAATTTATTATTTATCAATAAATTTAGAAAGAAAGGATCTACTTAAGTAGCATCTTCACTAATAGAAGTTCCTAGGTAAATAACTGGTAATTCCTCATTATCTTTTTGTTCCTTTGCATCTTTTTTAACAACATCATTTATTAACTTGATCGTTTCATTCTTGCAATCAATTAATTTAACTATTTCCATTAGAGGGATAGAAAGTTTCACCTGAGATAATGCTTGAGACATAAATGAAGTACAGTTTGAAATTTCCTTAGCATTGCTCTGTTTGTCCATGGGTTTGCTTATCTTCAATGTTTGATCAACATGCCTTTTAGGGGCATCTATCTTTTCTTTCTTTATCTCTGTGTTCTTATTCAAAATTTTGTACATCCCTGCTGCTTGTTCATTTCTTGAGTTCACATTCCTATTCCTCAAGTGATATTTTCTAAGCACTTGTTCCATCACTGCTACAGTGTAAGCCTCTCTTTCTTCTTTTGTTGTCTTCCTAATAACCGGACTCCTATCATCATCTAAGAAGACTTGCTGCTCCTGTTGGTATCCCAACCTCCTGTAGCTTTTTTTTGGCATGTATTCCCCATCCAAATCGTCACTATCTCCTGACCAAAGGGTGTGGATGAAAGAGCATTTATCACAGGCCTCTCTTCATATCCCTGGTTTTCTTCCTCCAGAATCTTTTGTGCTATAAGGCATTGATCTTGAGGGTGAGGCATTTTACACCACAACTCATCCCCTATGAAATGATTATTTTTCTTGAGAGGATCTGGAGTATCTATCTTCCCTTTTAAAGGCTTTCCATCTTTCCATTCTATATGATAAGGCATGTCCTATAACTTGTACCTATCATTTCTGTTGAAATTTCTATCATGTCTTCCTACTTGAAAATGACTTTTGTTTGGTTGCAAATTCTTCATCAAACTTACTAATTCATCCATTTTATCACTTTCACTGTTCCTTTTCGGGACTACAGGATCAAATAGCTTAGGATCACTTCTTTTATCAATCCTTCTGGCAGCTATTCTATTGTTTTCAATATTCAATGCTATTTTCAAAGCCTGTTGTAAAGTTGTCAGGTTATGAGACCTTATCTCGTAATTCATTTTAACATCAAAAGATTTTAAATAAAAGGTGATTAAAAAGGGGTCAACGGGACAAATATCTTTTGGGATTTTGTTCAACACCTTGTTGAATCTCTTATTAAATTCCTTCACTATTTCATTTGTGTTTTTCCTCATATTGGTTAATTCATGAGTTGCAAAGGATGGATCTCTGTGATCCCCAAACTCCTCAAGAAACTGATCAACAAAGTTTTGCCAACTGGTAATTGATCTATCTGGAAAATTTTTGTACCACTCGTCTACACTATCTTTGAGTGAAAGAAATAACATTTTCATACGCACATCTTCATGAGTAATGTCAAATTCATAAACAATATTTTTGACATTAATGACATGTTGTTTTGCTAATTGAGACCCATCGCCAGTAAACTTAGGAATAGTAGTCTTTAATTTGTTTGGTCTAGGATCAGGACAACACATTACATTTGAGAGATCTAATGGTTTATACCTTTCATTTACATCCTGGAATTTGGCATCAAATAAATTTATATTACTATTATTCTAAAAATATTGGTTCTGAGGTATAGGGTTACCTCTCTCATATTGATTTTCTAGATTACCACATTGGCCACTATGATGTTGCTGAGCCATATTCATTGGATTTAGCATCCCTCCTTGATTTTGTTGATGCGCAAGGTTTCCAGGTTGCTGATTTGTACTCACACCATAGCCATCTAGATGTACTGAGTTCTGCATTTGTTGTGCATGACATTGCTATGTCTGAGCTCTTCCAGGCTGAGAATTACCATAATAAGCTTTTCCTTGTCCCTGTGTGTAGGCTCTGCTTATATCATCAATAGGAGATTTAAAAATTTGTGTCCCACCATAATTCTGTGCACAATTTTGGCCTTCACCTGGATAAATTTGACCATGTGTATGCCAAGGTGCACCATTCAAATTTTGTCTATTTTCATGACATTGCTTTTCATCATGCTGGTACTGTGTACTTCCAAAATATTGTGTATTCGGATAATGATATTCATTATCATTATTAATACTGGTTCTAATACCATCATGGATTTCATTCTACATATACATCCTATCATTACATTGCTCATGAAAATGACTATCATCTTTCTTATTTTGTGTGTAATGCTTGTCTGGGTAATCCATATCGGCATCCAACAACTGTGCACCCCTTTGGCTTTGTGTATATTCTCCAGAATTTTGATTATGGTTATAATTGTCTTTATCTTTAATGTATTGACTATGTGCTTGTCTTTTCCCAGCATTAATATTTCCATTAAATAAATAATTTCTTCGTTGTGGACCATCATCTTTATTTATATTTTCAGAATCAAAGTAAATATTTCTACTATATTTATCATTTTCAATAAGCTAATAATAATTACCTGGCTCATTTTTATCATGCATTTGATATCCATCTGTTGCTTTATTAAACTAGTTATTATTGTAAATACCATATTCATCATTTTATTTTGCAAATTGGTATTTAGGGCATGTGTGAACCCCCATGTGCTGGTGTTGAGCATTATTAATATGCAAACAATCTACATTCTATATGTCATTCTCAACGTAGTACTGACTCTGTGCAATCCTCTTTTGGCATGAATCAGTATTCATTGTTTGTCGTTGTGTGTCTTCCAGCTGGGCGTGGACTCCAGCCTGTTTCATGTTGTATTTATCTTCAAATATATTGTCTATCCCTTGCACATTATGTTGTTTTTGCGCAAGCTAAGAATTGTACAATGGCCAATGCGGGTTTTGATTTTGATGATACATATCACTTTGCTGATTTTGGGTACCCACGCCTTTATGCGTAAGTTGACAATTTTTATTTTGCTGTTTAATAAGACTTGTATTATATTTCTCTTCTTCATACTATTTATTTTGAAAAAATTTATTCATATATCCCTTTTGCATAGGTTTAAGGAAGTGAGGCTGCTCGTCACGTTCGTTATTTCCCACAATATTATTACATGTATTGAATCTTCTCATACCTGGCACATATAAATTTAGATGAATAATATGCTACTGCTGTTGTAACTAAGATCTTTGTGTAATTATCTCTAGATGTTCTCATATATCCTCCAACAAGTTATCATATGCCCGAACATATAACTTGCCATCTTTTTCATTTTGCACAGGCTGCGTGACTTCACATTGCTCATGTGGATCTTCAGGCTGAACAATACCTTGTACGGCATGGCATGTGTCTCTTAAATTGTATTGATAAACATTTCACATATCTTGCTGCTGCGTGGATGGCGTATCATCCTTGTCTAGTTGCTGCATGTAGTAGTTTTGTTGATGATTGCCCTTTGAGGTAATCTTTTCTACCTTGCGAAATCTGGTGGGAATCCTCTTTCTGATAATACACATCACCATTATTTTGAAACAGTTGCTGTTGTATATTCATATGGTCTTGCACAAACCTAGCAGGCTACTCACATGAGCCTCTGTTGTACTCTCCATGTTCATCATAGAAATTAGGTTTTTGCATATTATTATTTCTCTTGCTGAAAACATTATCATTCTCCTCCTTTTGTGCCAGTTTAAGCTTGTGTGGCAGCTCGTGTGGATCTTCATTATGCTAATGGAGCATTAAAAACATGGATTGTTGCATAGTTTCATCCTACATGGTTTTAGCTATGTATCCACATGGATACTCATAATGATGAGTTCTTCCTTGGAAATGGATGCTATCTATTTGATGTTTGTTCTCCTCCTTTTGCGTAGTGTTGTGCATTTTGTGCGCATCAAACTGGCCGTATTCATAATCAACATTCATCTTATCACTTTTATCCTCACGCTGTGTATTATTTTGTCCATGCGTAGAGATGCTATTATTGTTTTGTTTCTGGCAACAAATGTTATTACCTCCCTTGTAAGCGTGAGTCCCAGAACATTGGACTAAATCAAAGCCATACTCATCATGTATTTGGTAGGTTTCAACATATTCACCATGCATATTACGAGGACCGATTTGCTATTTTCATGGATGATGTGTGTTCAGATTTTGCACACTTACTCCATCATACTCCCATTGATTGTGGCTTTGGTTGGACACATTATTATTAATTTTATAAGAGTAGTCCTCTTGCGCAGGTTTATGAGGGTACTCACACATATGATGGGGTTGATAGCGTACATCATTATCTATATGCTGATTCTAAGTATCCATACCCTTATGTGCAAGTTGATAGCCATTATTCTACTATTTATAGAAGTTATCATCATATTGTTTATTCATTTTCATACGATCTTCATGTTGCGCAGGTATGTCACCATTGTTTTTTCTGATAATATCATTACGCTCACATGAATTATCATATTGCTGCACACACCACATTTGATGATTGTTATTTTTATCTATTGAATTCACATATTGTTTATTACCTTGTCCATATACACAATCCTCTCCAAAACCATTATGCTCATCTTGTACTTTATCTCGAGACGGTCTATAATATTCATCTTTTTGCTGATTGTGAACATAGTCATATTGAAAATGTTGGTCATTATTCACCAAACTATAGTCATGCATATCTTTTCTTTGTATATTTTCATAATGCCTTTTGTTATGACTTTGCTCAAGACCATTAAAGTTATGGCCAACATGCCCATTATTTTTATTTCTTTGCATATCTCCATAATATTTCTCATTACAATTTTGCTCAGAATTATTAAAATTATGATCAGGATAATCATTATTTTCTCTCCAATACTGTGAATCTTCACCATACTGGGGGTAATTATGTTCATCATTATTAAATAAACTGTAAGTACTTTTATTATGCAGAGGGTGTTTTTGAAATTTATTCAAATCGCATTCATCATCCTGGTGACTTTTCTGACCACTTCCATTTTTTCCTTCCCCACTATTCTGATTGCCACGGGGATTATTGATATTTTTTGACCTATTACTTAGGTCACACATCAGATTATCCACTACTTTGAACCATTCACTGTCATCTCATGTAGTTCCCCCTTGTTTATTTGCTTTGAACATAAGGTTAGTGGAATTATCACGAGCAATGTGACTATTATTCTTTCTATGGGGAGGAGTGTATATAGGCACCTGAATATTTCCATCTATACCTTCCTTGTTATTTGCCTTTGCATTTTTGCCATCACTTCCATTAGGTGAAATAAGGTTTTCCCTTTCTATTCCTATTCTTCTAAGAGTTTCATTTGACCGTCTTCTAAGGGCTCTGAGCATCTCCTTGTCCTAATGCTCCAACTTAATCATCCCCTCAACTATATCATCCATCCACCTTTCCTTTTGCTTCTGTTCACTATCATTCCTTGTGCTACAGTGATCTAAAGTTGGGAATTGCTCACAAGAAAATTTTTGACCTTTATCTTTGTCAGGTTTCTTTTCAGGAGATACATACAACATCTTCTTCTTCGATTTCTTATTCCTCTTTTTCAATTTCAATTCAGAAAATGAATTGTTCTTTAGGGACCTTCTCCCTAACATAATCTTTGCTTGATATTGAATTTTAGGGTCACCACCTCACTTTCTATGAGGAATTAATAACTGTTCTGAATCTTTCTTCCAGTAGAGTCTTCACAACTTAACCAGAGTTTTGAAACTAACATTCACTAATAGGTTGTCCCCAGCAGAGTTGCCAATTTATTGGGGCTAGAAAATGCTGATCATTTTGAGACCAAATAACAGGCACAATAGATGCCTCTGTAATTCTGGTTTGATTGAACCAAGGCTAGTAGGCCTAAATTGAATATATTGTGTAACTACACAAACAGCGTGCATAAACAACAAAATTTCTTCCAAAGAGGTTACTGATCCCTAGAAGATAAATTAACTAAAAATCCTAATAGGCAGATAGTTAGATATTTAGATTAATGTTATGAACTAATGCTAAACCTAATTTACTATTTGATTAATAAGATAGCAAATTAGAAATGTACTTCGCAGAGAGAAATAAATGACAAAATCAAATGAATGAATAAACCAGTGCCTTATGCAAAATTGAAAATAGAGTCGACATTCAATACTATATGTAACTGGAGACGGTTTTAAGATAACTCATTTCTGTAGAATGAGACCATCGACCTACAAGATTCTATTTGAACCAAAATTTACAACAATTAATACAACAAGTCCTATGGTTTTTAACTCAACTAAAGAGCCCGAAAGGAAACAACAACAGGTTCCTAGACCATGCTATCATTATTCAAATTGTATAAATTGATTATAAATAAATGCATAAAGTAGAAAGCATTATAAGATACCTTGGTTAGAGAGTAATCCAAGAAACTGATTGAACATACAAACTATATAATCAATAGGGTATAAGCACTTATCAGATATCTGTGCATAAGATCTTGTGACATTAAATTCTAGTCTATGAGAAATAGCCTTTTTGTCATGATAGAATTGTGTGTCTTTTGCTTACATTTGAGTGAGTATAAGTATAAATTCCAACAGTTCCCTGTGAAAGGACATGCCCTTTCACAGGACCTAATTATACAATTAACCCTAAAAATGTAAATAACCAACCATGACAATGGTTGTTCAAAAACAATCTCCCTTATAATTAATTTAATTCTGGTGTCCCGTGCATAATAGTTTATCTCTTAGTTTCCTATACACAAAAACACTCAACATTAGTGCATCTTAACCTAAAAAATCATAATATATGTAATGTATTGATTTTATAAAAAACTATTTATTATTTATCAATAATTAATTAAAATTAAATAAGTATCATAAATAAAAGAGAAAATGCAAATGCAATTATACTTTAAGTCACAATAATCATTTAATCATGAAAGATTTAAATAATGAGACAAACACATTATGCTTATAATTATTCTTTTATTTTAAAATAGAAACATAATGTATTAAAAATATAATCCACTTAAATGAAAATTTAATTTAATCCTAGAAATAAAATCAATTCTCTTAATTACAAAGAATAAATTTAACCCTAAAGGTGAAATCAATCCACTTAGGGTTAATTCATATTAGGTTCATAATTACCTTAATGAAATAAAATCCTTTTAATATAAAATAATAATATAACTATAAAAATATATATGATTCGGGGACCTAAAAGATTTATCTCTCCAAAAGCAACCCTAAAACATTTCTAAAAGAATTAACTTATTCATAAAAGTTAGTAAAATAAAATAATTAAAACCCTAAACATTAAAGTAAATAAATAAATAAAGTTACCTTTTAGGGATTTGCAATTAAAACATAAATGGTAACCCTAAAAAAAACATATACATAGTACAATATTAAAATTAAATAAAAATCAACTCACCTAAATTAGTAAAAAAATTAATGTTAAGATATTAGGTAAAAATACCAAAAGATAAAGAATTAACATGCCAAAACCCTAACAAATTAATATTAACCCATTTTAATCCTTATATCTTATTTTCATTTTTAGGGTTTTGGGGGGAAATTACAAAAATTGAAGCCATGATTAATGCTCCTAAAATCTAAAATTTCTCCCTCGTAAACAATATCAATTTTAGTATTTAATTCAAGAAGAGATAATATTTTCTTTAATTTATATATTTATGTACATACTCATTCTCAAAGAATAATGTAGACTAACTGGTTAAGGGTAGGGTCGGGTAGTTAGGTAGGAAAAGGAATGGGTTGAGAGGTTGAGTGTTCAACTCCCTCTCCCCGGTCTTTTTCCTAAAAGTAGAAAAATAGGTAAATACACAAAATAACATAGTAATCACATTATTTAAATTACAAAAGATAATTAGGGAAGAGGTAACTCCCTATGTAGAAGGTTGTTTTTACTTCTCACCTGCACATAGAAATGAAGATAAATATGTATTTTTTCATAACCCTCTCGAAGAAAACAAGTAGACTAACTGGTTAGGGGATAGGAGGGTAGATAGGTAGGAAAAAAGGCCAGCTTGAGAGGTTGAGTGTTCAACTCCTTCTCGCCACCTTTTGTTCAACCTATTTTATTTTTATAATAATTATTTATTTTCAAAATTAAATATGCATTTATGGAAATAGAATAAGATAATTAAAAACCTACTAAATGAAAATACATTTTCTCTTTTATCATTTTAATTTTTTCAACATAAGCAGATGATATAAAATTGAAATTTACACCGTACTTCCCTGACATCTTGTCTATTTAGAACCTAAAAATTTCGGTGTCAACAAGTAGCACTATAGAAACAAAGGAGGTGTTGGGAGAAGAGAAGGATGTTCCCATGGGTGAGGCAGAGGGAGCACCCAATTTTGATCTAGGGGCTCAGGTTAAACATCATAAGGCAAGGGGAGAGGTGGTAAGGGGTGATGAGGCGATGGGAGGAGGAGAGGAGGACATAGTAGAGGAGGTTGACATAGGGTTGAGACAAACTCCATAGGATGTGATACACTGTCTCTGCCACTAGATTAGGGATCTTAGAGTCCAGAGACTCTCTCTAGAGATTAGATTGGTAGAGTAGGATAGGCAGTTATGAGAGTACCAGACATAGACTCATTCTCTGAGAGTGTAGATCATGCATCAGACAAGAGGGAGATATACTATGTGTCAGCGTACTTTACGATTGTACGAACTGGCCAGAGGGTCACTTCATACTCCTAGTATATGCTAGGTTTGGCTAAAGGAGGAACTATACCAGCTGAAGGAGGAGCTATACTTGATGGAGAGGACCAGGCTGAGATTTGACTAATAGTTGCCTCCCATTTTTTATCATTTTTTTTTTACTTATAGCTCATTATAGCTCATTCTTTATATTGTACGCACATTGTGCTCCAACTATATTATATATTTTTGAGATGTACACTATGTACTATATATATATATATACATGAGATATTTTGGTTTGACTTCATAACGCTTGGTTTTTTGAATATGATGGTGTTCATCATGCGATGAAAATGTATGCAATGTTTAATTTTCTCTTTGAATGCATGTATGGTTAGGTAATATGGATGCACTGATGAATGTTGTATGAGTTATGAAAATGCATTTATTTATTATGATTATTGATGCAAATGTATGTATGGAATGCATATATGAAATGATTGTGAAATTGTAAGGATGTTATATGTAAATGCAGGGATACACATGATGTTTTTGTAAGTACATGAAGAGTTCAAGTGCCCAGTCATTGTCAAAAAGGATGTTCAACTCAAGACGACAACTACTTGCTTGTCAGTTGAAGAGACCTTCACATGATGCTTGGTTGTTTTGATGTGTTAAGTGCAATCATGAGAACATTAAATGCTACATTAAATTCAAATCATGAAAGACATGCAACCAGACACAATGCAAAACACAAATGAAATTCAATACTAGGACTTAGTCACTGATCCTTTGTTAGCCTTTTTCATCACTGAATATTTTAGGTAACACCAGATGTTGATACAATGTTCACTGGTTAGGCAACCATGAGCATATGAATATTGACTTTTAGTCAAATTTTTCAGATTAGATATAAGCACCAAGGCACAAAAGCTAGGATGACCTGAATATCATGTCCATTTTGATTTAGTAATTTGTTTAAGCATCAGAGCATAAATGTTGTGATGACCTGAATATTCCTTGCATACAAACATGCCAAGTAGTTGAGAAGTCATCCTTGTTCCCATGTGAGTTACCTGTAGTGACCATTTATCGTTCACATCCTTGGGTAACATCGCATTTTATAGTAGGAGCAAGAAATCACTCAAAATACAAAGTTAGATCCAACTTCCCTAAAGCATCTGGGTATCAAAGGTTGAGGTACACATGGTGATCCAATCATAATGGAGGCACTTATAATGGACACCAATTCAATCCAAAGTTGTTAGAGCAATTATATTTTAACTTAGATATAGAAAACAAATGAAAGATTATGCCCCTAGTCATCACCTCTTTAAATCCTGTAAAGGACATCATTAATTAGTGTCAGGGACATAATATGCAAAAATCTCATGTGAAACAATCAGCATACAAAAAGATTTTAGCATATAGAAAAGATTGGTTTGTTGTACCAGTGTGTTTGGTTGTGTTGGTGTCAGTTGCAAAAATCCTTTTCTGGTAGGGAGACAGAAGAACTGACTCAAATAAAGCACTGAATGATACTAACTTGGATATGATGCATTTGAGGTACTGAGGACCATGAGATATGACTAGGATTGCCTCCAAGTTGTAAACATTGATTAGGTTCTGACTCTTGTTGCTTGGTGCATAGACTGACTTTATTGGATTGCAAGATATACACAAACTAAACCATGACAGAAAAATGATAAATTTATGAGATTTCTTTGATAGATGGAGCATTTTATACAAGTGGCACCTGTTTGCCAAGTTTTCACCATCTTGGCAGAGATTCTATTTTTGCTACCAAGGTGCATGTTTACTAGGTTTTCACCAAGGCACTTTTTCTTTTTCTTCTTTTTTTGTACTTTTGTATTTTTCAAATTTTTTTGTATTTTTTCATTTTTTTAATTTTTTTTTGTTGGACCATCAAGGCACCTATTGCTAGGTTTTCACCAAGATGATCATTTTTTAGGAATTTTTTATTATTTTTAGTTTCTTTTTCAAGACATTTTCCACATGCTCAATGTCTAGGCCTAGAATTTCTTCAGATGAAGAACATTGATTGGTTCTCAGAGCTATTCTCCTTCAGTCATTGAGATTTGATAGGCTCTTGAGCCAAAAGATGCAGTGACAAAAAGGGACCCATCTAGTTGGGTTCAAAATTCCCCTTGCATTCTCGATGGGATTGATTTTTAGTGTTCTCTCTTAAGACTAGATCACCAACCTAAAATTATTTGTGTCTAACTTTCTTCTTGTAGCCTCTAGACATCCACTTCTGATATACCCTGACATGATCATATGCAACTTGCCTATGCTCATCTAGCAATTCAAGTTCTTGCAACCTAGACACTCTGTAATCATCATCAGTTACTAGACCATGCATTCTGATTCTGAGAGATGGGATTTCAACCTCTATAGGTAGTACCACTTTAGTCCCATATACTAAAGAGAAAGGAGTAGCCCCAATGGACATTCATATACTTGTTCTGTAAGCCTAGAGAGTTGGATTTATCATCATATGCCAATCTCTCCCTATTTTGTTGATTGTGCAATGCAAGATTTGCAATAAATTCTTGTTGGACACTTCAAGTTGTTCATTTCCCTATGGATAGTAAGTAGATGACCAATGTTGGTTAATCTTGAATTTAGAGCATAAGGAATCTAGGTCCTTACTTTTGAATTGGCCTCCATTATCAGTGATGATGGAGTGTGGGATACCATACCAGAAAATATTGTAATTCAGGATGAACATAGAAATCTATTTGTTGGTTGCTTGTGTCAAAGGAACTGCTTCAATCCATTTTGTGAAATAATTAGTTGTTGTGATGATATGGGTGTGACCATTTGATGAATGTGGATATATGGCTCCTATGAGATCAAATGCCCATTGATGAAAAGGCCATTGTATTGTAAATGGAATCAGATCTCTACCTGGCACATGAATTAAGTTACCATGGACCTAGCATTTGTTACAGTTCTTAGTATATTTCATAGCCTCTTTCTCCGTATCTAGCCAATAACACCCTACCCTAATGATTTTTTGAGCTAGTGTCAAACCATTTGGAATGTGATCCACAAATACCTTTGTCAACTTCCTCTAATGCAAATTGTGACTCTTCTTGTTTGAAACATGTAAGGAGTGTACCATCCAGACTTTGTTTGTATAGATCATTACCAATGATGACATACCGTGACGTGTTTCGGATAAGGTAACATTTTTCATGATGGTTAAAGGTATTGGGAATGACCTAGTCTTGAAGGTAGGAATAGATATCTTTTTAGCATGAGGAATCATGACCAGTGACAGTGTAGACCATACGGGTTTCTAGGAAATCATAGGCAGGGAATGAAAGTGCTTCCACTATGAACTCATAGTGTAGCTCATATTTTGGTTGTTGTAGTCTAGAGATGATAGTGTATCCATGGCATTAGAAGCCTTATTTTCTATTCTTGCTATCTATTCAAATGTGATAGAGATGAAATACTTCTTTAGATCATCTACCATCCCTCTATATGGAATCAACTTCTCTTCCTTTTTTTGGTACACATCATTGACTTGGTGAATGACCAGTTGAGAGTCTCCATGAAAGTGTAATTTCATCATTCTCCATTCTATTGCCAATTTCATTCCATTTAACAAAGCTCCATATTCTACTATGTTGTTGGTGCAAGGAAATTTGATTCTAAATTCTTTTGGAATAGAGTAACCTTGTGGAGTGATAAACAAGATGCTAGCTCTAGATCTATTTTGTGTGTAGGACCCATCAAAGAATAATCACCATGTTCTTGAAGATAGGTGCATGATAGAAGAATCATGAAATTCCACTTGCATTGGTTGGTCATAAAAAATTGGAGCTTCGGTGAGTTGATCTGCGATGAATTTTCCTTTTATGGCTTTTCATTCAACATACTCAATGTTGAATTCACTTACTAGCATTACCCATTTTTCTAATCTACCCGTGAGAGAATATTTTCTTAACAAATATTTCAGTGGATCAATCTTTTCTACTAGGTGTGTGGTATGAGCCAACATATAGTGTCTCAAATTTTGTGATGAAAAGATCACAGCTAAACATGCCTTCTCTATCATAGAATAGTTCTTTTCATAAGCCACTAAGGTTTGACTAATGTAATAGATAGATCTTTCATGTTTATGCTCATCATGTTGTGCCAATAATGCCCCTAGTGACATATCTATTGCAGAAACATACAATATCAATGGCTTTCCCTGAATAGGAGGCATGAGAATTGGTGGATTTTCCAAGAATTGTTTAATATGGTTGAAATTATTTTCACATTCTTCTCTCCATTTGTAAGTCACACCTTTATGTAATGTTTTAGTGAAAGGTTGTGATATATCAGCTAACTAAGAGATGAAGCGTATGATGGATTATACCCTTCCTCGTAGAGTATGCATTTGACTAATATTTTTAGGAGGTTGAATCTCGATGATTGCTTTGACCTTTGCTAGATCCACTTCTATTTCTTTCTTTGAAATAATGTATCCTAGCAGCTTTCCTGCAGTGACACCAAAGGCACATTTCTTGGGATTTAACCTAAGACTAAATTTTTCCATTCTGTCTAGTATTATACCCAAGTCAAATAGGTGATCAAATCTTTTCATTGATTTAGCCAATGTGTCATCCACATAGAACTCCATGTTTTTGTGCATTATACCATGAAAGAAAGATGGCATGGATCTTTGATAAGTAGCACCAGCATTATTTAGACCAAATCGCATTACATTCTAGCATAAAGTACCCCATGCATAGGTGAAAGTTGTCTTCTCTTGATATTCTAGAGTAATCTTGATTTGGTTATATCTAGAAAAACCATCCATTAAAGAGTACATTTCAAATACCATAGTCATATCCACTATCATATCGATGTTTGGTAATGGAGAGTCATCCTTTGGGCATGCTTTGTTTACATCTCTGAAATCTATGCATACTCAAATATATTTATCTAGTTTTGACAACAGAACAATGTTTGATATCCATTCAGCATAGTCTATTACTTAGATGAATCCTGCCTTGAGTAATTTTTCTACTTCAACTTTGACAAGGAGTGCCACATGAGGATGCATTTTGCACAACTTTTTCTTGATTGGTTTAACTCCTGGAGTGATAGAGAGATGATGCATGATCAGATTAGGATTCAATCCTGACATGTTTAAATATTTCCAGACAATGTTTATCTTTTTCTCTGTTAAGAATTTGGTAAATGCATGTTTCTCTTCTTCTGATAAGGATTGTGCAACATGAATCAACTGAGGTTCTTCTACTGTGCCCATATTGATAGCCTGAGTTGGTTCTATCAAAACTGGTGAACTATCCTATAAATGACTCCAAAGGACATCAAATATCTCATCCTTGGACACCTCAAAGATGTTTTCACCATCAGATACATCTTTTGTTTTTACTATTTTTGGCTCTGAGACTACCACATAGTGGTTTTCACCCTTAAATCTCTTTTTGATTTTGTTCATATTTTTCTAACTGAGATATTTGATATCCAACTCTTTCATGTTGATGATAGGTTCACTGATGGAAGTTGTCATAGGTTCAACTGCATTTAGGTAGCATGCTAGAGCATAATCTATTGGGAAAGTATGGATATCTTGGTTTGGATCTATGGATGGTTGGTTAATAAGTTCAGGATGTTTGATAGTAGGGGGATAGAAGGACTGTCTGACAATATTCACATACATAGTGTTGTCATCATTGGTCCTAATCTGACTTTCAAATTTGAAGGTGATATTACTACTCAAGATATTTAATTTGTTAAGTGTCTCAATGTCATCATTGGATCATGTGTTGGTAATAAGAAAATTAGTTTTGTGATGTCTATTATCTAGTTCTAGACTCACATCGGTTGTGTGTGTGTATTGGTTAATAAGATCAATATATTTGTCTATTATGATCTCCTATTCTTCTAGTTCAGGAATGACTCCCCATTCATAGTCATTAGATTCCTCATTAGGATCTCTTGGAAAGTTAAGAACATGTGTGAAATTAGGATGAATCCCCCAAGAAAGGTTTCCTTTAGTCTGAATGGAATTCATATTCATGTGAATTTATCTCAAAATCACTAGAGTGTCCCAAACATTCAGCTATGGTGATTGATATACCTTCTTGTTCTTGCTTTTTTTTAGGATCAGTAAATTCTTGTGTAGTAGTAGGTTATTGTGTGTCTACCACATTTACTTGTTCCTTAGGTTTCTTTTCATCATTAAGAAGGTATAAGATGACTTGAGGTACATTCTCATAAGGAAAAACATCTATCTTGTTTGGATCATCACTGTCTGAATGATGTGTTTCTTCCTCTTCTTGAGTACCTGTTCCTGGTTGTATTTTTTATATGATATGCAGAGTTCCCACTAAGATGGAAAGGTTTCTTTTGATAACCTATTCTTGTTGTATCTTTTTTTGTTCTTCCACAATGTTCAATGGGTTTTATGATGCCTCTTCCTCTTATTCCCAGAGGTCCTTTTCTAGTGTATCCCATTTTGGAAATTAGCTTGTGACCTGGTCCATATGATCTTGAAGGAACCTTAAATGATTTGGATTCAAATTTTTGAACTTCTTGTGATTGAGGTTAGTCTTTGTATAACCAAGCTAGGATAACCTCTTCTTCATCTAACTCTTTTTTGGATACCTATTATGTGATGAAACTCCCATTAAATGTAACATGTGGTTCTTTAGTGGTGGGTTTCATTTTCTCTGTAGGTAGCCCATAAGACTTAGGCAAGAGGGGGAGAGATGTAAGAGATATAACCAATTCTATTGTGTCCTCCCATACCTATATCTTTGATTTTTATCCCCTTAGCTATGTCTTCCATTTTTTATGTCGAGGCTATATCACTCTGTTTTGTAGAAGACTCTATATTGTGTGGAACAACTTTATCAGCACTTTCTTTCAAAGCATTGCAAGATTCTGAGATGTCTGTGGGTATTGTGACTTCTACTTGATCATATGGGAGCTTGATACATTGATGGTATGTTGATGGAATAGCTTGCATTTCATGAATCTAGGGTCTTCCTAAAAGAATATTATAAGCCAGTGGTAGGTCCAATACTTGACAAATGATGTCTCTGATGACAAGTCTTGTTCTGATAGGTAGTATGATGACTCCTTTGGAAGATATTTCTTTCTCGTCATATTATTTTATGGTTATTTTATTTTTAGTATCAATATAATCTTCTAAAAATCCTAGTTGAGTAACCATTTTATATGAACAAATGTTTAGGTCAACACCTCCATCTATCAAAACATGCTTGACATGATGGTTTTCAGTCATGACCTCAATATGCAATGGCTGATTATGTGGATAACTCAGCGAATTGTCTTCTTCCTCTAAAAAGGATATGTATTGAGGGGATGTTAAATGACCCACAATGGTTTGAAACCGATCAAGATCAAGATTTTCTGGAACATTGGAATTGATGAGAGATTTGTCTAGAACTTCTTGGTGAGGAGGATAAATTCAGAGAAACTTGAATATGGATATCTTTGAATTAGTTTGTTGAAGTTGTTGTATAATGCTATATCCTGAAGGTGTTGTTTTTGAATCTTTAGAATTGGAAGATTTAGAAGCAGTCCTTTCTTTAGTTACAGATGCAAGATTGAATGGTACTTTTGAGGCATTTGATGACCCTGAGTTTAGTCCTAGAAGAGTTACCTAACCTTGAGATTGAGTGACCGCATTAGCTGATTTTTTGTCTTTGTCCTTCTTGACAATGGTGATGGCATTACAATGATGAGATGTGAGAATCTACCATGTTGATGAAATCATTTTTACCGGAGTATGTGTAATTGACCTTAGCACCCACATTTGGTTTAGAAGAGGATTCTCCTTGAGTATGTTTTTGAAAAGGTTATGTGAATTTTTTATAATCATTATTAGATTTATGGTTGTCAATAAAAAAATTTCCAGCATCAATTTTGTCTTGAATAAGATGTTTTAGTCACATGCAATTATTGGTTTTATGACCCTTCTTTCGGTGAAAGTCACAGAAATTGGTCTCTTTCCACCACTTAGGTTTAACTTCTGGGTCATCTAGTTTTATCTCAAGTAATGTGATGATGTTATTTGCCAATAAAGTTCTCATGGAAGATTCTAAGGACTCACCCAAAGGAGTGAACTCATGTTTTGGTTTTGTAACCCATGGTTTGTATTCATTTGACTTTTTAGGAGGCTCATTTGCTTGTTTCTTTGAATATTTTATGGCTTGAGTTCCAATTGTGAGGTTAAATGATG
Source organism: Chamaecyparis obtusa (assembly GCA_027943335.1). Classification (NCBI taxonomy): domain Eukaryota; kingdom Viridiplantae; phylum Streptophyta; class Pinopsida; order Cupressales; family Cupressaceae; genus Chamaecyparis; species Chamaecyparis obtusa. The sequence goes on along the minus strand of BSBK01005056.1, from coordinate 528,637 downwards.
GTGCTTTGGGTGGAGCACTAATGTGATCAACAACACCATCGGTGACAACATTTTTGTTCTTATTCCAAAATTTGACTTTATCTTTGTTGTGCAAATTGGAATTTGAATCATACTTATTTTCTTTGTAAAGTGTGATATCCCCTTTGCGAACAAGTACATCCTCTATTTTTATGGTACTATCCACCATTTTGTCAAATGAAGTATGATTTTACATCTAAAGATGATATTTGATTTCTAGAATTAGATTATTGATGAAGATTTTTAGTTTCTCAATTTCCATAATTTGTCGAGGGTAAAGCAAGAAATTCTTCGTCCATCATCTGAGGAAAGTCAAGAATGGTTCTCCTGCTTTCTTTTTCAAGTTGCAGATCATTGTAATTGGATGTTGGATATTGTAGCAGTATTGTTGATAGAATAGTTTGATCAACTCCTCAAAAGTTTTTATTGTTGGAGGTATTTTAGAGAACTAGTTGATGGCTTCCCCTCCCAAAGATCATGGGAAGAGATACATTAAGTATGTTGGTTCATGCATGAACTTCATGGATAGAGTAAAAAATTCTCTGACATGATCTTGAGGATCTGAATTTCTGGCATATTTTTCATATTTTAGTAGTTCCACCTCTTTAGGGAATGGTGGCATATACAAGCTTTGATCAAATGGAAATGGACACAAGACATCCATTGAGAATTCTTTGGGTTCTTTCTATTTTTCTAGCTTCTTAAGTTTGACTTGCATAACATGCATCTATTTCATTATGGTTGTGATAGGGGTCTCTTCCTTTTGTATCATCATCTCAGTATTGTGCAATTTCTGAAGGTGTGGGCTCTTGAGCCCTACCCTCATCAGATTCATGGCCTTGTGAACCATGGCTAGCTTCTCTTTGAGACATATCAGCGTGTTGATTTTCTTCTGGGGTGTTTTCTTGAGTTGAAGGAGGTGTGTGACCTCTCTTCAGGTGTAGATTGCCTAGCTCATCTTCTTCATTAAGATTGTGATCATAGGGTTGATTGAAATATTGAGCAATGAGAGAAGATGAAGGTGATGTCTATGGATATTCTCTTGGTTTTCTGTTTGAGGAAGTTCTTGTTTCCACCATTAACCTTTAGGTGAATCTTGAAGCAAGATATGACAACTAAGAATGATAATCTAGTTTGGAAGGACCAAGTGACGCAACCTTATCAAGGTTTGTTTTTATGAAAAGATGCATTTGACGTAAGCAAAGGATATAGTATCTAAGATGTATGGGTAGAATCCCAAAAGATGGTGGACATTGATACATGACACTTAGTATCTAAAATATGATGAAAAATCATTGTTGTTTTGACAAGGTTTCTGATACAAGATCAAATGTGTTCCAGATTAACCACTTAGGTGGAAAATCAAGAAAAATAGACCACTTTGGGAAAATGAGATTGGATTGCTATTTCTCAACTCTGTACCTGACATGGTGAATTTTCTGACATAATTATGACAAAAAATAGCGAGTTGGCTGGTTTCTTCTACAATTATGACATTTCTAACAATTTTTGAAAAAAAATTGTATGACAGTATGCAAGCTCATACGACACAAAATAGACCCTGGCACGAAAATTTTACAATACTCGTACGATAGTTGACACCAGGAAATTGTTTTTTCTTGCAAATATGACAATTCTCATACAACAATAACCTACTTCTCTTATGATAATCTAGGGGTTCTGATATGACACTTCATATTTCTTGACAATTTTTGTAGGTTAATTGATAGGGTAAAATGACAACTAACACCAGAAAAGGATTTTGCTTCAAATTTTGGGATTTTGTGCTTTTGGTCTTCAGTTGGTTTTCAAGTTTTCTTTCTAGTTTTTAGGATCTATGTGTTATTGTTTATTTGAGGATGTTTAACATAGCAATAGGATTACAATCACAGAATACACATGGAAACTGACTCAATGAATCAATCACACCTATCTTAACCTAACTAGGAGAAGAGATGCATTACTTTCTCATTGACTTAGGAACACACTCAATGACTCCTCAGAATATGATAGTCCAACAACACGCAATGGATATTGGAGGCCATATTAGCCGAGTAGTAACGTTAAAGATGGCTTGATATGATGAGTTTCTTGGGGTGATTACTATTCACCTCACACAAGCACTAAAAATCCTTTGGAGGTAGATCCGTGGAAAACTAGCTTAGTCTTTTAATCAAGGTATTTGTTCACAACTATCTCCCATAGTCCTGCAAGTAGGATTGAGGCTATTAACCCTGTGAGTACTCAAACTTGTGTAGTCTCACAAGCAATATTCAATCGGCTCCACTCTACACAAGATCCAAGTATGTTCATGGAAAAGATCAACTCAAGGTTCCATGAACAAGCACAGTTATGTCTTCTGAGGCTTTCACCTCAAAGAAGCATCAAATTTTATAGTGGGTCAGAAGAGTTGGGATAAAACTTGTCCCAACTTGAGTCATTTCTAGGAGCTTTTTACCTCAACCAACAGGCTCTCTAAAGGATTAATTGAAATGTGAGGTTGGGGACCACAGGATCTAGGTTTTTTATTCTCTTAAAAAGAGAAGAGAATAATCCCCTAACCTTTTCATTTTCCCTATCCAAGACATGCAAAGAATAATTAATCTAGAGACAATACACACATTAGTAGGGGGAAGATACCTTCGGGTTTTCTAATTCTTTGAAAAGAGAAGAGTACAATCCCCTCAATACCTTCCACAATGGCAATATGATGCACATAATTAATTAACTATGTACCTATGAAAAGAGAATCTAACCAAACAAAATATTTGCTCGATGAAGATTTGGCAACCTATGAAACTACAAGTCAAAAATTTTTGTTGGTTGAGCTTTCTTTGAAAAATAATTTCTGAAAGTATTTCTTGTAAACAAGGGCTTAGAAAACCCATATGAAAATTGAAATACTGGTGTGGAATTTTGTAAGACAATATACCTCTACCCACACGACAAAGTTTCTTTGATACGACAATGTGTATGAACTGAGATGACACTTCAAGAATGGCATCTATTGTATGACAAACAATAGCTTCTGAAATGACAATCTGCAAACTATTGTACGATATTTCTTGGAAATTGTACAGAAAATTCAAAAAATCCAAAAACTTGATGAAAAATAATCAAAAAATTGATGAAAAATAAAATGGAAACCCGATATCAGGACCCATGGTGGGTGCTATAAATGTGTGTAAAAATTGTACCTGTTTAGAGGACACAACACTTCAATAAAACATTATAGATCAATGATGAATAAATAAACAATCAATGAATATATCATCAATCGAGTAATTTACTACCTTCTAGAAGACGTGAGTATGGTATTCTCATATTTGACCAAGATTAGTGACAATGCAACACCTAAATGAAGGATTTAAATACAAAAATGATGAAATGAATGCAAGATTAAGCTATATTTTTGTGATTTTCAATACAATAACAAGAATTAATCTAGAAGAAATTGGTCTAAAACTTGATATCAATAAAATGAAACTAAGCTATGAATGCAAAACTAGAAAATAAATGATAGCAATTCATCTCAAAATTGGCACAATCTCTCAAGAACTCAACAGTATAGTGATGTTGTTCCCAAGATTGCACTCTGATTTGTGAAGGACCGAGGGTCATTTATATAAAAAATCTAGGTTTGAGAACTCATGGAAAAGACAAAAATCACTCCCTAATTAACTCAAATTAATTGGTACGTAATCAAGTAATTACAAACATTTATCTTGTGAAAATCACGCAAATCATCTTTTTAACTCATAATTGGAAGTTGAGATTGTGTGTGTAAAAATTGTACCTGATCTGTAGACACAACACTTCAATAAAACATTAGAGGTTAGCTATAATCGAAATCATGCAAAATTGAAAGCTATATAACCAAGTGATTTACTGCCTTCTAGTAGGTGCGAGATTAATGTTCTCAGATTGTTATCGAGATCAGTGACCTAGACGACACCTAAATGAAAGATTTGAATGCAATTGATCTAGATATGAAATATGAATGCAATTAATCTATTTTTTTTACATTTTCTATGCAATAATAATGAAAACTGATATGAATCTATGCTAATATGAAAATTGATATGCAATGCTAATCTAGAAATGATATGATATGAGAATGAAAATTATAACAATAATATGAAAGCTATGAATTTGAAATTGATCTCACAACAATGTTGATTCGCAATAAGCTTTGAGCCTTCCAATTGCAATTCTCCAGCGTGATTGTGCAAAATATGAGATGCTTGGATGCAAATTTGAGAGATGAATTATGAAGAGCTGAGCCTTGTTTTTATAGAAATCCAAGGCTTTGGAGGTGCATGAGAAAAATCCATAAATCACTCAAATAACTCAGGTTGATTTTTGAGTTATTTTTAAATAACAGATAATTAAGTCACAAAAATCATGCAAAAGCACAGTTCAACTCGAATTAGAAGTTTAGATCCACTTTAAAACTCAAAAAGATGTTGAGTTTCAAAAAGCTAACAACTTGCATTGATTTTCCAATTTGAGTTTAACTAGTCCTTGAATATGCACATGGATAATTATGATTTAATAAATAAATAAAGTGATTTATGCTCAACTTAACCGCTTTTTGAAATAAAATAATTAATTTATGGGTTAATTAACTATTTTACCAAACTTTTATTAAAAATTATATTATTAAATAATGACAACATGCTTTAATTAATTAAATAAGAATTTAATCAATTATTCATAGGAATTTTGATTTATTGTCAAAATTAAATAATACAATTAATAATAGATAGAATTAAATTTAATTAAACAATTAAGTGGCAAATATTAAATCTAATTAATTAAATATGCAAAATATTTAATTAATCAAATTTTAGGATAAATGTGATTTATTGCCAAATAATTATAAAATTAAAGATAATTATGATGATTAGGAATATTACTAGGAATATTCCCCAATGTAGAATTTAAGATAATCAATTATGATTCGATGATGTTTAGATGTGCCTTAGATTAGGACTTTGATGTCGATTTCGTTCGAATTGAAGATGTAAGAGATTAATGAACTTATAGCCCATTTTTGGGGTATTACATTTTGCCCCTCTTTGAATTACTGTGCGAAGCGCAATGGTTCAAACAAAGTCTGTGTTTGATAGAGATATGAAACTGATGTTTGAAATTGATAATTGATATGAGACAGAAGCTGATTGATATTGATTTGATATGGAGATAATAGGTCCTGAGTGACCAAAGATAATGTTCACTATAACAGCAAATGAACCTATGATTGCGAAAAAGTGTCAAAACACCTGATTCCAAACTTTAGGATTGCTAAGAAGTGAGTGACCGGTTCTAGACTCGATTGTCTTAGCAGAACTAGCAGGTATCACATCCAAATCCTTTAGTTGTCAAAGAACCAAGGAAAGAACACTATGACCCGATGGTTACAAAAACTGATACAGTTTACAAGATTAGGAGAATACCAGATTGATATGGATCTTGATGAATCTTATATGCCCCAAGTGATGATAGATTTGCCCCGAGCGATGAGGACTTTTGATGAATCAGTAACTAGACGTGATTGTTTGTCTTGATCACTGATGAAACATATTGATAGACTTGATCAATAGAATTTTGATTTATAGACTTTGAATTGATGTGCAATACCATGCCCCCTTCGGGATTAAAATTGAAATCTAACAAGAAAAGTCAGCGTTGAGAGCTCAGAAGCATGTTGATTGATGGGAAAAGTGGTTATACACGTTCAAGAGTGCATTCTGCATCGTTTAGAGGTCTTGGAGACCAAGGTTGACTAGGTTTGACTATGAGCTGACCATGGTTGACCAAGTTGAAATTTTGATAATTTGATGTTAGATAATCAGTTAAGTTGAATACTGGATTTCTGTGATGATTGAAGGTCGATTATGCAAGTAGTTAATAATATGAATGATCTCAGATTTGAATTTTGATCCCGAAAAAGGATTCTACTTGCTGCTTCCTTGGAGGAACCTTCGTGTGAGATTCAACTCTTGTTAGATTTGAAGAATTGATATGAAGAATTTTTTAAGCTTTGAAGTTCGTTTAGTCATTGTGAGATCATGCAAAGATGAAAAATGCAAAGAAGCATGCAATATGAAATGCAACCTAAGACCTAGGACCTAGTCACTGATCATATGTCGATTTGTTATCATCATTAAACTTTTAGGTAACTGGATAAATCAATACAATGCACAATAGGTAAAAAAAAACCATAGACATATGAATATTGATTTGTATGCGCAAGAATCAATACAACCCCCACTGGTCAAACAACCATGGACATATGAATATTGATTTTATTTTTAGAATGTCGGATTAGATATAAGTACCAAGGCATAAACACCAGGATGACCTGAATATCATGTCCATTTTGATATAGAAATTTGTATAAGCATCAAAAAATGAACGTCATGATGACTTGAATACACCTTGCATTGCAAACACATCAAAGAGTCAAGAGATCATTCTAAATCCAATGTGAATTACCCGTAGTGACCCTTTATCATTCACATCCTTAGGCAAGATCGCGTTCCACAGTAGGAGAAAGAACTTACTCAAAAAGACAATAGTTAGATCAAACTTCCTTGAATTGTCTGGTTATCAATGGTTGAGGTACGCATGGCCATCCAATTCAAGATAGAGGCTCTTATAGTCGGACACCATTTCAATCCAGAATTTCCAAAGTTGTTAGATTTTCACATACAAGCAGAAGACAAAGAAAAGATTATGCCTCTAGTCATCACTCTCTAAATCCTATAAAGGACATCATTGAAGAGCCTGAAGGGACACAATATGCATAGATTATTTTCAGTTGAGTGATGGGATTTCAACCTCAATAGGCAGTACCGCTTCAGACCCATAAACTAAAGCGAAAGGTGTAGCCCCAGTAGGTGTTCTGATACTTGTTCTGTAGGCCCGTAGAGCTGGATTAATCATGAGATGCCAGTCTCTGCCAGTTTTGTTTACTGTTCTGTGCAAGATCTTCAATAGATTTTTGTTAGAAGCCTTTGCTTGTCCATTCCCTTGTGGATAGTAGATAGAAGACCAATGTTGGGTGATCTTAAATTTGGCACATAGATCATTGAGGTCTTTATTCCTGAATTGCCCACCATTATCTATGATTATGGAATGAGGGATCCCATATCTGCATATGATATAGTTCAAGATGAACATCAATATCTGCTTTCCAATTGCTTGTGTCAAAGGGACCACTTCTACCCATTTTGTAAAATAATCTGTGGCTGTGATTATATGGGTATGTCCATTAGAAGAATGAGGATGAATCATCCTAATAAGATCAAATGCACATTGATGGAAAGGCCATTATGTTGTAAAGGGGATTAGATCCCTCCCTGGACCATGAATTAGGTTTCCATGTACTTGACACTTTTGACAATTCTTAGCAAATTTGATAGCCTCTTTCTCCATTTCAGGCCAATAGTACCCAGCCCTAATAAGTTTTCGAGCTAGTGTTAAACCGTTCAAGTGTGACCCACAAATACCATCATGGACTTCCTCTAATGCATGTTGAGACTCTTCATGTTCTAAACATCTAAGTAGCATACCATCTAGACCTTGTTTGTATAGATCATTACCAATGATGACATATCGGGAGGCATTACGGATAAGGTATCTCTTTTCGTGATAGTTGAAGGTATCGGGAATGATTTGGTCTTGGAGATAGGAAAATAGGTTTTTATATCAGGATGAATCATGACCTAAAATAGTGCAAATCATGTGAGTTTCGGGGGAGTCATATGCAAGATAAGAGAGTGCTTCCACCAGGAACTCGTAGCGTAGCTCATGTTCAGGCTACTGTAATAAAGTAGATAGTGTTGCCATTGCATCGGCAGCCTTGTTCTCTGTTCTAGGAATTTGCACAAATGTGATAGAGATGAAATATTTCTTAAGATCATCGACCATTCTTTTGTAAGGAATGAGTTTTTCATCTTTAGTTTGGTACACATCATTGACTTGATGAATAACAAGTTGAGAGTCTCCATGAATGTGTAGCTCTGTTACTCTCCATTCAATTGCTATTTTCATACCATTCAAAAGGGCTTCATATTCCACAATATTGTTTGTGCAAGGAAAATTTAATCGGAATGCTTTGGGGATTGAGTATCCTTGGGGAGTTACGAACAATATGCCTACTCCAGATCCATTCTGTGTATAGGAGCCATCAAAGAATAATCTCCATTCTCTAGAAGATAGGTGCATAATAGATGAGTCTGGAAATTCCATTTGCATTGGCATGTCATCAAACATGGGTGCATCTGCTAGTTGATCAGCAATAACTTGACCTTTTATAGCTTTTCTTTCAACATATTCAATGTCAACTTTGCTTAGAAGCATGACCCATTTAGCCAGTCTACCGGTGAGGGCAGCCTTGCTTAGTAGGTATTTCAGTGCATCAATTTTTGCTACTAGATGCATGGTATGAGCTAGCATATAGTGTCTCAATTTCTATGATGCAAAGATCACAGCAAGACAAGCTTTCTCAATCATAGAATAGTTCTTTTCATATGCCACCAATGTTTTGCTTATATAATAAATGGCTCTTTCCTTTTTGTCTTCATCATGTTGCGCTAGCAATGCCCCCAGTGATGTGGTTGTTGTAGAGACATACAAGATCAATGGCTTCCCATGAATAGGAGGCATCAAGATAGGCGGATTTGATAGATACTTCTTGATATGGTTAAAGTTGTTCTCGTATTCTTCATTCCATGCAAGGGTCACACCTTTATGTAATGTTTTTGTAAAAGGTTGTGATATGTCTGCTAGCTGTGATATGAATCTTCTGATAAATTGAACTCTGCCTTGCAATGTCCTCATTTGACTGATATTTGTGGGAGGTTGCATCTCTATTATAGCCTTGACTTTAGTCGGATCAACTTCAATGCCTTTCTTTGAAACTATGTATCCTAAGAGCTTTCCAGAAGTGACACCAAAAGCACACTTCTTAGGATTTAGTCGGAGACTAAACTTTTCCATTCTGTCTAGGATCATGCTCAAGTCAGTTAGATGTTCAGTTCTGATCATTAATTTTGCCAAGGTATCATCAACATAGTCCTCCATCGTTCTATGCATCATATCATGAAAAATAGATGTCATTGCTCTTTGATATGTAGCTCCAGCATTTTTGAGTCCGAATGGCATAACATTCCAACAGAAGGTTCCCCATGCACATGTGAAAGAAGTTTTCTCTTGGTCTTCTGGAGCAATTTTGATTTGGTTGTATCCAGAAAAGCCATCCATTAAGGAATACATCTCATAGCCCACAGTCATGTCCACTATCATATCAATGTTAGGCAGTGGAAAATCATCCTTAGGGCATGCTCTGTTCACATCTCTAAAGTCTGTGCACACTTTGATTGAACCATCTAGTTTACAAATAGGTACAATGTTGGAGATCCACTCAGCATAGTCTATGACGTGGATGAATCCAGCTTTTAGGAGTTTCTCTAATTCAGCTTTGACTAAAAGTGCAACATGAGGATACATCTTTCTCAATTTTTGCTTGACCGGTTTTACTCCAGGAGCAATGGATAGATGGTGCATGATAAGATTTGGATCCAACCCTAGCATATCTGAATACTTCCATGGAAAGTTGATCTTTTTTTCTGTCAAGAATGTAGTAAATTTTTGTTTCTCTTCTTTTGATAAGGATTGTGCTACATGTACTAATTGTGGTTCCTCTGTTGTACCCAAATTGATGGATTGGGTGGGCTCAATTAGAACTGGAGATCTATCCTGTAAATGACTCAGAAGGACATCAAATATCTCATCCTTAGGCACCTTAGAGAGGTTTTCACCTTTGGATACATCTTTTATTTTTACTTTTGTCAGTTCTGAGACTGCCACAAAGTGGTTTTCACCCTCAGAACTCTTTTTCTTTTTCTTTTTACTCTTGTTTTTTTGACTAAGATATTTGATGTCTGACTAGGTCATGCTGACGCTCGGTTCACTGATGGAAGTACTCATAGGCTCAACTACATTGAGGTAGCAGGCAAGGGCATAGTCATTCGGGAAGGTATAAATACCATGGTTTGGGTTTGTGGAAGTTTGGTCGATAAGATCAGGGCATTGGATAGTCAAAGCGGGAAAGGCTTGGGATATGGTGTTTATGGATATTGATCTATCATCATTGGTCCTAACCTGATGTGCAAGTTCAAAGGTGATACTACAACTTAAGACATCCAATTCATGAATAGGCTCAATGTCATCGTGGGAGTCCAATTCAGCCATAGGTGGATCATACTCGATAGGTTCATCATTTCGCTCTAGAATTACGTTGTGTTGAGGTGCATATTGGTGAATAACACCAACATGTTTCTTTGTGATAAGCTCATCTGGTTCTAGAATGGCTCCCCATTCATAGTCATTTGATTCAGCTTCTGATTCAGGATCTCTAGGAAATCTTAGAACATGAGTAAAGTCAGGATGAATACCCCAAGAAGGGTTACCCTCGGATTCTGATTTGAATTCATACTCATGGGAATCTATCTCAAAATCACTACCACTTCCCTCTTCTTGATTGTTTTCAAGATTAGCTAGTTCTTGTGGTGCAACTATCTCTTGATTGGTAGTAGGTTCTTGTGTTTCTACTACATTAATTCTTTTGATAGGATCATCTTTATCATCAAGAAGGTCTTTGATCTCTTTAGGCAATTTTTCATAGAAGATGAGTTCTGAACTATCTGAATCACTGTCGGATGGTTCTATTTCTTCTTTCTTAAGAAGAGGTTCCCCTGGTGTGATCTTCTCTATGACATGTGAGCAATTACTTTTGAGGTGATAGGGTTTCTTCTTAAATCCTAAGCCAATTTTATTTTTATTTTCTCTACCAGTATGTGGGAGGGGTGCCTCAAGACCTTTTCCTCTGATTCCTAGAGGTCCTTGACCTGAATATCCCATCTTAGCTATTAATTTACCTCCTGGACCATATGACTTGGAAGGGAGTTTGGATACAGTAGAGTTACCAGTTTGAACAACTTTAGAATCAGATTCATCTTTGTATAGCCATGATAGCACAGCTTCATCCTCTTCAAATTCTTGCATGGATACTTGTTATGCTACAAAATTGTTTTTATATGCCTCAAGAGGTTCCTGAGGTTTGGGCTTGGATTGTTTCAAAGATTGCCCATAAGACTTAGGCGAGATAGGGAGAGATGTCAAAGATAAGACTGGCTCGATAGTGTATTATCCCATACTATTTTCTTTGATATTAACCTCTTTGGCAAGATCTTCCATTTTAGATGTGGATGCTTCTTTAGTTGGCTCTATGGGAGATTCTCTGTTATTAGGTACAAGCTTATCGGCACTTTCCTTCAAGGTGTTACAAGTTGTATTCAGATCTTCTGGGATAGTAACCTCGACTCCTTCATAAGGAAACTTCAAACATTGATGGTATGTAGAAGGAATGGCTTGCATTTCATGTATCCACAGTCTCCCTAGAAGGACGTTGTAGGCCAAAGGTAGATAAGCACTTGACAGATGGTATCTTTGATAACTGGACCCACTCTGATAGGTAAGATAAAGGTGCCTTTAGAAGATCTTTCTTGTTCATCATAGGCCTTGATAGTTATTTTCTTTCTAGGATCAATAGCCAATTTTGAAAATCCCAATTGTGTGATCAAGCTGTAAGAACAAATGTTTAGGCCAGCGCCCCCATCTATCAACACACATTTGACTCTACGGTTCTAGATCAAGACTTCTATATGCAAAGGCTGATTATGTGGGTGACTCAAGGAGTTGTCATCTTCCTCTGAAAAGGAGATATATTGCGGAGATGTAAGATGTCCAACCATAGTCTGGAACCTGTCTAAATCAAGGTCATCAGGAACATTGGAACCGAGAAAAGCTTTATTGAGAATGGCTCTATGAGCTGGAGATATTTGAAGCAACTCAAACATGGAGATTTTGACATTAGTGTGCTGGAGTTTTTGAACAATGCTATAAGACATAGGCCTTGTATCCTTTGGATTGGAAGATTTGGAAGCAGCCTTCTGTTTAGAAGCAAATGAAAGATTGAAGGGCACCTTTGGGACATTTGATGAATTTGGGATTTGTCCATTCAGATGTGTTTGAGCTTGTGATCAAGTAACTGTGTTAGCTAAGGAATGATCTCTATCCCTTCGTATGATTGTGATGACATTGCAACTTTCAGAGAGACATGATTCAACCATATTGATGACAGTGTTATTTCCAGGGTAAGCATAGTTGACTTTTGCCCCCATATTAGGCTGAGAAGTTGAAACCATTTGACCATGTTTTGGAAATGGTTCTGTGAATGCTGTATGATCGTTATCGCTCATGGGATTTTCAATTGTGATGTCTCCACTATCGATCAGATCTTGAATGGTATGCTTCAAGTGGTAGCAACTACTAGTTTTGTGACCTTTACTCCGATGGAAATCACAGAATTCATTATCCTTCCACCATATCAGTTTGGGGTCCTGAGCATTCGGTCGGATTGGTGGTAAAGAGATAATGTTATTAGCTAGTAGATTTTTCATAGCCGATTCTAAAGACTCTCCTAGAGGAGTAAATTTTTTATGTTTATCCCATTTTTTGAATTCTAGCTTCCTTTGAGATGGTTGAGAAGACTTTTGCTCGAAAGCTTTAATGGCTTGAGTGCCAAGAGTGAGATTATAGGCTGGTGCCTTTGATGGGGCACAGATAGTGTCAATGATGCCATCTACGATGATGCCTTTGTTCTTATTCCAATTTTTGTTCTTGTCTTTGGAACTAGATCCAGATTCGTACTTGTCTTTTTGGAGTGTGATTTCCCCTTTTTTTACAAGCACTTTTTCAATTTTGATAGCATTATCCACCATTTTGTCAAAAGATATATGATCTTGCATTTGTAAGGGATAATTGAGCTCTGGAACAAGGTTATTGATAAATATTTCAAGTTTCTCCATTTCAAGAATTGGTCTAGCATATAGAGAGAACTTCTTTCACCACCTTTTGAGGAAAGTTAGGAATGATTCTCTTGGATATTGCTTGAGATTACAAATATCAATCATGGTGACCGGATGCTGAATATTGTAGGAATATTGTTGATAAAACAATTTAATCAATTCCTCAAACATTTTGATCATAGGAGGCAATCTTGAAAACCACCGAATGGATGCTCTACCCAGAGATCTAGGAAAAAGATGCATCAGATAGGTCGGTTCATGCATGAATTCCATGGATTGTGTACAAAACTCTCTGACATGATCTTGAGGATCAGAGTGTCCATCATACTTATCATACTTTGGCATCTCCACTCTTTTTGGAAATGGTGGCATAGACAAGTTTTTGTCAAAAGGAAAAGGGCATAGAGCTTCCATGGAGAACTCTTTGTGTTCCTTTTCTTTCTCAAGATTATTAAATTTGACTTCTAAAGCATGTATCTGTTTCATCATAGCTGTGAGTGGAGTTTCTTCCTCATGCATAATGATATCTTCAACATTAAAGTTGGGAGGAAGTTTAGCTCCTTGATGAGCTAGTTGTAAAAAGTAGGCTTCTCTATTTTCTTTCAAGAAATGTCTCATCATCTTGTTAAATTCATCGTCATTTTGGTAGCGAGCAATTTCTTCAGGTGTGGGTTCCTGATCTGCACCATGTTGAGATTGAGCTCTTTGAGAGCCAAAATTTTTCCCTTCTTGAGACATGGTAGGAGTTTGTGGACTCCTTGGATTAGATTGATGAGGGGTATGTTGAGTACCTCCGTGAGTCGATGGAGGGGGTACGTAACCAAATTTCAATCGATAGTTTCCAAGACCGTCATCCTCGTAAAGACCAGAATTGATGAGTTGCTCAAAAGTTGGATTTTGGATAGTGGTAATAGATTTCTTGTGAGAGGAAGCTCTAGTCTCCACCATCAACTTTGAGTGAAACAAAAGAATAAGATTCAAATAACTGAAGAATGAATTGAATCAAGATGATCAGATGACGCAACCTTGTCAAGGTTTGATTGATTTGAAGATTTGATTAGACGTGGATGAAGGATACTATGCCCTAGACGTATGGGTAGGTTCCCAAAAGATAGCGGACAAGATATCACAACACTTAGTCATTTTGATGATTGATTGATTGAAGATTGATAGTTATGACAAGGTTTTGACATGAGATGATAAAGACTCAAATCGATTAGACAGAAGGCTAAATCAGATTCAAAAGGCCACTTTAAGAAAATGATTGGACTCTTAATAGCTACTGCTCTATTCCTGACACAATGATCCACTCAACAGATTCTGAAACTAGGCTGAAAGAGCTAAATATCTGGCAATCCTGACAATTTTCTGATAACTTTCAAAAATTTCCCAAACGACACTCTGAAAAACTCGTATGACAATGGGTGAGCTATGAAATGATAGTTGCACAACTCGTACAATAGTTGCAAAAGCTCGTACGATAGTGGGTATGCAATGAAACGACACTTGATGGAAACTCGTATGACTTTTTGACTTCCTGAAATGATTTTTGACTCCAGAAAAGAATTTGACTTCAGATTTTGCAAATTTTGAGTTTTCAGATTTGGATTGTTTGTAAATTTCAATGTCTAGATTTGAAGATTGTAATAGATTTGTTCATTTTCAGTAACCAGATAGATAAACAAGCACGCAAAATAGCAAGCAAGTGATTTCAAGCATGTCTGAAAACAATGAACAAGGGCAAAAGCAACCTTGCGCATGAAAAATCAAGTGACTTATTCATTCTAATCCTCAAAAGTGCTAATTGTGTATGTTCCAAAAATGTTTTGCAATAATGCACATATACCCTATAAAATGAAAATTTGGCCTTGCTAGGGTTTTTAGTAATGGTTTGACTCTGCAACTTTTATGATCCAAAGGGGTGAACTCCAATCTCGGCGCACCAGGGTTTTGACACAGTCTGAGAACTTAATCTTCAGGAGCTGCTAGGGAGATCTAACAACCCAACAATGAACCATACCCATGGAGATTTCTTCCACAAGGACATTTATATAGCAGCTGTCACTACCACGGTGAAAATGGCTATGACCGCTTGAGGTTCCATCAATACAGTTTGCCCTGTGAAGGGATTGTCCACTACGGTTAACCCTCTCTAAAGATGACTCACAATAGTATACCACAAGGGGACTTGGCTCCAGATCCAAGGTTTTTGACACCTTTTCACTTTTAACCCAAACAAAGCAAGCAGATTAATCTGACACGCTAAGACAAAGTTTTGCTTCACCAAGGTCTATGATGCCAACTCCACGTGATCTATCAACCTCTCTAGGGAGAGAATGTATCAATCAATAAGAGAAGGTGCACTAACCAATTTTGATTCACCAAAGCTCGTGATGTCAACCCCACGTGATCTATCAACCTCTCCTGGGAGAGAATGTATCAATCAATAAGAGAAGACACACTAACCAAGTTGAATGTGAAACGCACTAAGTATCCTCCCTACCTACAAGGATTCTGTCGTCAAGAAATATTTCGCTAGGAATCCAATCTCTCAAGAATCATGAATAGTGTTCATAGGGCCTAATTACATATGTGAGCACAGATATATTCTTGAAAGCAAATCTACCAAAAGTACCCAAAAAGAAGAAAGAGGAACACTTAACGCTTAAAGTGAATATGAGATGAGTCCACAAGGTGGAACACTTAACACCTCACACAAGCTAAAAATGAGTCCCCAACTTAGAAAATAAGTGAGTTCCTAAAAGCACAAAAGGGTTGCCAAGTGGAACACTTAACACTTCTGTCCTGTTGACCCCTCCCCTTTATGGTGCTGAGATTGCAACCACGGGGTGGAAATGAGGGGTCGATGGATTAGCGAGTCCAATAACCCAAGATAGCAATCAAGATCAATCACAAGTATCTAAGACTACTTAATGAATCCTTAAGGGGTCACAACCTAGTATCAATTATGCAAGTGTGTAAAACAAAAGCATGAAAAGAATCACCCAAGCTAGACACACGAGAGATTTATTTAAGTCCCAAATCAAAATGTCATTAGATGAAGGAGAATACCTGGGATCCTTGCAATGTGCTTAGTAGATTTTATCTGATTTTTAGCAATTTTTGTTGAGCTTTACTATGCAAGCTAGCTACAAACTCTCCAATAAGCCAACAAGCCAACAAGATATGCAAGGTATATTCAACTTATGAAAACCCTAGGGTTAGATCTAAAAATCAATTGTTAGGAAAAATAATAACCAAAAATTAATCCAAATGACAACTCATATCATGCATTGAATCATATGAAAAATAAGTGCATACCCATCACAAAATTTTAATTTTTTTGCACTGCATTTGACCTAGTCAACAAGATCTGATTTTTTTGATATGATTTTGGCCACAAAAATAGAAATTCAGAATAGAGACCCCTACTAAAAAATAGAGAGATTTCCAGAAATGCAAAATTTTTAGAAAAATCTCTTCATTTGTGTCCTAGAGACCCATTTTATCAAAACAGACCAGTTTTTGTAAATTGACTATTTGAGATATTATATCATGTCCAAATTTAAAACACAAAGAATGTACCCCCTGTAGAATTTAAAGAGCTTTCTAAAAATATAAAAATTTCTGAAAAATATGTTGATTTGCGTCAGATATTAATTTTTTCTAGAATTTCAAGAAAAAATTATTAAAAATTCAAAACATCTCAAAAAATTCTAAATGGTTTACTGTAGCTTCCCTGATATGTCACCAACCTGAAAAAAAAATTTAGACCAAAAATCCAAGCCGTTTGGGAGATAAAATTAAATTTTTGAAACTTTGGGGTTTTAGCTCCCAAAAAAAAAATCAAAACCAGCATGCAAAGGTGGGTTGCCCCACGGTGGGTGCCAGAAATGTGTGTGTGAAAATTGTACCTGATCTGTAAACACAACACTTCAGTAAAACATTAGAGGTTAGCAAAAATCAAAATCATGCAAAATGAAATCTAATTTAACCAAGCGATTTACTGCCTTCTAGTAGGTGCGAGATTAATGTTCTCAGATTGTTATCGAGATCAGTGACCTAAATGACACCTAAACGAAGGATTTGAATGCAATTGATCTAGATATGAATTGAATGCAGTTAATCTATATTTTTGAATTTTCTATGCAATAAGAATGATAAAAACTGATATGAATCTATGCTAATATGAAAATTGATATGCTAAAATGATTTAACAATGATATGAAAAAGAATCTAAATGAATGTAAAAAAAAAAACAAATTGATCTCACAATAGCCTTGATTCGCAATAAGCTTTGATTCTCCAAATTCCAATTCTTCAAAATAGTTGTGCAATTCGTAGATGACTTTGGCAAAGTAAGTTTGCAAAATTATGAGATGAATTATGAAGAGCTGAGCCTTGGTTTTATAGAAATCTAGGGCTTTGGAGGTGCATGGGAAAAAAAAGCCATAAATCACTCAAATAACTTAGGTTGATTTTTGAGTTATTTTTAAATAAAGGATAATTAACTCACAAAAACATGCAAAAGCTAAGCTTTAACTCAAAATAGAGTTTAGCTTTAATTGATAATTGATAGTTGTCTGCTTTTATGATTGTGCATGTTTTATTTATGAATTAATTTAATAATAAAGTGATTTATTTCCAACTTAACTGCTTTTAAAAATAAAACAATTGATTTATGGGTTAATCAATTATTTAATCAAACTTTTATTAAAAATTATATTATTAAATAATGACAACTTGCTTTAATTAATTAAATAAGAATTTAATCAATTATTCATATGATATTAGATTTATTGTCAAAATTAAATAATACAATTAATAATAGATAGAATTAAATTTAATTACACAATTAAGTGGCAAATATTAAATCTAATTAATTAAATATGAAAATATTCAATTAATCAAAATTTAGGATAAATGTGATTTATTGCCAAATAATTATAAAATTAAAGATAATTATGATGATTAGGAATATTACTAGGAATATTCCCCGATGTAGAATTTAAGATAATCAATTATGATTCGATGATGTTTAGATGTGCCTTAGATTAGGACTTTGATGTCGATTTCATTCGAATTGAAGATGTAGGAGATTAATGAACTTATAGCCCATTTTTGGGGTATTACAGAGATTACTCTAATCTTGTTTTCAACTCACAATCACATGTTGAGTTTAGAAACTTAACAAAAGGAGTTCAAAAGTTGATTTTGAGTTTAACTGATCTTCTAATTTTTGCATAGATAATTATGAGTTTTATTTAATTTCCATGTGTTTTATTCTCAACTCACTTGATTTAATTTTAAAATAACTAATTTATAGGTTAATCAATTATTAAATCAAACTTTATCCAAAATTATATTATTAAATTTGACAATTCAAATTAATCAATTAAATATATATTCAATCAATTATTTTAGGATTTTTTATTAATTGTCAAATAAACAATATTAATTAAGGATAATTTAATTAAATCTAATTAAAATGATTAAGTGGCTAAATGAAGTTTAATTAATTAAATATTTAACATATTCAATCAATTGTACTTAGGATAAATAATATAAAATCATTTATCACCAAATAATGATTAATTAGAGATAATTAGGATGAATTAGGAACATTTAGGAATATTCCTTGATGCAGATTTATGATAGGATCGATTAGGGTTTTTGATAACTTGATGCGCAGATGTGCCTTGGGTTAGGGCTTTAGGGTTGATTTCAATTGATTTGTCGATGTAGGAGGTTAATGGTACTGAAGCCCATTTTTGGGGTATTACAATACTTACACTCCACCTCTTATCACAACTTCAATCCAATCTTCCAATCCTATACATGTGAGTCTCCCTAATCCTATTATTCCTTATCTTCCTACAAGTGTTCCATGTGTTTCATTGCCTTCATCTATGCCTTGTTATCATAGTGTTCCTTTTTCACATTCAAATCCTATTTCTGAAAATGATCCTAACATGCTTCATGCTTCTTCAAACATTCCTTCTATACCAAACAATGTTCCTAATATTTCCATTATTTATCCTCCTATCATTTCTTCCACTGATTCTACCATTAATAGATTAGCCAAGATCATGTCTTCTTTGCAACAACAACTTGCTTCTTTGACTCAATCCAAATTCAAAACTCCTACATGTGATATTTCTAGCCCCTTATCTATGGATATTATCCAAGTTTTTATCCCACAAAGTATTGAGATTCCTCATCTTGAGACTTATATTGGTAAGGGTGATCTTGTGACTCATGTCAACAATTTGTAAACCTTGTGTAGTGATTCCTCTCATGACTATAGGTTCATAAAAACTTTGTTTACTAGAACCTTTCGATACAAAGATTTACAAGGGTATTGTTATTTTCCTCCTTATTCCATTGATTCTTTCCACAATCTTGCTAGTTATTTTATTCAATAATTTCAAAACAACATTGGTCCTCAAATTTATTTGACTGATTTGATGCGTTATAAGCAAGATGTTAAAGAAAAATTTAGTGACTTCATTGGTAGATTTAAGAATTTGCATGCTCATCTTTCTAATCATGTTCCTGATGTTGATATACAATGTATTTTTATTACTAATTTTCAAAAGGACACTGAGATAAGATGCTCCTTATTGAGTTTTCTTCCTTTTCACAATTGTGTATAGTGCTTCATCATTATAAACTTCATGTGAGTCAATTTGAGAGAAACACTCCAATGACTCATGTTTTCCTTGATAAGAGTGATGCCACATCCAATTTAAACAAATTTTATAAGCCTAAAAACTACATCAAAATAGACAAATCATCCAACATTGTTGATGAACAAGTGGCAACAACATCCAAAGGTGTGGCTCTCATACTTTTACTCCACTTTCTAAATCTTTTCATAATGTGATGTTGAAGTTAGTGAATGCAAACATGATTAAAATTCCTCCTATCAAACCAATTGACCCACCCATCTAGATTCTTTCATCCTAAAGATTTTTGTCAATTCTATCATCAACCTGGTCATGACAATAAAAAATGATATTCCTTGAAAAATGTGGTTCACGACCTTATTGATTTTAATGTTATATCTATATATGCTAATATTAACCATGGAAACAAATTAGTTGCACCTCTTGTTGGTGCCCAAAAATGATGGATTCACTTTTGGCCAACTGACGGGTATAATCTAATACCTCTGCAATTCTGGCTTAATCAAGCCAAGGCTGGTAGGCCTAATTTTACTTTGAACTATCAAATTCTTTGTGTCACACAACTACGTACACAAAACAAGATTCCTCCAAAGGTGGTGAATGATCCTTTGAGGAAAGCAACTAATCTCCTAAAAATATCTACTTTATAATACTTGACTAAATGGATTATACTAAAGACTAAAAATTAATGCTTTGAAATCATGATTTAATGATCTACAAACTACAAATGAATTGAATATAACAATTTCCAATTAAATATTAGATCAGTGCCTTCTAAATACTTGGGCTATAGAGTCATAAAAATTTCAATCCTACGTACGATCAGAGAAAGTTTTAAAAACTTTCTTTAATAAGACAAGACCATCACTTCACAGGCTTCCACTTGACTTATAATTAAAATCAATCTATATATCTAATCTTATCGAGTTTAACTCAAATTAAGAGACCAATAAGAAAAATGGTAGGTTCACTGACCATACAATTGATACTCAAGTTATATATATTAATTTTAAATTATGATACTCAGAGAATTCAACATAGTGAAACACTCTATTTAATATAATATCCGAAAGACTAATTGAAAACATATAACTTATAACCACAAATAAAAAGAAGAGAAGTTATCTTTATTAATGTTGAAAAAATAGTACATTAGAGTTCATATTGTAGTTGTGATTGAATTATATCCTATGAAAATTTGAATTGTATTGTCTTCTATCTTTTCAATTTACATTATGTATATATACATGTTTGAGTGGCTTTCACACCTCTTTAGGGTGAAAAGACACACCCTTATTAAAAATTATTTTGAAAAAATAATAAACTAACTAAAAAATAACTACCTAACTTTCGGATTTGGGTCTAGTCAAAAAATAAAAACACCTCATGGAAAGCTAATATTATTAATGGAAATAGGAAATTTGATTTCCCAAATTGGGTCTTTTTTAGATTGTTAAAATTCGACCATCTTCAACCTCTGTCGGCATCATCTTTGCAACAGGTTGAAATTTTGGCATTTTTTGAAGGCTTTGATCATAGAATTTTGATTGTTCTTGTCACAGAGCTTCCTTCCTTAATCTCTCAACTTCTTAATTGAAAATTAACATAATTTTTTCATCCCATTTCATGTACTCCACCATTAATTATTGGGCATGGAGTTTAAGAGGCCATCTTTTAGGGTTTTATCACTATATAGGACTCCAAAATTTTCCCAAAATTTAGAGCTCCAATAGGTTCTTTCTAGGGACGTATGCTCTCTATGAGCATAGAGAGATTCTAGCTATCTCTGGAGAAGCTGACCAAGTATCCATACTTAATCTAATGCGAAGTAAAATTGGGTGGCCTCAGGCCCTCCAAAATTGAAACATTGATCTTTTCCTCTATCGAACACTTGGTTTTGATCATGCAACAACTCCCTCCTTTCTACATTGGGTGCATCTTCCTTATGGACAATTCTCATTGTTTCATTGATGTGGTCCTTGGTATTTGACCTTTGTTTCATCTTTGAGGAATCATTAAGTGCATCATGATTTTTGCTGAATGAAGGATCTCTGTGCATTAGACTAGTTGTATCAAAACAAAATTTCATTACTTGGACAACTTCTTGCTCATAATTTTCTTTTTCTTTATACTCCATATGGTGTTTCTCATCATAAAATGGTTTTGAAGATAACTCATATTTAGGAGAAATTACTGTAATTTTATCAAGAATCTGATTAGATGGGATATTTGGAAACTTTTAGTACTATTCCTTAACACATTCTCCTCATTATGCCTGGCTGATACTGTCTTATCTTCACATGTTTGATACAACTTATGTTCATAGGATGAACTGAAAGATGTCTCACCTCTTGAATACACTTCCCCACAAATATTTTGAGTTTCATCATCCTCAAAATCATCATTAGGCCTGTTATCTTCATCATGATGTTGATGGATTTGATTGCATAGAAGATTCTCTTCAAATAATGGATTCAAGAACATAGAGAATGACATATATTCATCTTCTTCCTCTTCAAACAATGGATTCAGGAACATAGAGAATTTAGACACATCTTCTTCTTCTTCCTCTCTACTAAATTCATCCTTTTTAGAGTCATATACTTCATCAACAAGATAGGTGTCTCTCTCATCAAGTTTATCTTCTGGTGTTTCATCAATTTTTTTATCCTTGTGAATTGGAAAATTTTATGAGTTATTTTTGTGTATATGCCTTTGATATTCCTTATCCAACACATCTAAAATTTGTTTTGTACTGAGAAAATCTTCTTCCTCATTCATTTTATTTATATTATCTACTTTTATTTCATAGGTCCTATTTTCACAAGAGTCATCCACACATAAATCAATAACTGGATTTATTGTTTTCTTTTCTCTGATGTTATCCTTTATTATATAACTACGAAGTACATGTTTGATTATTCGAGATACAAGTCCATGGTTAGATTTATTATTTTCTTCATCTGGATCTGGAACTTCATTAGAGCTTTGTACTCCTGTAGATTTCACACTGCATCTATTACCTTCTTGTCTTTCAATATTTAAAAATTCATCCAAGGGAGACATACAAGGCTCTGCTTCCCAGATGTATTGTTGATCCTCTTCCTATTCATAACACATGTTATTTTCTTCACTTGCATAATGGAATTCATATAGAAACCATTTTTCAAATTCTTTCCAAGATGAAATACTTTGTGTAGGTAAAGATTCATATGCCTCTCTTGCATTATTTTTTAATGACCATGCAAACAACTTCATGGCATCATCTTCTGTATCAACCTCATAATCATCAAGGAACATATGAAAAGTATCCAAATGATCAAGAGTTGATTCATCATAATCTCCATAAAATTTAGGCACCCTGTGTGAAAGATTTGTAAATATTTCATTATTACTACATTGAAACCTTCTAAGATCCAAAGGCCTGATGTCCACTAGAACAAATGGTTTTCTTTGAAATGGTTGTTTATTCTGATACATTCTAAATATCTAAATTGGTAGTAAGTTGTTTCTTTATACATTAGGTTCTTGACAATAGAGTCGCCACCTCTTTCAAAGAGGAAAATTTTACTTATCTCCTTCTCGGTCTTCTTCCTCAATAGAGTCACTAATTGAAATTCTTTATTGAATAGAGTCACCACCTCATTTGAGGAATGTCTTACTTCTAGGTTCTTTCTTCCAGTAGAGTGTGCTTCCAAACAAACTAATATAACTACTTTCTAATTCTGATCTACAAAATCTAAAATTCTAGGTAACTTCACAATATAAATTGTGAGCAACTCTCCCCAGTAGATTTGCCAATTTTTTGGTGCCCAAAAATGATGGATTCACTTTTGGCCAATTGATAGGCATAATCTAATACCTCTACAACTCTAGCTTAATCAAGCTAAGGCTGGTAGGCCTAATTTTACTTTGAACTATCAAATTCTTTATGTCACACAACTACATACACAAAACAAGATTCCTCCAAAGGTGGTGAATGATCCTTTGAGGAAAGAAACTAATCTCCAGAAAATATCTACTCTATAATACTTAACTAAATGGATTATACTAAAGAATGAAAAGTAATGCTTTGAAATCATGATTTAATGATCTAAAAACTACAAATGAACTGAATATAACAATTTCCAATTAAAGATTAGATCAGTGCCTTCTAAATACTTGGGCTATAGAGTCATAAAAATTTCAATCCTACGTACGATCAGTGACGGTTTTAAAAACTTGCTTTAATAAGACAAGACCATCACTTCATAGGCTTCCACTTGACTTATAACTCAAATCAATCTATGTAGCTAATCTTATCGATTTTAACTCAAATTAAGAGACTAATAAGAACAATGGCAGGTTTACTGACCATACAATTGATACTCAAGTTATATATATTAATTTTTAATTATGATACTCAGGGAATTCAAAATAGTGAAACACTCTATTTAATAGAATATCTGAAAGACTAATTGAAAACATATAACTTATAACCACAAATAAAAAGAAGAGCAGTCATCTTTATTAATGTTGAAAAAATAGTACATTAGAGTTCATATTGCAGTTGTGATTGAATTATATCCTATGAAAATTTGAATTGTATTGTCTTCTATCTTTTCATTTTACATTATGTATATATACATGTTTGAGTGGCTTTCACACCTCTTTAGGGTGAAAAGACACACCCTTATTACAAATTATTTTGAAAAAATAATAAACTAACTAAAAAATAACTACCTAACTTTCGGATTTGGGTATGGTCAAAAAATAAAAACACCTCATGGAAATCTAAGATGTTTATTGGAAATAGGAAATTTGATTTCCCGAACTGGGTTTCTTTTAGATTTTTTAAATTAGACCATATTTAGCCTCTGTCGGCATCATCTTTGTAGCAAGTTAAAATTCCAGCATTTTCTGAAGGCTTTGATCACAAAATTTTGATTGTTCTTGTCATAGAGCTTCCTTCCTTAATCTCTCAACTTTTTAATTGAAAATTAACATAATTTTTTCATCCCATTTCATGTACTCCACCATTAATTATTGGGCATGGAGTTTAAGAGGCCATCTTTTAGGGTTTTATCACTATATAGGACTCCAAAAATTTCCCAAAATTTAGAGCTCCAACACCTCCTAACCAGAATTTGCAAATATACACTAATCCTTTTCCATCTCATTCAACCAATACTATTGAGCAACCTTCTTCTCCCAAGGACATTGATTATAATGAGAAAGTTGACGAAGACACTCATATTGTCAACCAAATCAAACATGTTCAACCTAAACCTCAACGTCTACCTCAATCTTGCCTTACCTTTGATCCTACTGAAACAATTAAAGCACGTAATGGTCCTTTTTACATTGTTTCTAGGGTTTATTGTATTCATTCTTGTGGTACCCTTGTTGATCCCACTTGCATGGTGAATGTGATAACTAAAGAGTTTTTTTTTAGTAAATGATTGCACAAAGATTTCTATGATAAATCTAATGTTTTGATTCAAACTTGTAATGGTTACCTTTATCAATCCCATGGTTCCATTTCATTTCCTTTAGAAGTTTGTGGTAAAACTTTGGATACTACTGTTACTGTTATTCCTACTTCCGATCAGTTTTAAGTCAAACTAGGTCTTCCTTGGCTGACCTCCATGAATGTCATGACTTCTACTATTCATAAATGTGTTAAATTTCCCTATAATGAAGAAATCATGACTATTAACCATAGTCTTAACTAGCCTTCTATGCCTCAAGACTTTGTTGACCTTGATTTATTTTGGCCTTCCATGCCTCAACCAACTTAAGTTTATCCTAAATATCACGTTAGATCATACCAAGCCTTCAAGATCCAAAATATTTGTGAACTTAGCAAACCTAAAGATGATCCTAGTTGTGGAATTATTCCTACATAGCCTATTCCTCATTTATATTCTTTTGTTATGTCTCATATTTCTTATTCACATCCTCTTCATGTTGTCTCTCAACCTAGTGTGGTTCCTTGAGTTCTTCCTACTAAAGAAGAGAATGACCCAAGGCTGATTGATCCAATCCCAACCCAAATTTATAATAAGACAAAATGTAACCATCATTTTGATGATCATCATTGCAAGCATCATGATAGAGCCCATGAACATGCTTCTCAAAATATAGCTACATCTCATATGCCTCCTCATACTTCGCTTCCCTTTGACCGGCCCATGCTTCAGCCTATAGAGGAAGTGAATTTAAACAAGGTTAAAATGAATACAAATGATAATGCTATTTGTATCCTAGATTCTATTACAATTAATGTTGATGAAGGATATACTCTTGATGATGATAATCATGATACTAACAATGATATGCATGCTATTGATTCTAGTGATATGTATGAAACTATTGGTCTTGATAATGATTTACTAGCTATGCTTCCACAATAGTTATATGTCACTTATAGTAATGAACACAATGAGTCATCTTCACAACATGGTCCTTATTTATAATTGGCTATTGTTCCATCTTCCATGCTTGATGTTTCTCCTCTTGCAATTTTCCCACCTTACCTAAACACTATGGACCAAGATAGGGGGACATGTGACATGCTTGAATAGATCCTCTTGTGTGGTGGATTTTATTGTATTTTCCTATTGTAATGTTCTTCTCCCATCATGTGCTTCTTTTTATATATTTTGTTTAGATTTATGTAAATGAACCTTGTTGCTTTGTTGGAAAAAGGTGATAAAGGAATCATAATGTCGTAATCAATTTTCTATTTGTACCTCACTTCTTCTATATGTTGTTACATATTATCTTTTTCATGTGCCATTTTTCATAAATCTGCCTTTGTGTTATTCACTTGGGATGATGTAAAATGGTAGAACCTATTATTTTTGGTCTCTATGATTCCAATCCCAAAAGACTCTTCTTTGCAACTCTTATGTGCCTTTCTTCCATTGTGTTGTAGTTCTACTCCCTTTAGGGAATGATGATATTTTATTTTGACATAATACTTTACATATTATTATATGATCATACTGACCCAAGAGTTGGTAGATCCCTTTTGTGATCTCTTTTATCATGTGCTCATTTCCCTTGATTTGTTCTTTCTTGGGGGTATTTCATGGTGGAAATGTTTCTAGTGGATGCATGTACACTTCATTAAATCCATTGCTCTTGTTAAGGTGTTTGAAATTTCTATAGGATCATCCTTGGGTCATTGGCTATCTTACATCACCCAAAGATAATGGTGAACCTAATACTACTAGGTGGAGAGTTATGATTTCTATACTTAAGGACAAGTTCATACCAGAGGATTATGAAGTGGAGTTGTTTAAGAAACCATAGAACCTAAAACAAAAGTAATTGACAATTAATGACTACACTAAGGAGTTCTAAAAGATGTCAATAAGATCAAGACATTGGGAATCATCTAAGGAGAAGGTGGGGAGGTCTGTTAATGGCCCTAGAATTAACATTCACAAGGAGCTAAGTATGATGAGGAATAATACAATTGAGGATGTTTATTAGTATGCCCTGAAGATAGAAGATAAGCTGAAGAGAAGACAAACCACCTCAAGGGTAAGGGATAAACCGGTGGGTGTCAAAAGAAAATATAAGCTTGATATTGAAGAGGAAATTTGTTAGAAGCTTTATGAAAGATGCAGTAGCACAAGAGAGTTAAAAGGTAGTTTTTTTTAATGTGGGAATTTTGGGCATAGGAATTTTCAATGTTCAGTTAGTTCTAGAAAAGGAAAGTTAAAACATAATCTAGTGGAAAATGAGGATCATGTTGAAGATGAACTTGTTGAAAGAGAAGTTGCACTCGAGATGGGAGAATCTATGATGTTAAGAAGAGTTATGTTGATTAAGAAGGAACCAAATCATTTTGAAGAAGATAATTTTTTCAAACCATTTTTAAATCAGAAAAAAAATGTTGCAAAGTGATCATGGACAATTGTAGTACTGAAAACCTTGTATCAAAAGAAATGGTACATAAGCTTAGGTTAAGGAGACTTAAACACCTTTTTACATATGGAATAAGATGGTTTCAGGATGACCATATGGTGGAAGTGAAATAATAGTATTGGGTTAAGTTCAACATTGGACCATAATGAGATGAGGTACTGTGTGAGGTGGTTAACTTGGGTGCTTGCCAAATTTTGTTAGGAAGACAATAGTAGTATGATGTTGGAGCTATTCATGATTTATGAAGGAATTTTGTGTCTATTGTGAAGGATGATGGGAAGTTCAATTAATTCCTTTGAAGAAGGAGGGAAGGAAAGCTAAGAACCTGAGTGTAATGAGGACTTACACCTTAGGAGATAAGAATTCTTTAGATCAGAAGGTGATGGATTTGCAACATATGGCTGAGAAGATATCTGAGGTTGTTTAGTTGCTAAAGGATTTGATGAATAGATATAAACTAGTGAAATTAAAATATAATGATGAAAATATAGTGTTGCAATGATAGGTTATCGAAGTGGTATCAGATGATTAGCATGATCTTGTGAATGGATTAGATAGAAGGGATTTTTTGAATGATATAAGAGGTGGAGTAAAGTAGCTTAGGATGAAGTAGACATTAATTATTGACTATAGGGATTAAAAAAGAATAAGAAATTGATATGAGTTGGATAATCATAGTGTAGTGGTTGTGGAAGCACTAGACGAGAAGTACTTGATGAAGTATGGTATACTTATGGGTTTGCACATTTGGGTAGACAACGCAACCATTTACAAAAATGTACCTTTGTAGATGATGAGGATATGTAGGTTAAAAATGAGCATGGAATTTATTTATTAAATCCTTTCAGATGTTCATAAGTGACTCTTATGGAAAATATTCTTATCACCTAGGGTGTCTAACGTAAGAGAATCCTTGGGTTGTTGGCTATCTTGCATTACCCAAAAATATATCCTTTCAATAGTTGTTTTATTCTAGTAGGGTAGTTTTATGTGTTTTAGGTAGCGATCATTCTAGTTGGCTCATTATCTTATGTGATCCTTATGTTGTGATCTAGGCATCATAGAGATCCTATGTCTATCTTTGAAACTTGATCCAATGTTTCCAGATGAATTTATCTTCTGATTGGTCTGGTCCTTTATTGATTTCCTATTCTAATGGTTAGGTTGCTAGGTTTCAGCTTGCGATGGAGATTCCCATCATGTGAAGCCTCATGGAGAATCATTCTATGTTATTATAAATGTGGTTGACCTCCTTATGTGTTTGTACATCATGATCTATCTATTTGGGGGTGTTATTATAGATTTAGGTTCTAACCTATATGTTGTAATACGTTTCCTTTATCTGGGAGATTATTGACCAAATAAGCTGAATTATGGTTGACGATCTTGTGTACAAGTAGGGTAGTAGATCTTGTTGAGAGGAGGGGGAGTAACATATTGGTAATAAGGAGATTCAATATATATGATAGTGAACATCAAGAATAAGGCTTATGTCCTTAGTAATGAGGTATGTCTATTGAAGATCTATAATTTTCATTTCCAAGCCAAGTTGATGATAGTTGAAGAAAATTATTCCTTACTTACTAGTGTTAATTATTGATTTGTTTTGTCATTTCTATTGTGTAATCTCTAGGTGTAAGGTTGGACATCTCCTTTGGGGATTAATCCTTCCTTGCAATGTGTTAGCAATAGCTTTAACATGGGGCCATACACCTCGCTCATATTTTGCACACACACATTGTCTTTCAATAATGCTTTACATCTTGGATCCCTTTCAGACATACAATCCTTAAGGACCGGTCCCTCCTTTCTTTCGATCCCTTATGGACATACAATCCTTAAGGAAAAATCTCTCTTTGTTGGATCCCTTATTGACATACAATCTTTAAGGATAGATCCTCAATGGGTTGACTAGCATGACATACAACCTACTTGGACTTTCAATGCCATCTTTGCAACACTTTCTTTGTGTGGTCCACAGTAAGACATAAAATCTTACTGGGCATGGTGGTCACACTTTAATTTCTTTATGGGGTTCACAATAAGATATAAAATCTTACTGGGGATAAGGTAATCACACTTCTCTTCTCTCTCTTTTCTAAGAGATGTCTCTCTTATCTTAGTTTTGGATTTGATGAGGACTTAAGTCACTTGTGGTGTAGGGGCACCTCCTCAAGACAATAAGGTCACTTGGAGGACCTAAAAGAAGAACATAACCTATAAGGTCATTGGATTGATGTGATATGGAATTTGAAGCCACTTGATGCATTGGATATAATAGGATTATCTGAATGACACAAAATATGTAAAGTTGCTAAATATGTAACAAATGTAGAAACAATGTAATGTTGTCAATTTTGACACAATAGGCCTAGAGGGTTGGTATTAGGTCTATAGACAAGTTTAGGAGTTTTGAAATGATATTGGGGTTCTAAAAGGACAAAATCCTAAGTTAGAAGCCATTAGGATTTCAATTAAATAAGTTTGAAAATTCAAATATTTGAATTCAAACGGTCAAGAGGAAACTCCAAAAATATGATTAGTTTGCTTTGTTAGGAAGTCCAACTATTTTTGATTGGTTGGAGTAGTTATATGGAGTCTATTTAAACTTTTTAAACAATGAGAAGGATGGAGAACAAGGTTGGTACAGTTAGAGAATCCAAATTTTATGGGGTGAGATAGTTTTGAGGCAATAAAATTCAGATTTCTTGCAAGTTTTGATATTTATTTCATGATAAATTGATTTCCATCCATTTGTATGGTGGAAGTAGGATATTTTAAATTTTGTTGAGTCAAATTCCAAACATTTCATAATTCAGATCCTTCATTTATTTTGATTGTCCTGTACAAATACAGTTTTTGCACTCTTTAAGGATGTAAATTGATTGATCCATCCCCTTTATGTATTTACTATCACTTAAGGACAGATCCTAACATTGTAATAGAGCATTCTAACAATGTGAATTCAAGAAAGAAGGAGATTTTGTAGGTTGAGATTGATTGAGTGATGTTGATGGTGTTGAAGGGTTAATGAGTTGGGTGCATGGGTACATTAGTAGAAGATCTATCCATTGGAGGGGGTATTTTTATGCATGAATCAATCTAAGGGGGTCTATTAGATGGTGAATCAACTTTAGTTGGGTTGGTAAAGTGTTGGGAGGTAAGACATTTAGAAAGCCCTAGTTTTAGGGGTATTTGAAGACCAAATTGGGACTTTTGCATCTAGAAGACTCATAGAAGAAAATTGGTTGTGGAATCCTCTAATTTAAGTCAATTTAGAACACTTTTGAAAGTGGAAATGCCAGGGGATGTTTCCTTGATAGGGTTCCTTTGTTAAATGGGGCTATTAGGCCTAGTTGAGAAACTGGAATCAACAAATTTAAGGTATGATGTTCCAAAACAAGAGGAATTGGTTTTGACATATGCTTTATACTTTTGGAAAGGGTATTTGAATCTATAATTTTTTTGGAGATTATTTTGGGAGAGTTTGGAGAAAAGTGCAAGTTTCTCACTAGACAGGGCTAGTAGGATAGTCCTAGGAAGGGTAGTTTGATTGTGGGAAGATAACCACTAAAATTAATAAGCTTGAATGTGAAGGATATGATATTTATGAGGTCTTGAGAATATTAGAAGGATTGGGAACACTCTTCAATGGAGTTAAGGGTGTTGGGGTGATTGGATTGAAGACAACCACATGGCTTGAAGCATGGTTGAATGGATGGATATGGAGTTGTGGGAGAAGAACTAAAGGTTGTGTGGAGCCTAGGGTGGTACAATATGATGTATTTGACCACTAAAGGGTCTAAGAGTATGGGTTGGGCTTGAAGCTAATCCTTGTTTGAAGGATGAATATGGAGTTTTTACAAAACAAAGGAGAAAAATAACATTCTCCTAAGAAGATTTCAATCCACCACTAGCCTCTGCATCAAGTGGTATCAAAGAAAGGAAATAGGTCCTTGAAGATTAGAGAGTGAAGATTGGAAGGTAAATAACTTAAATCCAGCATGGATGAAGATTGGTGTATGAGAAACAATCAGGGGTATTCACCATTCAGGACACAATACAAGTGTAATGGCAAGGTTTGCAATGTTGTTATTTCTAGTGGTTCTTTTGCTAATCTATTTTTAGTTGAAATGGTTAAAAAATTGGATTTACAGAGGATAGAACATGGTACACCATACAGAGCACAAGGATTGAAGGTTACAGATTGGGTTGATGTGATGGACCAAGCTTATGTTCCATTCACTATTGGTTCATATCAAGATGTCATATTGTGTGATATTGTGCCTTTGAGGGATTATCATTTGATCCTCAGGAGAGCATGACAGTTTGAGAGATGCACCCTAGATGATGGAGCAAGAAACACTTATGCTTTCATGGATGATGGATAAATAATAGTTTTGCATCCATTAGAGGAAGATGGAGAAACATGGAAGGTGTCTTGGAACACTACTGTGCTTGAGAGGATGGGGTTCATGAGGCAATAGGAACAAGAAGATGATGAAGGTACATATATGATAAAAGAAGATTCTTTGGAGAAGAAGTATCTTAAAGAATTAGATGAAGATAAGGATCAAATGAAGGTCCTAGTTGAAGACAATGTGGAGAGTTATCCATTGGAAGGAGAAGAGGAGAAATCTTATATACAATCCAAGAATGAGCAGCAAATGGTAGTGAATGAACCTCATGGTGCAAGGGGTCATGAAGATGCTAAAAATAAATTTGTAGGGTATGTTGTTGTAGGTAGAAAAGTTATGGGTCATAAGAATGATAAGAAGATTCAAGTTGGGGTAGTATTATATCCTTTGGAGGGTGAAAGAAAACAAAGCATCCTTATGGAGGTTGAAGAAAGGGCTGAGGAAGAAGCCTTAAGGGAAGAAGATGAAGTATTGGTATGCCAAAGAGGATGGCATTACATAGATGAGTTGGAAGAAGAGGTCTCAAGGATGGAAGGGACCATAAGAAGTGAAGATTTTAGAATCTTGGATGAAGAGTTGAAGAATGAAGCCACAAGATGTCATATGAAGGAGACAAAGAAAGTTGCTTGGCCCATCAAGAGGCTAATTGCAGAGAGGGAGATGCTGAGTGAAGAACTAATTGAAGAGGTTCAAGAAGATGGTTTTGAAGGAACCATAAAAGGCATTGACCATGGAAAGGAGGTAAGTCTACAAGGACTTGGTGAAGGGACAAATTTATGGAAGGAGTTTGAAGCTATAGATGCTGAATGGAAAAGAAAAGTTGGAGAAATGGATGAATGTCCAAGTATGGGGCATATGGATGAAGGGGATGCATCATAAGTCTTAGAGGTAGACACTAAGATTAAGGCAACAACAATGAATGGTCCCAAGAGACCACTATGACAAAATTTTCTCCAAGCATGGAGATCTCACAAAATGAAGATGAAAAGGATGAACAAGTGGATGAAGTGATGAACCAAATTGATATTTTGCTATAGGAGGAAGAAGTGAATTTTATTTTTACTAACCTTTTTATTGTAGGATTGCAGGGGTTCTATATGGATGATTATATGGAGATGAACCATGAAGACATGGAGATACATGATGGAGAATTGAGCACTTGGCATGTATTTAAGTGGATGAAGGACATGTGTAACAAGCCACCAAGGAGGAGACAAAGTTTTTTTGCAGGTTATAAGAAAGGAGTGTCAATGAATTGGAAAACAAGGAAGAGGATAGTGGGATCCAAAGGGACTTGGATTCTTTTCAACCCCAAGAGTATGGTGCAGGGGAACCTCCTGAAGAAAAGAAGGGTCACTTGAAGGACTTAAAAGTAGAACATGACCTATAAGGTCATTGGATTGATGTAATATGGCATTTGAATCAATTTGATTCATTGGATGTAATAGGATTAGCTGAATGATGCAACAAATGTAGAAACAATGTAATGTTGTCAATTTTGACACAATAGGACTAAAGGGTTGGGATTAGGTATATAGATGAGTTTAGGAGTTTTGAAATTCTATTGGGTCCTAAAAGGAAAAAATATTAAGTTAGAAGCCATTAGGAGTTCAATTAAATAAGTTTGAAAATTCAAAAATTTGAATTCAAATGGTCAAGAGGAAGTTAGAGGGAAACTCCAAAAATATGATTAGTTTTCTTTGTTAGGAAGTCAAAGTATTTTTTATCAGTTGGAGTAGTTAGATGGAGTATATTTATGCTTTGTAAATAATGAGAAGGATGGAGAATAAGGTTGGTATGGTCCGAGAATCCAAATCGGATGAACTGTGACAATTTTGAGGCAATAAAATTCAGATTTCTTGTAAGTTTTGATATTTATTTGATGAGAAATTGATTTCCATCCATTTGTATGGTGGAAGTAGGATCTTTTAAATTTTTTTGAATCAAATTCCAAACATTTCATAGTTTTGATCCTTCATTTGTTTTGACTGTTTTGTACAAATATAGTTTTTACATTATTTAAGGATGTATGTTGATTGATCCATCCTATTTATGTATGTACTATCACTTGGGGATGAATGCTAACATTGTAATATATCATTCTAACAATGTGAACGCAGAAAATAAGGAGAGTTTGCAGGTTGAGATTGATTGAGTGATGTTGATGGTGTTGAAGGGTTGATGAATTGGTGCATGGGTACATCAGTAGAATATCTAGCCATTGGAGGGGATCTTTTTATGCATGAATCCATATATGGGGGTCTATTAGATGGTGAATCAACCTAGTTTGGGTTGGTAAAGTGTTGGGAGGCAAGACATTTAGGGAGCCCTAGTTTTAGGGGTTTTTGGAGAACAAATTGGGGCTTTTGCATCTAGAAGAATCATAGAAGAAAATTGGTAGTGGAAGCATCTAATTGAAGTCAATTTAGAACATTTTTGAAAGTGGCAAGGCCAAGGGATGTGTCATTGGTAGGGTTGCTTTGTTAAATTGGGCTATTAGGCCTAGTTGAGAAACCGAAATCAAAAAAATTAAGGTATGAAGTTCCAAAACAAGAGGGATTGGTTTTGACATATGTTTTATAATTTGGAAAAGGTTATTTTAATCTATAATTTTTTTGGAGAGTCTTTTTGGAGAGTTTGGAGAAAAGTGCAAGTTTCTCGCTAGACAGGGCTAGTAGGACAGTCCTAGGAAGGGTAGTTTGATTGTGGCAAGATAACCACTAAAATTAATAATCTTTAATGTTGGGTATATGATTCTTATGAGGTCTTGATAAACTTAGAAGGATTGGGAACACTCTTCAAGGGATTTAATGGTGTTGGGGTGATTGGATTGAAGACAACCATAGGGCTCGAAGCATGGTTGAATGTATTGATATAAAGTTGTGGGACAAGAACTAAAGGTGTGGAGCCTATGGTGGTATAATATGATGGATTTGAGTACTGAAGGGTCTAAGAGTATGGGTTGGTCCTATAGCTAATCCTTGTTTGAAGGATGAATAGGGTGTTGTTACAAAACAAAGGAGAGAACTAACATTCTCCTAAGAAGATTTCAAATCCACCACTAGCCTCTGCATCAACTTGGGGGCTTGATGTTTCCTTTCCTCATAAACCTTGATGAGATCATATTATACATTTGATATACTTTACCATGAGCATGATCTTTCTTCATACTACCGCTAAAGTGGGCATTAAATGTATAGTCCTAAAAAGTTAGCACTCATTAATTTGGAAGCTCTAGGACCTATTGGGCCCCATTTTAGTGATCTCCTCGATTACTGATGCATTTATGCTTTATTTTCCCACTTATCTTTCTATTTTCCCTGAGCCTCTTTATACTTCTTGAGTCCCATAAAATATGCCTCAATATTTACCCTTTCAGGTATAGGTTGAACCTGGTTCAAACTATACTAGGTATAGGTTGAACCTAGTTCGACCTGTACTTTGGGGGTTGAATTTTAGTGGGTTTCAGGCCCAATGCAAAGTATTTTCATTTTCCCACCATGTGCATTCTACCTTCATGAATATGGACTCTAAAATCACCATAAAAGGAGGTTCGTTCATCTCATTTTGACATCTACAATTATAAGACATCCATGACATCTCAGGCTATCCATATACATATTATTACAAGCAATCAAGTCCAAGGTGCATTCAAGAGCTTTTTGGTGATTTCTAGAAATCAAGCAAGGATTTGGCTCCAAGATTTGAAGGGAAAATCTTCCATCCATCCATTTCAACATAAATCTTCTATTGATTGTGTGAATCTCTCTCCCTTGATGGATTAGGGGAGGAATTCACAATTGAGTTAGAGGATCCATATCCATTCTTCACTCCTTTGCTTCCCCATTCAAGAATATCAAGCATACATACTATTGGTATTCTCAATTTTTTTGAGAGTTCCATGTTAAAAATTTCTGTAAGGCATTAGAATGTACCCTTAAAAGAGTTCTAAGTTACCCTATTTGAGAGTTGATCATCTGATGCTCGGTAATTGTAATGCAAAATGACCTTGAACATTTGTCCATCCCCTATCATTAAGTGTGTCTACCCATTTTCATCCTTCCATAGTCAGTTCTGACTCATTTTTGAAGTGATTATTTTAGGGGGTTTGCATTAATCTACATATTGCACACAATCAAACATAATGAAATTGCCTACTTTAGAGGCATGTGTTATGCACCTCATTTTCTGATATGGTGAAATATTCATTCCCATGAGTTGTAGCAATGAGAAATAACTTATTTATGATTTTTTAGGCACTAGTGAGTTCTTTTGCCCTATTTACCAAGTTGAATCCATTTGCAATTTATTCTTGTTTACTGAGTGTACAGAGAAAACGTTATCAAAAAGCCTACTTTGGATGCCTATATCTTTGGGCTAGTTGAGTACCATGATGGGAAAACTACTCCATTGCATTATAAACATGAAAGAAAATCCCCATGTCTATTTTTAAGTTCCCATGAATCTGTTTGACAAGTTTTCAAGGCTAAATCTGTTTGCAAAAAGTTTAGTTTTGCAAACTAGACAGTGTCAAAAAAGCAATTAGGTGCCCTCTTCATAATTTTTTATTTTGCACCCGGTTGGTCTGCAATCAAAAGTGATGGTACACTATGATTCTGTATAGTATTTTCTACCATATGCTAAGTTGTTAGCCTCTCAACCCCTCATTTGATTAGTTTTCAAAACCCATCCCAAATGGACTTTTTCAAAGTTTCAGAAGCAACATGTTCATAAATCGTAGAGTAGGCAACTTTGAGGGTGAATATTTTTCACATACAACCTAATGAGGTCAAACCCTCATGTACACATGCTCAAGGTACTTAAATGTGCCAGTGTGCCAAGTGACTATCCATGAGATGGATGTTTGATATTTTTCCCAATGAGTGATTAGAGGTGTTTCAGATTGCTTTCACAAGGGTGTTTTTTAGAAATAATTAAGTGGGCAACTTTGGTGAGTAATAGAATGTCTAAATAATGACCCGTTTGATGCCTTAAGCTCTTCGTACAAAGATTTAGCAAAGTGCCATCTACCATGGTTTGGTTAGGATTTTGGATCAATTTTTAAGGCCAGTTCTAGAAGCTACTTGGGTGATTTCAGCTGAGTGTTAAAGTTGAAAATGTTAGAATTAGTGACTCTGGAATCGTTTCTTATCACCCATGAGAATTTCTAATCAGCCTGTTTGATCATTTAGAGAATTCACTTGTCTGAAAATGAAATGAAATGTTTTTAGGCCGAGTCCACTTGGGACCTGACATTCATCACAGAAGTAAGGGTTACATGATTAATGAAATCAATGGTATATTTAAATCATTTTTTGACTTAAATAGTGTTCATAAAATTCAAATTATCAAATGATTTATTTATAAATGTTTTAATTTTCTAAGCCCAAAGGTTCAAATAGGAGGAATGATTAAAGAATTTAAAATCATTTCCTTAATGTTATTAAATATTAGAGGAGGGCTTTTAATGTTGTTTCACATTTAATTTTGGCGGGCCCACTTGTTTGTTTTTTTTAAACAAAAGTAGACGGAGCTACTATATATATTTATATAAATTTTTTAACTAGTTCAAAGGCTCCATGGGGAAAGAACTAGCAAGAAAACCTATTTCGCAGCCAAATTACAATTGTATAACCATATACTAAACCATTACATGGCAATATACAAATAGACTATATCAGCAAATCTACAAAGATGTGCTCAAAATGACCACATGGAATGATCAATAATTATTTTATCCACCTCAGTACCTTCTTCATTAATATTATCACAACCCATATTGGATAAAGATAAAGCCACTCTATTACCCGGACTAATTATATGAAATATGATGCAACTAAGAAAATTATCCATAATTCCCCATATCCTCGCATGATATTCTATCTAGTTGCACCAGTCTATGGAGGTCTAGAAGATATTTTGGGAACTTATTTGGCTGAATAATCTTTAACTCTGTCCCATCGCAACCCAGATTGACAAGGTAGTCTGCAACCTTGTTCCCTTCCCTGAGCGTATGAGATGAATACAAGGTTGGAAATGAATCAAGAATGCGCCAAATTTGTTTAAGAATATAAGCAAGCTGCCAGTTATGAGACTCCCTCTTAATGCAGTCATTGATAATTACCATCGAATCTCCTTCCACTTGAATGTTAGTGAATCCACTTTGTTTTTCCATTAAAATTCCCGCAAATAATGCATGAGCTTCTATTAAATTATTTGACCCTGGAGGTAAAGGGGATGCACAGATTGCTAATAGGTTTCCCTGAAAGTCTCTTATGCAGGCCCCCAAACCCGATTTCCCTGGGTTTCCATGAGATGCTCCATCAAAATTTAATTTTACTATATTTTTAGCTGGAGGAATCCACTTCACCAATGACCTATCCTTTTGTGTTGATCCATTCCTAGATATTCCCCATCCAATTGGTATGGTAAGCTTGTTCCAATCCCTCATAACTACCATATCCCAATGAGTCACCACTGGATTATAACTACTACAGTGAATACTAGCATTTACCACTTCTTAAATTAACCTTTCGATGCCTTCTGTCACATCCTTAGTTTGTGAAGATTCATTTTTTAAAATACATTTATTTCTTTACCACTAGATTGACCATACTACCAAAGTTGGGGTGCACTTCCAAATATTTGCAAAAAGAGAATTTGTATAAAAGACTAGCCAAGACTGAAATAAGTCCCATATCTTGTTTGATAGAGGGGTGGAGTAACAAAGTTTATTGAGGAAAAAAGACCAACATTCTTGAGTGAAAGTACACTATATTAGCAAATGATCAACAGTTTCAATGTGTTCTTCACATAACAAGCACTTAAAAGATTGGGTGATGTGGAATTTTTCCAGTCTATCACTAGTAAGGATCCTATTTTTTAATGCAAGCCATGCAAAACATCCAGCCTTAGGAAGGACAACATGATTCCACCAGAATGTGTATGCTCATATGGGAACTACATTAGATTTAGCCTATTGAATGACTTTATACCCTTCCTTAATAGAATACTTCCCATCCTTCGCAGGTGCCCAAAATAGATTATCCTCTTTATTTGACAAATATACTTATCTAGATGAAAGAATTTTCCTAAATTGCTCTTTCTAATGGGGTGAAAGATTAAATTCATCCGGATCTTTCCAAATAGCTTTGGTTGAAAATATATAGACTGCTACAACATAATTTATGAGGTAAGAACCCCATGCATTTTTTGATGTGGAAATTATATCTTGAGAAATCAATGGAGATACTAGGATAGGTAATCCATTCCATGAGTCTCTCCAAAATTTAACACTGGTCCCATTGTTAACCTCCCACAACATGTACTTATACACCACCTCTCTTGAGGACATCATGAAATTCTAGATTGCTGATCCTTTAAGTGGATCAGTAATAGAAAGAACACGCGTTGTGTCATTATTATCTAAGTACTTTTGTTGCATAATTTTACACCAATTGTTGTGGGATTTGGTATGCATTTTCCATACTAGCTTACCTCCGAATGCTTTATTCCGATTACCCAAGTTATGAACACCTGCTCCCCCAAAGACCGGGACATGGGCCATATCCTTCAAAGAAATAAGAGGGATCTTCTCATTATTCATGTTTCCTGACCATAAAAATTTCCTAATTATTTTCTGAATCTCCAGGATAACTGATGAGGGAGCTTTTAGGACTACTAAGTAGTAGTTCGGAATTGTCATGAGGACTTATTTGATGAGTAGAATTCTCCCCGATAATGAAAGCCATCTTGCTTTCCATGCCACAACTCCGTTCTTAATTCTATCAATGACTGAAGACCAATATCTTGATTTATTCGCTCCAACAAAGAATGGAATACCTAGATATGTGGAGGGTAGAAAATCAACCGTAAATTCCAAAATTTCAAAAAATTTATTGGAAATGATTTGATTTGTATTAAAAAGATATATTTTTTACTTTTGAACATTAATTTTCTGCCCTGAAACTGTTGAGTATAGGTCCAAAGTACTCTTGATCTGTCTAGCCTCTTTAACTTGAGACATACCAAATAATAAAGCATCATCAGTGAATAGAGAATGTGTAGCTGAAATGTTTGTACCACCAAGGAGAACCCCTTTCCATAGACCAAGGTTATGTTGCCTCTAAATATTCCTACTAAGAGCTTCAACCATTATTATGAATAATATCAATGATAGAGGATCACCCTATCTGACCCCTAAGTAGAGGAAAAAAACCCTACTGAAACTCCATTGATGATAGCAGAAAACCATGCTCCTAATATGAAAGCTTTAATCCATTTACACCAGTGTTTAGAGAAACCAAATTTTTGTAGAACTTGAAAGAGAAAGTCCCAACACACTTTGTCATAGGCCTTCATCATGTCTAGCTTGATAACAAAATTAGATGTTTGATCTCTATTAATAGAGTGGGGAACTTCATGTGCAAC
This sequence comes from Chamaecyparis obtusa, assembly GCA_027943335.1. NCBI lineage: Eukaryota > Viridiplantae > Streptophyta > Pinopsida > Cupressales > Cupressaceae > Chamaecyparis > Chamaecyparis obtusa. Next base: position 488,221 of record BSBK01005056.1, on the reverse strand, counting down.
CAAAGCACCTTCCATGGTTTCATGACCCGGGACAAATCCTCCTTGTTCTTGGGATATAATGCCTAGAATAAGATGATGAAGCCTTAAATAAATTGCTTTAGTTATAATCTTTGTTGTGTTGCAAAGGGAAATAGGCCAAAAATCTGCAAATGTTTTAGGCTCTGTTACCTTAGGAATGATAGCAATATTAGTTGTGTTACAGTATTTAGAGCAGACTTGTTAAACGAGTTTTAATCCAAATAAATTGTTTTATAAAAAGAGGTTGAAACTTTTTTGCAATGTATATGGAGATCAGACAGTATGTGGTCCAGTGAATGGAATTAGCTGCAGTGTGTGTAGAATTGAAGGAGTCTACAAAGAAATTAGAAATGGTAATGTATGTAGATTTAGTAAGGAGATTACAACATAAAAATGAAGTAACATTGGACTACTCCATGGCTGGCTACAACATTCACGTGCAAATGATTTGGGCATGTTTTCAGGGTCATTTACAAGAAAAAATGTGCTTTTTGTATGTCCAATTTGTTCCCAACAAGGTTCCTTATGATTTGGGTGCATTTTCTTGATGGTTTTAAGTATTTTTAAGTGTTATTGAGTGCCCAAAATAACCCAAATTTATAAATGACATCCTACAACTCATTCTAAGTTATTTGGCAACTAGGATGAAAAAATGGGAAGCGTACATGGAGAAAAATAAAGAGTGAAACAAGTTACTTGGTGAAAATGCAAATAAAATGGTTTATTCAAGTTAATGGAAAAATATGAAGTTGGTGAATGGCCTCAGAGGCTCCAGTCAAATGTATGGTTGCAAGCAAGACACTTCTGCCAATATTGGAAAGGTCTAAATTGTAGAATGGGATTTCTATCAAATATTGTATTTAAATGTTATTAGAAGACAACTAAGGCACCAATACAAAATCTGAAGAAATAGACAAGGTGCTTGAATTGCAAACATAATACCCCTAAAATATGTTATTGGGTGCTACGGTAAAAAAAATTCACTTGCAAAGAGAGGTGAAAGGGTAAAAATAAAACTAAGTATTTCATTGGCAAAATTACAACTCAAGTGATAATAATATCAAAAAATGGACATGTTACAATAAAATAGTATCTTTTATCATCAAGGGTAAATTTTATTTTTTTTAAAGTATTTTTATTTTTTGAAAGATGATTTCACTAGGTATGAGTATATTTTTCCAATAATATTAACAAGGTGAGATCATATATAATACTTTCATCACATAATATAGTTTTATGTGAACATTATTATTGATCTTAGATTATGTATATACAATTGGTGAAATGCATTCATGTAGATACAAAATGAGTAGTAAAGATAAAGTGTCAAATAAGCAAGGTGCAGTTACGGGAGAGGTCAATTTCAGTCACATGTGTGCAACCAGCTATTCAGGGAGTTTGTTGTTTTCAACAAAATGAAGAAGGTTTTTTTTGCTGATAGCCTAAGCCAAGAAAGAATGGGACACTTGTCAGCTGGAGATGAAATCTGGAGACTCCTTTTTTATTTATTCTTTCTCCTCATTTTGAAGGCACTGGTACATTTGAGTCCTTTTTCCAATGGTTATCTGTCAAAATTCCAACACCACACCATCGACCAAGCAACACTAACCATCATTGTAGTTTTGGCATCGATAGCACCGATGACTATGATGCCCATTGTACTTGTAATGACATGCACCATCACAATATACATGGTAAAAGGGTCTGCCAAGATGGTCAACATACCGTCGATCATAATTTGATTACCATCAGGACTTATTGTGGGTGTCACAATGTCAATGTCAGTGTGATGAAAATGTTGTACAAGCAACGGTTGTCTGTCAAAGCATTCCGACAGGTATTCATCATGTCCAGTGTTTTGTTGTCGGTCGTTCTATGACAATCGTTGTAATTACGATGATATGTTGTATTTTTAAAAAAATACATACATACATACATATATATATATATATATATATATATATATATATATATATATATATATATATATATATATATATATATATATATATATATATATATATATATATATATATCGTTCATAGAGAGCTTAAAATATTGAGCTTCTCTTTGTTTCAAGAATAGTTTAACATTCTCTACTTAATAGGGCCAACCACGTGAAGGTGGAAGCTCATATGGCCCCTCCTAGGAGCATCTTATGACCCCTTACAACACTTTAAGACCTCTAAGGTGTATACTTAGGGATTGTAAAAGGTCATAAGGGGTCCTGGGACACAACAACTGAGAAACATAAATGTAGGCATCATGCATGGTCACAATTCTTTGGAGATACAACATAATTGAGTGTATACCCAGATGATGCAACATAATCGCTGCTCCTCCAGTTCTAAGTTGACACTATAGGGCCCAAAAACAAATCAAGATAGGGTCCAAAAGCCATCGTTATCTATGGTTTTTGGATCTTACAATGTTAAGTTAGAACTAGAAGGGTAGTACTATTTGTGTTGCATCATCTGGGTGTACCACTCAATTATGTTGTATCTATGAAGAATTGTGACCTTGATGCCTAAATTTATGTTTCTCAGCTGTTGTGAGATTAAAAGTCTTCTAAGTAACATGCAGATTTGACCAAGCATTACTGGGAGCTAGACCCTAAAACAAATGGAATTGTGATGATTTTCACAATAGTACATGTGTGACAAGAAATCTCACAGTACTACTTAGGCAAATCTTAATTTTCATCACCTATGCATATAAGAGTTGATCATATAAGGTTGAATACACTTATATATTCATCAAAAATACAACATCCCAATAATTGATAATATTATGAGAAGGATAGTTATCGACAACCAAACAAGCGTAGTAGTTGATATTGTTATGTAACAAATACTAATCAACTTCTTATTTGGCACAATAATGAAAAATTATCATAAATCAATGGCATAATGAATATGTTTGGTTAGAATGTAAGTCCAAATGGGATAATGAAGTGAAGTGTCTCCCAAATGCCAAAGGATGCAAAAATTTTAGTTTTGGTGATATAAGAATAAGAAATTTTTTACTCCATTGGGCATCGACCAACATACAATCATATTTATATAATCATTGGAAATAGACAACGAATGACAGAATTAAAAAAAAAGGACACAAAGAACTAATTCTAATCCTAAATAAAAATTACAATGGAATAAATTACATTAGGTAATCAAAACACACTAATTATGGAGGTGGTGTTAAGAGTCCCATGATAGTAAAATTTCCCCATTCTCTATTTCCCCATTTTTTTTAATAAGGTTAATTTTTAATTTTGTTTAATTTTATATTGAAAATCATAACGAAGTCATAAACAATAAAAAAGTTTATGAGTTTATCAAAATATGTCCAACGTATCTACTTAAAATTCTAAAAAACTTTCAGTATCTATAATAGCCCTCTGTTAACCACATTTATGCATATGGTCCCAACAAAGTAGTGCACAAACTACACAAAGAAGGCATCACATAAACATGATTTCTACTTTTGCCATTGAAGAAATCTTGGCGGCACTAGCTACCTCTCGAGCCTTGCACAAGTTGCACTCATTTCCTACATCAGGTATAGATGTAGATGGGGTAGATGTAAATGTGGTTTCATCGACCCACTGAAAGTATTGACATCCACTATTTCCCCGCAATACCAAATCTATATCAGTTCTTCCTAAAATGATTAGTTGTCACATTATTTTTAAACATAAAATATAATTAAATATCCAGACCTTTTTCCTATTCAAACAACCCCAAAATTGACGCCCAGGATTACTTGTTGTGTGCGACATCTTCAACATGCATGGGCCAACACCACATTGACACATATGCACATTGACCGAAGTCATCGACGCTATATCGACAAATATTGCATTGTCACAAATATTGCATTGTCATTATTTTTCTCATTCATACTAATTATAATTGCAATTAAAAGCAACATACTAATGTAGACTTGCACATTTTTTGGCTAAGTCGAAGTCTTTGGTTTAAATCAACTCAAAACAAAATGAAAAACCAAAGACAACCATGATCATTTTACACCATTACAAGGACCAAAAATACTTGAGTTGAACACAAAGGATGAAGTAGTATATACATGTTGGCCAAACAAACACAAAAACTAGCGTGAACATGTAAGATCTTTTTGGAATCATAATATAGCACCACCTAACACAATAATATCTATATCAATGACCCATAATGTTGGATCACATGATGGTGGAGGAATGCAGATCATTCTTGTAATGTCACACTATCTTTGTCATGCCAAAACATAGGACATAATATCTTTTGTTTTGAGTTGAATTATACCATGATATTTGAGAAGTGGCAACCTTAGATATCAACCAACACAAAAAATCAGCTATAGGAAAGAAGAATGAAGAGATGATGGAAGGATGACCATGGTGTGAATCCAGTGTGCTCCTACTTGATCCAGAACTTGCAAGAAGGAAAGAAATGGGGTTAGATCCGAGGGATCTAAGCAATGCATGATATCATATTACATATCCTCATCTACAATAATGCATGTGCATAATCAAGCCATAATGTGGATGCATCATCCAAACAATGCAACAACAACATCAAATGTTAGTGGTTCATTTGATGTTGCTATGGCATCATTTCGAAATGAGGCATCCACAACAATAACTCAGAACATGTCATAAGGTCATGGTGTTCCAATACAAGGTGATGCAGTCATAATAAAACATGCATTTTTATTATCTTCTTGGTGTGATGACCTAGGGCATCAATGATTAACTATGATTAACCAAATCAAATCAAGTAATGATATATATAGAATGAAGAAACAGTCATAGGCCCGCAGCCTTGAGCAATCAAGTATAGTATATAATCATCAATGGAAGAAAATAATGATGCCCTAGCCTGATAGTCAATCATGCAATAAATTGATAACAAGTAATAGTTTAGATTGTTGGTTATGGGTATAGTCGGTTTTTAGTAGTTTTAAAAATCTATTTCAAGGTTGATACAAGTGAGTGGAGGGGGCATGGAGAGATTGGTGTGTAAAGATTCAATGAAATAAGTTTCAATAATTAAAAGAACAAAAAATTTCCTTACAACAGTCATAGGCCCACGGCCTTGAGCAATCAAATCATTAGTGGAAACAAATAATGATGCCCTAGCTCGATAGTCAATTATGCAATAAATTGAAAATGGGTAATAGTTAATCATTGATGCCCTATGTCATCACAACGTGCAAGAAGATAATAAAAATGCAAGGATCCAGCAATGATGCCCTAGTGTTAAACACTAAAATAAATGTTTGGACATGTAAATAACACCCAATCCAATGAGCTTACATCATGATCCAATCTCTAATACACCACAGAACATGTTTGAAGGCACTACATGGGCTGACTATACCCTATGGGAAGATTCATAATTTGAAGAGAATGTTTTTATTTATTGAATGAATACCATTTGAAAATGGTTCTATACACACACCAACTCCACATCTCCCCTCCACTCACATGGATCAACACTAATAAAGACTTCTAACCAACTAAAGACCGGCTGCAACCATTAACTAACTGTCTAATTGTACCCCAAATAGTAAGCATGCCATCAAATGATCATGCAATTAGTAAATCCATAATGCCCTAGGTTCAAGAGATCCAACAATAAATAAAAATGTAAGGATCCAAGAATAATGCCCCAGTGTTAAACACGGGTCCTCAAAGATCCAAACAAGTACAATACAATAGTGAGCATTATAAGGTTGTGTCAATAACCAAATCAAATCAAGCAATGATATATACAGAAGGAAGAAATAGTCATAGACCTACGGCCTTGAGCAATCAAGTACAGTAAATAATCATCAATGGAAGAAAATAATGATGCCCTAGCCTGATAGTCAATCATACGATGAATAGAAAATAAATAATAGTTAATCATTGACACCCTAGGTCATCAAAACAACTAGATAATAAAAATGCAAGGATCCAACAATAATGCCCTAGTGTTAAACATGAGTCCTCAAAGATCCAAATAAGTAAAATACAATAGTGAGCATTATAATGTTGTGTCAATAACCAAACAAAATCAAGAAATGATATATACAGAAGGAAGAAACAGTCACAGGCCCGCAGCCTTGAGCAATCAAGTACAATAAATAATCATCAATGGAAGCAAATAATGATGTCCTAGCCTGATAGTTAATCATGTGATGAATTGAAAACAAGTAATAGTTAATCATTGATGCCCTAGGTCATCACAACAAGTAGATAATAAAAATGCAAGGATCCAACAATAATGCCCTAGTGTTAAACACAGGTCCTCAAAGATCCAAACAAGTAAAATATAGTAGTGAGCATTATAATTTTGTGTCAATAACCAAATCAAATCAAGCAATGATATATACAAAAAGAAGAAACAGTCATAGGCACACGACCTTGAGAAATCAAGTATAATATATAATCATCAACGGAAGAAAATAATGATGCCCTAGCCCAATAGTCAATCATGTGATGAATTGAAAATAAGCAATAGTTAATCATTGATGCCCTAGGTCATCACAACAAGCAAATAATAAAAATGCAAGGATCCAACAATAATGCCCTGGTATTAAACATGGGTCCTCAAAGATCCAAACAAGTAATATACAACAGTGAGCATTATAATTTTGTGTCAATAACCAAATCAAATCAAGAAACGATATATGCAGAAGGAAGAAACAGTCACAGGCTTGCAACCTTGAGAAATCAAGTATAGTAAATAATCATCAATGGAAGCAAATAATGATGCCCTAGCCTAATATTCAATCATGCGATGAATTGAAAACAATTAATAGTTAATCATTGATGCCCTAGGTCATTACAACAAGAAGATAATAAAAATGCAAGGATCCAACAATAATGCCCTAGTGTTAAACATAGGCTCTCAAAGATCCAAACAAGTAAAATACAATAGTGAGGATTATAATGTTGTGTCAATAACCAAATCAAATCAAGCAATGATTATATAGAAAGAAGAAACAGTCAAAGGCCCGCAGCCTTTAGCAATAAAGTACAATATATAATCATCAATGGAAGAAAATGATGATACCCAAGCCCGATAGTCAATCATGCGATAAATTAAAAACAAGTAATAGTTATTCATTGATGCCTTAGGTCATCACAACATGCAAGAAGATAATAAAAATGTGAGGATCCAACAATAATGCCCTAATGTTAAACACTGAAATAAATATGTGTACATGTAAATAATGCCCAAGCCAATGATCTTACATCATGATCCAATCACTAATACACCACAAAACATGTGTGAAGGCACTGCATGGGATGACTGTACCCTACAAACAGATTCACAATTTGCAGAGATTTTTTTAATTTATTGAATGAATATCATTTGAAAATGGTTATATACCATTTGTTTTTGTTTACTCCTAAAAGTCACCATTTTATTCATTACTAACTCAAGAAATTTCCCTATCACAATAGGACATAGTTTCTCTTATGGATTGAGTGTCGTAATTTTACAAAAGAGATTATAATATGTGAAGCAATTCTCATAATGAGTTAATCACCAAGACATTTAATAATCAAACATGGTTGCTTTTACTCCATTTTCATTTCTCTAAAACATGATCTAATAAAATCCTTCTTTTCCTTAACATTCATGTTCTAATTAAGCAGTTGATTAATGTCTGAGGATAAAATATAAGTTCATATCCCTAAATGATGCACAAGACTATATATCCTTGAGATAAATTAAGATTTCTATACGACCATTATTATTACAAATTAACTTCTAGCTATCTTTTAAACATGATAAGATGCATAGTACTTATGTACAAATTTATGGTTCATGGTTCTTAGAAGCTAAAATGAAAATTATAACATTAGTAAACCTTTTGCACTAAGAAACTCAAACATAATAGACACTTACTTTTGAAAACAATCTTTTCGAAAATACAATCCAACTTTTTATAGACAATTACTTTATGCAAACATGGTCATTTGTCTTTCATAAATTAAATATACATTCTTTTACAAGAATAGTAACCTAAGACATCTTTTGTAAGAGTTTTTCGTATAATATTCCTACTAAGGGAGAACAATTATACTATTACTTCTAATATCAAGATACCATCCCAAGATTTTGTCCCAACACATTTCTTATTCTCAAGGTTTCAAACTGAATAAGAAGAGTTCATTTAAACTTATTGTTTACCAAAATAAATTTGTTAGGAAAAAGAATGTCCTACTTATTCCATCTAATCCTTTCATGGAAATTTGAATGTAATTATTTCTTCTAGTTATCTCAAGTAGATCAAATTGGAACACCTTAACTTACCACATTATCTCTTTATGGCACACTAGAAAATCAAAATTCATTTTTTAATACATGTTCCTAACATTTAATGAAATTGCATACATTTTCTTCACTATTAGTAAGATTTATTCTCTTACACACTATTCTAGTAAACCATATGAAAGACATAGTTAGTTCTATACAACTCGAGTGATCAACTCTTTTTTCTATAATCTTTATTTGATCTATTCTATGTTTTAATTAAAAGACACATTTGATTAGATTTCTTAGGAAACATAACCTAATTGTACTCTAAAAAATATTGATCACATTAGCATTAATAATCAAAGAAACAAAAATCATGCATTAATAATCTTCATCCATTTCTGAAGATACATGCACTTTCCAAGAAAACATGGCATCATAAGATTATAGCTTTCTTTCCTAGGATTCAAGTTTTACTCATCATTTAGGAAATATCAAAGGGTCAACACAAAAAATTATGGATTATACATGGGTCATCTACGAGTCCTAGAGTTCCCAGTGTAGAAACCTAGGGTTCTGATACCAAATTTGACACCCTGTCAAGGAACCCAGAAGGCTAAGGTTAACATCCTGACTAATTTTCTTTTTCAAACTTTACTTACTTAAATAGGTATATCATATTTTAAAATTAAGTTAAGATCATAAATCCCTCTAGGTTCCCTAATGTTGATACCAACATTATTTTCATAATTTATCCAATGCTTTACTATTTGATTAGATACATATATGAAGCCATAAGTATAAACTTCTAATAAAGACTAATAAAGACTTATAACTAAGTAAAGATCGGCTACAACCATTAACTAACTATCTAATTGTCCCCAAAATAGTAAGCATGCCATCAAGTGATCATGCAATTATTAAATCCATAATGCCCTAGCTTCATGAGATCCAAAAATTATAAAAATGAAAGGATCAAGCAATAATGCCCTAGTGTTAAACACGAGTCCTCAAAGATCCAAACAAGTAAAATATAGCAGTGAGCATTATAATGTTGTGTCAATAACCAAATCAAAGATATATACAAAAGGAAGAAACATTCATAGGCCCACGGCCTTGAGAAAGTAAATAATCATCAATGGAAGTAAAGCATGATGCTTCGAGCTCACATGAAGAAAATGGAATGATTAAAGATCCAAATAAACACCTACATCTGCTTGCCTAGCTCGACTTCACCCTCTTCGTACGCACAACTCGTATTTATGAAAATTAGTAAAATACAATAGTGAGCATTATAATGGTGTCTCAATAACCAAATCAAATCAAGCAATGATATATATAGAAAGAAGAAATAGTCACAGGCCCGCGACCTTGAGCAATCAAGTACATTATATAATCATCAATGGAAGCAAATAATGATGCCCTAGCCCAATATTGAATCATGCGATGAATTGAAAACAAGTAATAGTTAATCATTGATGCCCTAGGTGGAGGTAATGATAATGATGCTTCGAGCTCACATACAAGAAATGGAATGATCAAAGATCCAAATAAACACCTACATCTACACAAAGAAAGGAGTGAAAATTAAAACATTTGGGCTCACATAGGCCATGAGCATAGCTAGCTCCTAGAAAGATAAGGTTGAATACAAACATAAATGAGTAAAAGAGCATAAACAACAGGGTACCAGACATTTCCTGAAGAGATGATGGAAGGATAACCAAGGTGTGAATCCAGTGTGGTCCCACTTGATCTAGAACCTGCAAGAAGGATAGAAATGGGGTTAAATCCAAGGGATCTAAGAAATGCATGATATTCTATTACATATCCTCATCTACAATCATGCATGTGCATAATCAAGCCATACTATGGATGCATCATCCAAACAATGTAACATTGACATCAAATGTTAGTGTTTCATTTGATGTTTCTATGGCATCATTTCCAAATGAGGCATCCGCAACAATAACCCAGAACATGTCATAAGGTCATGATGTTCCAATACAAGGTGATGCAGTCATAATCAAACATGCATTTTTATTATCCGCTTGTTGTGATGACCTAGGGCATCAATGATTAACTATTACTTGTTTTCAATTCATCACATGATTGACTATCGGGCTAGGGCATCATTATTTTCTTCCATTGATGATTATTTACTGTACTTGATTGCTCAAGGCTATGGGCGTGTGACTGTTTCTTCCTTCTGTATATATTATTGCTTGATTTGATTTGGTTATTGACACAACATTATAATGCTCACTGCTATATTTTACTTGTTTGGATCTTTGAGGACCTGTGTTTAACAATAGGGAATTATTGCTAGATCCTTGCATTTTTATTTACTATTGGATCTCATGAAGCTAGGGCATTATGGATTTACTAATTGTATGATCATTTGATGGCATGCTTACTATTTGGGGGACAGTTAGATAGTTAGTTAATGGTTGCAATCAATCTTTAGTTGGTTAGAAGTACTTATTAGTGTTGATCCACATGAGTGGAGGGGGGATGTGGAGTTGGTGTGTGTATAGAACCATTTTCAAATCGTATTCATTCAATAAACAAAAACATTCTCTGCAAATTGTGAATCTACCTACAAGGTACAATCAGCCCATGCAATGCCTTCAAATGTGTTTTGTGCTGTATTAGTGATTGGATCATGATGTGAGATCATTGGCTTGGGTGTTATTTACATGTCCAAACATTAATTTCAATGTTTAACACTAGAGCATTATTGTTGGGTCCTTTCATTTTTATTATCTGCTTGTGCACTGTGATTGCCTAGGGCATCAATGATTAACTGTTACTTATTTTTAATTTATCACATGATTTACTATGGGGCTAGGGCATCATTATTTGATTTCATTGATGATTATATGCTATACTTGATTTCTCAAGGTTCCTATGACTATTGCAAGGAAAATGTTTGTTCTTTAATTGTTATTAAAGCCTAGGAATTAACTGGTGTCAGACTGTGCCTAGGTTTTCTAGTTGCAACAGTGAATTGGGATTTAGGTCTCCATAATGGATTGACTCTCCCACCCATGTGGTCACTATGATTTGTGATTGAATATCCTCTGAAAGATGATATGGATGCGGATTAAAATAAGGAATGGAACAAAAACAACAATAAAGAAATGAGAATAATTGTTGATAGTGTTAAAGATCACATTGTGCCAACAATTGCAAATATAGAGAATGCATATGAGATGTTCACTTCATTGTCTAGAATGTTTTAGATCAACAAAAAAAATAGGGTCCTAGCTCTCAAAAATAACCTCTCCCATATCAGGATGAATGAAGGAGATTCAATCACATCCTACTTCATGAGGAGAAATGAGCTAAGGAATCAACTATCATCAATTGGGTTCAAATATGATGATAAAGAGCTAGTTGTGACAATTATTAATGGATTGCCTCTTACTTGGTGTTAGTGCTCAAATATGCAGATTATCAAATGCTCCTATAATCCCAATGGACATAATCTATCAAGATGCAAACACTAAGGTAATAAGGTTAGAAAACCTTCTTCACTTCGAGTATGAATAGTCAGGCGGGTGTACCTATTCCAATTCACAGTTTTGACTGAGCTCTGAGTTGTGAACTAGCTCCTTCACTATTTTTTCCTCACTTCCAAACTCAACTCAATAAGATGAGAGAACTCTAAGTATGGCCCATATTATCCTGATACACAATATTATGATGGAAATCATGAAAGCAACAACATGAAACAATGGCTTAAGGATATTCATCCTTCTTCTTTTTAGAGTTGAACTCAAGGAAGGTTAACCTCATTCAGTGCTTCTACAAATAATTACAAAGCATGTCTATGAACTTGTCATAGAATGATTCAGATTTGTGATTGTACAAATAAAGTAAAATGAAACAGTTATTTAGATTTAGGGTGGCAAATCAGTGTAAATAGATCTGAAACCAGTGCCTTATCCAGTTGGGCAATCAAGTCAAACCCTACCTTTGCATATAACTATCAAAACTAATTTCCTGAAACTCAAATGACATGCCTAACATACCATCCTTTTAATTCCTACTACTATCATCAAATTCATACATGGATTAGTCGTTCCCAGAGATCTCCCCTAAGATTTTACTCTTTCCTTGAAAGAAACTTAAGCTTAACCCCTATATTCACCTTGTGAATAATGCATTTAAGAAAGCCTTGCAATTTAAACACATAAGAAAACTAACACATTCCATACACAAAGACAACAAAATAGTAGTAACAAAGCTTCAATGTTTTGTATTAACGGTCAAAATGCATAGATACAGTATCCTCTCACTTTTAGAAAATAAGGTTTTGTATTCAGAACCTTTCTTACAGAGTATTTTCAACCACCATTAAAATGAACAAAGACTTGCTACTTATACCAATCAGCCATCTTGGAATCCTCGAAAGGATGCAACAAGCTTCAGATGGTTGTTAAAAGATCTTGCACTAAAAACAAGATTACAAACTGACAAAGTTGTTTGTAACAATAGATTACAAATATCTATTTCCAACAATCTTGCAGGTGGCACCTTTGTCTAAGGATATTTCAGAGCAGTTGCTAAATTTGTTGCATGAATGATGACTACCATCCGGCTAACTTACATCATCCTCTATTTGAAACCGTTCTTCCTCCAATTCTGTATCAGGTTCCAAAATGGATTGTTAGGAAGAGCGTGAAAATCTTGTAACAGCTCCCAAGGGTAATTCAACTTTGGCCAGGTGTCAAATTCGTGCCTATGATAACTTACTTGACATCTTTGTCCTTTTTTACTTTGATCTTCAAGGGTTTGGAGTACTAACACCTACCGCTTCTTCACCTGATGCCTTTTCTTCTAAATCTTCTGACAGATATGTCGATTCCCAAGTCATGTAGGTTTCTTCACTTGGACAATGAAAGGCAAGGACCTCATCTTTCTTTGGGGATAACTTTTCCCACTCAGCAACCAACTAGTGAACCTCTATTCTGACATTTGCAAAGTATATCCTAGCATCCTGAAGGAGTTCAATAAAGTGTATGAATGGGGTATTATCATCTATACATAGAATGGAATCTACTTTAGACAGTACTTGTCTATCTATTTGCTCCATCCATTGATCTTTATCTTTGATTACCCCATCTGCCTTAATAAGACCAGGGAAAATTTGGAAATCATCCTGGAAATATCTTGCCCTTAAGATTTCTGACCTTCTTCTTATACTCTCCCTATTTACCTCAAAGTCAAAAAGATCCTTGAAAAACCTGTAAGTATTTGCTAGCTCAATATTTACAACACATTTATCCTCATTTTGATCAAACCATGACCTCAGACTATCTTTTCTTGTAGACCACCTTTACAAAATTTTGTCCACAGTAGCCACCTCTTTCTGAAAAATTGCTAAGACATCTGCCAATTGTTTTGCAGATTTGTATATTTCTTTAGGCCTCACCTTTGCAACAAAATGTGACACAACATCTTTTATCTTCTCACCTAATCTATCCTTTACTTTTTGATCAATATCCTACTCATCTATGGAAGGAGGAAAAGGGGAAGGGGGAAGTTCAATAATAGGGCTTGATGAGGAAGGCCCAGCAGGGGAGGAAGCTATCTGAATTTGTTCTGATAATTGTATTGGGCCATGTTCTCCCAATTTCCTCTTTAAATCTGCAATCAGAATATCTCTCTCAAGAATCCCCTGTTTCATCTCACCATAAACCTTCAAAACTGTTTCCAATTTTGCAGTGAGCTCTTCCTTCTCTTTAGCTTCCTTTTCTGCCACTTTTATTGTTAATTGTGCCATGGCCATTACCATACCTGATGCTTCCACCAAAGAAGTATCAGTAACTCTTCTTACAATTAGACTCCCTAAGAGGTCATCTTTGACAATTTATTTTCCTTTGTCACTTTCATTCTTTCTTAAAGACCACATTACCAATGCTTGATGATTATCACTAAAAGTGACTCCTTTAACAGCCTGCTCTGCTTCCTCTAGAGTTCTATGGAGAGGAGTGGTCTATTTTCTGACTGCATCAAACACTACTGCATCAGCTATATCCCATTCTGGGAGGATTAGTACTCTTGACACTTTTACCATATCTCTTCCCTGTTCTGGAGTGATTTGTTTAAATTTTGTAGTCATCTCTGTTTTCACTTCTTCCTCTATGACTTGTAAATCCTCCTCTGAATTCTCTTCATGTCTCTTCTCACAGATTTCTTGAAATTGTTTGATGTTTAATTTCCAAAGAAATTGCATAAAGGCCCTAGTTTTAACAAAAGTATCATCAACCAAAAACTCTTCACAAGCTTGCTTGATTATAGGGTCCAATTTTGTACCTGCCAATTCCCCTGTTGTTAAATCCAACTTGGGTTCTTCTGGTAGCTCTAGCACTCCCTCATTTACTTCTTCATAAGTCATAAAGATTTGACCTAGAGCATCTACTTGTTGTACTTGTTCTACAATCTCTTGGTCATCAAAAAATCTTAGAGGAGACTGTGATGGGGAGTACTCCTTTTCCACATGAGCCAGTCTTTCTTCCAATCTTTGCCTATTTGATGGGGGTGGAGAATCAATTATATCCTCAGAAGTTTGTGGATGAGGAGAATCGAGGATCTCCATAATCTCCTTTTGTTTTCTAACCTATTGTGAGGTTGATGGGATATCCCTTTTATCTATTTGCTTTTGCTGGCTCTGTTCTGGTATCACCACATTGTAACTAGTCTTCTTTTGCACCATGTACCTCCCCGGGGGTAACCCTTTTGTAAACATAGGCTTGCTCAACAATTGTCTAGCCTTTTCTGGATCATCCTTCATAACCTTTTCCTTCTTCTCGTTTAGGGTCTGAAAAATATCCTGAAAACAATTCATAAGAGTATCTATTTTCTTCCCCATTGGAGTTATGCTTTTTAGGGGATCCCATCCCGAATCAAATTGCCGGATAAAATCTAGTGTCTTCCTGTATACCAACCATTTTTCTTTCATAACCTCTTGTTCCTGTATCTTTGCTACATTCCTGACAATATCTTTAGGGAAATTAAAAATATGGTTAATCATGGCACACTTGGCTCTCTTTTTAAACATTTCATTATAGAAACCTTCTGGATCTACTATTTTGGCAATTGCAATAGCCATATGGTATGGAGCCAAAATTTTATCCATGTAAACCCATCCACCCTTGGTAATTATGAATTGATGGGAAATGGTAACATTTGGGAATAAAGTTCCCTTGTCTTTCCCAGTGAGGGCACACTCTTCAATATCTCCTAATTGCCTCAAGAACTCTGCAATTCCAATCCTAAGGGGTACTTGATAGGGAAATATAAAAGGGGTCCCCCTAAAACCATACAACCTGATGATAGTTGATACATTGTAGAAAATAACATCTCCCCAATTGTGTACGATGTTCAGATTCTTAGCAAACTAGTTTGGCCTAACAAGCTATGCCAATACTATTGGGATTCTTGGGTTGTCTAAGACAAACAACTTCTTGAGTCTAGCTGCAAAACATTTATCAAAATTGATGAAACTATGATCCTTCTTATCCTAGGTCATTGTGAGGCTCCATAGTTGGACTAGCATATCTTCACCATCCTTTTTTCTCACTAATTCCATTTCTTGTTCAAAATAGCTTGCTCTTTTGAATAGAAACATGTACATTATGAAAGAGTACCAGCAAAAGGGCCTGTCACCTTCATTCTTTTGAATCTTTACTTATCCATTATGGATTAATTCAGTAATAAAAGGAGCAAAATCAAAAGTAATAGACATGTGTGCATGTAAAATTTGGATCATCATGCACATCAAGTGTATTGGCATCCTTTCACTGACATCTTCTCCAAAAATCTGACATAATGACCAATATGCACCCTTAGCTCTGAGATCAAAATATTCTATTTTAAAAGGCTCCTAAGTGTTCTGCCCCACAATAACCATTTTTCCAATTTTGGTGCAGAAATCCTTCAACAACTTGCCTCTGAAATAGTTCCTTTGTGCATTATACACTTGCCTTAGTTCTTCAAAATCAATGCTCTCCAAACTATCTGAGGGTTCACTTAACCTGAACACCTTCCTGATTTCTTCAGCAGAAACTTTAATCAATAATACTCCCTTTGCATCCCTAACTTCTTTGGTGATTGGATCATAACTCTTTGCAACTTGGGTCATCAAATCTACATCTAAAAAGACACTGGGCATGACAAGTTTTCCTAGGTCAGACTACCATATATTGCTTGTAGGGTGAGGGGCATTTCTCTGACTAAACCCTACTTTGAATAATTCCAATCCTGTGATATCAGAGTCACCTCTTGCATTGATTGTACCAATTTTGGCCTCTCTAATAAAACTGGCTATGTCATATAAACCCTCCGCTATTTTTACCCTAGGATCTTTGGGAATCAAACTCTTGGTTTTCATCGGGGTAGTGGAAGAGCCAGGAAGTAATTACAATAAATCTTTGTGCAAACCTCTTTCACTATACTCTATTTTACCCGACAATTCTTTCCTTGGTGCTATTTTAAGGTTTATCTTTAAAAGAAATCTTTGCAAGATAGACAGAATCTAGAACTGTGATTATTTTAGTAAGGGAGCAATTCGCACAAGTATTTCACCAACCTTTTTTTTTTAGAAACCACCAGGGAATAGCAGCCAGTCCTCGTAATTCTTCATGCCCGAGTCTTTGCAAATTTTTTATCTCTTTATGCTTCTGAGAGTGCATGAAATTGTGATATATGAGCCATTAAAGCAATCATGTCAACAATTAATTTAGCACGATTGAAACAATTACTCCTCCGAAAGAGTGAACTGTCACTTCTCAATGGGAAACTTCAACTTTGCACCACTTTATCTCTAGTTTGAAATAGAACCGTCAATCCTCATTAGCAGATGATCTAATGGCCTATCGCATGATCGCATAGCATGAAAAACACTCATGTGAACATGCGACTAACCATCATGTTACCTTTCTATTTTTGGCGGTCTCTTGTAACTTCCACCGTTAATACAAAATGTTATTCGCATGATCGTATAGCTTAAAAGAAGCTTATGCGAACATGCAAAAACCCCTTAGCATTCACCATCATTTTCTTCCTTCAAATCACCGGTCCCACCTCACCTTTGTCAATAAAGAAAATCCACGCTTGCAACACCTGGCAAAATGTCAGGTACTTTCTTTCTTTCCAAGCACTGGTGTCTACTGATACTAGCCAATGAGAAAACATTATTCATGCACATCTGTCAAAGGTTCCATCGGAGAATCACGCTTGGTTTAATGCAAGATCAACGGCTTGTCACATGATTGCATAGGCTTCTTAGATCTCATGTGATTATACGACAGCCGTCCGATCTTCCCCTTATTGCTTTTCAAACTTTGGAGATTCCTCCATCACCGGCCCCACTTTCCTTTACAAATAAAAGGCCGCCACTTGTGAAATATTTGTCAGTGGTCCCACCTTGTTTCCCCATCAAGCTTCATTATAAAATCAATGGTTATTTTTCATGTTCACATGGCTTGGAAATATTCCATGTGATTATACGACAGCCGTCTGATCTTCCCCTTATTGCTTTTCAAATTTTGGAGATTCCTCCATCACCGGCCCCACTGTCCTTTACAAATAAAAGGCCACCACTTGTGAAATATTTGTCAGTGGTCCCACCTTGTTTCCGCATCAAGCTTCATTATAAAATCAATGGTTATTTCACATGTTCACATGGCTTGGAAATATTCCATGCGAACACGCGACCGCCGTTAGATCTTCTTTAAAAATTCACAGTTGAATGAAACTCGAAACATTAGAATACAAGGTAATTATGACATAGGATATTTTATTTATATCACCGGGGTTCTAGACTTAGGAAAAGATATAACCCCCACGTGAAAAATAAATGCATGTCCTCTTTAATGAACTTAAGTGACTTAAAAAGTAATGTTCGAAAAGAAATGAGGAGAATGATTTAGGGTTTATTTTGAAAATAGAAAACATTTTAGGGTTTTTGACATGAATTCAAAATTCTTCAAGGACAAGACCTAGGGTAAGGATTTTTGAAATGGGCTATGACAATTTTTGAAGAAATTCTGACACCTGTACCTAGGAAAACTTCATAGACCAGAGGACTAAACCAACGTTTGGACAAAAACCTCAAAAAATTAAGAATACTCCCAACACTTGGGATGCACTCATTCAAGGGATTAGTTCATGTTCTAAATCACCTACTCTTGGTAGACTAAAGACTAATTGTCTTCAAGAAGAAGCAAGATTAATATCAACAAAATCAATCTTCAAGGAAGATATACAACTTCTTTACTCTCAAAACTTCAAAAGGGGGATAGGGAAATTCAAGAAAAAGAGATAATTCCAAAAGGATAAGAGGAACAAAAATGAAGGAAGTTCAAAGGACGAAGAGGGAAGAGGGAAGAACTTTAAGAAGAATAAATCCTTCAAGAGGTACTTCTCTAAAACTCAATGCTATAAATGTGAGAAGTTTGGTCACATAGCTGTAAATTGTCTTGAGAGGAACAACCTTCAAGCATCCTTTATGGAGATAAAAGAACCCAAAATTGAGCTCTTTTCACTTTGAGAGGGAGTTTCAATTTGAGAGGGAGTTTTATATATGGGAACATGCACAACTAATTGTTAGTATAATTGATGAACTATTTTCTTTATTGATGCATAGGTGCATACATTATTGGTTAATGAATGTTGGAACATACGTACATTGGCATATGTTGTGTATGTTACATTTTACAATTGGAATTTTTTTGGGAGCATACATTATGATACTTAGAGATAATTAATGTTATTGTATGCATGAGAGCATACTTTATATGGATACATGTTATCCTTTATATATGATTTTCTATTGATCATATATATGTGTGAATAAATTTCTTTATAGAGTGAACTATATTGCATCTTGTTGTGATCACATTGCACCTAGTTGTATGTTGGACAAATTTGGTTACTCTTATGTGGTGAGACTTATGTGATTACTCTTATGCTTATGAAGCATACTTTAGTGGCTTATTGTGTTTGTATTGATCATACTTTCTTTTATAACTGAGTCTATATTTATTGACTATAGCTTGTATAATATAAAATGTGGATGGGGTCCTAAAACAATGGTTTGCACAAAAAAGAGACTCCAAAGCCAATATTTTACACATACATTTGAATTGTAAGGGAAAGAATGCTTGAAATCAGATAAAATAAGATGCATACCTCATGATGAAATTAATTTAGAAATACTTATTTTCTAGTGTCTGTGCACAGTTTAGGGCAATTTTGTAACTTGCTTTGGATTGGAAATGCCGAGATGGAGAAAACCCATAAATCTTTTATCTTTATGGTGGTTGGTAGTCTTTGACCCTCATAAAAGGTCAAAGGCTACATTTTTATTCTGAAGGTTAACTTTGACTTTGTTCATAGATCTTGAAAGTTCGGTGAAAAGGGTATCCAAATCCAAGCTCAGATCTGCAGTTCCACACCTGTACCTACAAGAAAAATGGTTTTTTTATTTGTTTGGGGGGTTTACCTTGGTCAAATCCTAGTTTGGAATCAACCTTAATATTGAAATTGGAATGGAGAATGCTACCAAGTAGTAAAAGTAGATCTAACAATGAAGCTATGATATTTAATAGATATGCAAATTGTATTTGAAATGTAATCAAGTATGTTAATATGAAAGCTTGAACATAACATCAACAAATGTAAATCAAACCTCCATGATTGTATGCTTGGAATCCACCTTGAGGGAAGAATGAATGGATCTTGAAGATGAACAAAAGGATCTTGAAGGAAGATCACACCATCATGATGGCTAGATCTAAGGTTTCAATGATGAATCTTGAATGCTTGAACCAAATCCCTTCAATGGCTTGAATGATTGAATCCTTGATCTTCAATGGATAACTTGGATGGAGAAGAGGACTTTAATGCTTGAATGGATGCTTTCTTGAAATGATTTCTTGATCTCCTTTCTTGAGAGTGCTTGAGCATGAAAACTTGATGGAGAAAATGAGAGAGGAAGGCTTCCTTTTATAGTGATCTAGGGCACAATCCTCTAGAGGGGCCACCTTGGGGAATTAAATTCTAATTAGGCCTCAACCATTTAGGAATGGACCTAAATTAAATATAATTTAATATTTTACCATTTTGGAGACCAAAATAGCCGACCCAGAAGCGAGAAAACAATTATTTCTAAAACCTAACAACCGAAGATCACGAGACCTTGAAACTTGAACCCAAGGTCAAGGATGAGCTCAAACCTAACCTAGGTCAGGGTCAAGGTTGACTTTGACCCCTTTAGCTCTTCATTGACCCCTTTAGGTTGACTTTGACCTTAAGGTCACAAATTTTAGGGTCTCAATCCAGAGATGCCAAAATCAGAAACAGGAGGTCCCGGGAGTGCCCAGAGACCTAGAAATGATGTCAGGACTGGGTAGAGTGCCAGGAAGAGGCACAAAATCCTATGATGAATGAAAATAGGACCTATTCAAGGTACTTTACATGATCCCAAAACACCTACTAAATCTTGGAAGGTAACACACATAATTTTCTAGATTTAGCATATTGAAAAACAAAAGGTTAAAACAAAAATACATAATATAGAACAAGGGAGGCCGTATTTATGCCCCCCTCCTTAAGATGGAAAAAAAATACTATTTTGACATGTTAAGGAAAGAAAAGAACAAGGATAAAGCCTTCTCTAGCATCAAGATAATATCCGTAGACAACACCCAGTCCAAGCCAAGAAGGTCATAGCTCCTACGAGGCCATGGAAGGGACAAATGCAAAGAGATATCATGCAAAAAGTGAAAAAAGTAACCCTTGTGAGGGATAGCACACTATTCAGTTTCCAAGGTGAGATATATATCAACCATGGAAACCCAATGTCAAACAATGAATTCAATTGTGATCAAGGAAAAAGATCCTCAATGCAAACTAAAATTTTCATGTATGATTGGATATCACATAATAGATAGATTCTGCTTAACCAAGGAAAGAGGTGAATCCCAAAAAGATAGAAAAGAAGGAGATGACATCCTTGCCCCCCAAGTGTATGAAAAAGGATGGAAGGGGACCTATTATATCACTCACAACACTATGCAAGACAACAAGCCCCCAAGTATTAGGCTAACATTGCTTACATAATGCGGAGCTCCATAATAGGAACATAAATGTTATTTAGAGAAAATAGGATTGAAACACAACTCATTGCCACATGATATATAAATAACATTACTATCAATGAGTTGCCTAATCTTATAATGTAAAGCTTGACATTCATTAGTAGAGTGATCATGAAATGTATGATATAAACAAAAATGAATAGTCTTCAAGTATGGCCTACATTTCTTTTTGTGTTTAGGTCTAGTAATCATTTTAGCATGAAGGAGTTTAGGCAAAAGAACTTCTTGGTCAAATTCCTTCACAGGTTCATCATGTTTTGAAGTTTTATTTAAGATGTTGTTAACATTGATTTGTTGTTGAGGATTAAATCCCAATCCATAAAAATGGGCATGCCCCCCAATGTGTAAAGGCATTTGATTTCCCTGTTTATGCTTATCACATCCTTGACTATTAAATCCTTGTTTAACTAGGAAATGATAACCAGGACCATAACAAGAAGCCATATCAGAAGGAGTCAATGGAACCTTAGTAATGACAATATCATCCTTAGTAGTTTTGATAGATTCATTGTTGGTATAAGCAGTGACAAAGTTATTATTAAAGGCTTTAGAAGTAGAAGTAAAAACTCGTTGTTCAAATTCTCTTTGTTTCTTCATAAAATCAAGATCATTAACCTTATAGTCTCCAATAAAGGTAGGATTAAAATCTAAGGTTCCCCAATCATCATTAAGAAGAGCATTAGAGGAAGAATGATTACTATTAGGAGTAGGAGTAGTGTGGGTTTGAATATTTAGACAAGGATTAGGCGCATCATCTGCATGAAGTGTATACATCCTATTGTTATATTTAAACTTGACTTTACGGTGAAGAGTGGAAGGAGCAGCATGCATCTCATGCAACCAAGGTCTACCCAAAAGAAGATTATAATTGAGAGGTCTAGGCATAACATGAATAGGTGTATTTAGGATGACCGGTCCTACTTTGATAGGTAAGGTAACGATTCCTAAAGTGTTCTTAGCAATGTTATCAAATCCATGTATAGGAACATTTTCAGGTTGAATAGTTGAAAGATTGACGTTAATCACTTTGAGCATGTCCATGCTACAAACATTAAGCCCAGATCCATTATCAATCAAGGTCCTAGGAATGATACTTTTTTTGATAGAAACAACAACCATAAGAGCATCATATTGATTATGAACTTCTTTAGAAGGTAAATCCTTTTGAGTAAATATAATGTCAAGAGGACCTAGGGTAGCATGCATGCATTGTAATAAGTTATTGATGTTTTCCTGATTAAGAGGTGGAGTGGGAAGAGTTGCTAGATATTTTTGCAAGGATTCATAGTAGGTAGGTGAAGTTTGAAGAAGCTCCCATAAAGAAATGTTTGCAGGGGTATTTTGCAATTGGTTTATCAAATCATACTCCTTGCTAGGAAGACAAGGTAGAGGAGGAAGAATAGGTTGAGAAGGTGGAAAAGAAGTAGAAACCACCGGATTAGGTTGAAGGTTATTCCTTGTATGATATGTGTGAGCTATCGAATCTTGGTCATTAAAAGACTCCATAGGTTTACCTTTGATAGTAATATGAGGACAACCTTTGACAGTCAACAAGGGTTTTGGAAAAACCATATTAGTTGTCTCCACAGTACAAATAGATTCACAAGAGGGAAGAAAAGAGGACATCCTAGGAGGAGATGAGATAAGATCTTGATTCTCCATAGGATCATCACTAAAAGGGAGAGCATTAAGGGAATTCATATCACTCTCCACTAATGCCTCATCACTAGAAGGAATCTCAAATGGAGGTAAAGCATCTATAATATCATCTTCTTTTGCTAAAATGTCCACATAAGGGGAGTGTGTTGTAGAAAAAGAGTTATCATCATATATGAATATGTCATCCATTAATAAATCACCCTCTTTTATCAAAGGTTCTTCATGAGGAGGGGATAAATCAATGTCTTTATCCAAGGGATCATTCACAATGGTTTCATGAGGAAGAGAGTAATCAACATCCAAATCCAAAGATTCATCCCAAATAGGAGGATTATCATCCATATCCATAAGGCACTTGAAAAACACTTGAAACAACTTGTGCATCATGATAATGAATAAAGAAATGCATAGAAAATAGATCTAGATATATCCAAATGCATTCAAAATAAATACAATAGGGCATCTAGTTCCACATGTATTTTTAAAGAAATTTTGTAATTTCTTTATATTTTTGAAATGTAAATGCAAGAGTGTGTAAGATCTAACACAAAATGTAAATCTAACACCAAAAAGAAAGAGTTTTCTATCGTGGGTTCACCAAAATGTATAGTGAAGGTGAACACGCAAGATAATAGAAAGGGAGATCTAACACAATAGGGCATCTAAATCCACAAAAGAAAGGGGTAAGTATATTGGGTTCACCAAAATGTATAATATAAAATGTGGATGGGGTCCTAGAACAATGGTTTACACATAAAAGAGACCCCAAAGCCAATATTTTACACATACATTTGAATTGTAAGGGAAAGAATGCTTGAAATCAGATAAAATAAGATACATACCTCATGATGAAATTAATTTGGAAATACCTATTTTCTAGTGTCTGTGTACAGTTTAGGGCAATTCTGCAACCTATTTTGGATTGGAAATGCCAAGAAAGAGAAAACCTAGAAATATTTTATCTTTCTGATGGCAAGTAGTCTTTGACCCTCATAAAAGGTCAAAGGCTACATTTTTATTCTAAAGGTCAACTTTGACTTTGTTCACAGATCTCGTAAGTTTGGCGAAAAGGGTATCCAAATCCAATCTCAGATCCGTAGTTCCGCACCTATACCTGCAATAAAAATGGTTTTGTTGTTTGTTTGGGGGGTTTGCCTTAGTCAAACCCCAGTTTGGAATTGACCTTAATATTGAAATTGGAATGGAGAATGCTAGCAAGTAGTAGAAGTAGATCTAAAAATGAAGCTATGATATTCAATAGATATGTAAATTGTATTTGAAATGTAATCAAGTATGTTAATATGAAAGCTTGAACATAACATCAACAAATGTAAATCAAACCTCCATGATTGTATGCTTGGAATCCACCTTGAGGGAAGAATGAATGGATCTTGAAGATGAACAACGGGATCCTGAAGGAAGATCACACCATCATGATGGCTAGATCTAGGGTTTGAATGATGAATCTTGAATGCTTGAACCAAATCCCTTCAATGGATTGAATGCTTGAATCCTTGATCTTCAATGGAGAACTTGGATGGAGAAGAGGACTTGAATTCTTGAATTGATGCTTGCTTGAAATTCTTTCTTTATCTCCTTTCTTGAGAGTGCTTGAGCATGAAAACTTGATGGAGAAAATGAGAGAGGAAGGCTTCCTTTTATAGTGATCTAGGGCACAATCCTCTAGAGGGGCCACCTTGGGGAATTAAATTCAAATTAGGCCTCAATCCTTTAGGAATGGACCTAAATTAAATATAATTTAAGAGTTTACCATTTCAGAGACCAAAACAGTCGACTTGGAAGTGGGAAAATAATTATTTTTGAAACCCGACAATCGGAGATCATGGGACCTTGAAACTTGAACCTAGGGTCAAGGATGAGCTCGACCCCAACCTAGGTGAGGGTCAAGGTCAACTTTGACCTCTTTAGGTCATCATTGACCCCTTTAGGTCAACTTTGACCTTAAGGTCACAGATTTCAAGGTCTCGGTCCAGAGATGCCAAAATAAAAAATAGGAGGTCCCAGGAGTGCTCGGAGACCTATAAATGATGTCAAAATAGGGTAGAGTGCCAGGGAGAGGCACAAAATCCTATGATGAACATGATGAAGGCTAAGAGGACCTATTTAAGGTGCTTGACATGATCCCAAAACACCTACTCGGAGGGATAAATGCTCTTATCATGGAAGTGCTTCCATTTTAAGACAATACATAGCTGAGACTACAATACATGTGATTCTATGTGTGAACAGATTTTGAGTATTACTGGAAAGGTAAAGGAGTTAAGAATTTTGATAGAACTGGTATTTTTGGATGGATCTTTAATGATGGAAAGTGTACAAAGCATAGGTAGGTATTTATTTAGATCTTTGATCATTCCATTTGCTTCATGTGTTGCTTGTTATGATCATTCAATTAATAAATCTATAATGCCCTAGCTTCATGAGATATGAAGATCATAAAGATAGGTGCATTCAAATGGGCATAATGAAGCAATAGTGATAATAATACAATAACAAATCTAGGCTCACATAGGCTATGATCATAGCCAACTCCTAGAAAGATAAGGTTGAATACAGACATACATCAGTAAATGAGCATAAACAATAGGGTACTAGACATTGCCTGAAGAGATGATGGAAGGATGACTAGGGTGTGAATCTAATGTGCTCCTAGTTGATCTAGAACCTAAAAGAAGGAAATAAATGGGGTTAGATCCAAGGGATCTAATAAATGCATGACATCCTATTACATATCCTCATCTACAGTCATGCATGTGAATAATCAAGCCATACATAGTCAATCATGGAATGAATTAAAAACAAATAATAGTTAATCATTGATGCCCTAGGTCATCACAACAAGTAGTAAATAAAAATGCAAGGATCCAACAATAATTTCCTAGTGTTAAACATGGGTCCTCAAAGATCGAAACAAGGAAAATACAACAGTTATCATTATAATGTTGTGTCAATAACCAAATCAAATCGAGCAATGGTATATAGAAAAGGAAGAAACAGTCACATGCTCACAGCCTTGAGCAATCACATACAGTAAATAATCATCAATGGAAGAAAATAATTATCAATGGAAGAAATCACATAGTGCGTTGATTGGGTCTCTGGCTTGGATCTAGCTTTTTCCCTTGTTTTGCCCCATTTTCCACTTCTTTCCTATCTAATTATGGCATGCTGACTTGAAACTCTGAGATTTTTGACCTTAGGGTCAAGGTCGACCTCAACCCTAACCTAGGTCAAGGTCGATCTCAACCTTGACCTAGGTCAAAGTTGACCTCGACCTTGACCCAGGGTCCAGATTTCAAATTCCAAAAGTTTTCAGATGTTAGGTTTTTCAGAAAGTTTTACTTCCCGCTTCCGGGTCAGCTGTTTTAGGCTTCGAAATGGTAAGATCTTAAATTATATTTAATTTAGGTCTACTTCCAAGGGTATAGGTGTAATGAGAATTTATTTCTCCTATGTCGACCTCTCTAGAATTTTGTGCCCTAAACTTGTATAAAAGAAAGCCTTCTCCTCTCATTTTCTCCATCAAGTATCCATTATCCATCAATCATGCAAGAATTTTCAAGGAATCCAAGCATCATTAATAAATCCATCAAGGGAGAAATCATCCATATTCAAGCATTCAAGTTCTCCATTAAAGATCAAAGATTCATCCATTCAATCCTTTGAAGGGATTTGGTTCAAGCATTCAAGAGTCATCATTCAAACCCTAGATCTATCCATCATGATGGTGTGATATTCTTTCAAGATCCTTTGTTCATCTTCAAGATCCATTCATTCCTCTTTCAAGGTGGATTTCAAGAATACAATCATGGAGGTTTTGATTTAGATTTATGGTTATTAGTGTTGAGTCCAAGCTTTCATATTAACATACTTGTTTACATTTCAAATACAATTGCATATCTATTAAATATCATATCTTTTTTGTTAGATTTACTTCTACTACTTGCTATCATTCTCCATTTCAATTCTATTTCAAGGTTGATTCCAAAACCAGTGTTTGACCAAGGAAAACCCCTCATCCAAACAACAAAACCCTTTTTCTTGCAGGTGCAGGTGCGGGACAATGAATTACAAATCATATCTGAGTACCCTTTTCGACAAACTTTCGGGATCCATGAACAAAAATTTTGTCAGAGCTGTAGAGGTCAAGGTTGACCTTTCTCATAAAAGAAAAGGATTTATGGGTTTTCTCTATCTCTGTGTTTCTGTTCTTGATCTCGTTACAAAACTTCCTGAAACTCAACACAGCCATCAAAAAATAGGTATTTCTAGATGTGCTATATTTCAAGATAAGTGTTTCATTGCTTTACTTTATTAGATCCCCTTTTTCCTATTTATCCATAACTAGTTGGTTCCTCTTTGCATTGATTTTTCCTTTCAATTAATTAATTGGGATCTCCTTGTCTTGGATTAGGAGGTAATATACCCACATCATTCATTCATAGATATAAAAATATATCTCTCTATATATATTTTTATATCTTACATTTTGGTGAACCCGTGATAGACAACTCTTTATTTTTTTAGTGTTAGATTAGCATTCTTTTATGTGCTTACATTTCAAAAATAACACAAAAAAATCACATAAAGAAAAATACAAAAACATTTGTTGCATTATGAAGATCTTTAAGATGCTTTGGTGTATGGCTATTTTCTTCATTATCCTCCTCTTAGCATCTCTTTATAGTACTTCTGATGTTTATGAGAGTATTATCCATTTCATTATGTTTGTCACTCTTCATGTTTCACTTGCTTATGCTATTATGAGATTGGCCAATACTAACCTTCCTACTTTCAAAACTTTCATTAAGAATTTATGTGGCAAACTTATTGCTCTTTTGGATTATGTGAAGAATTTGATAGATGATACACCATTTTCTAATCTTCCTAATCCTAATCCTATTATTCCTAATCCATTTCCTATTCTTCCTAATCCTAATCATATCCTTCCTAATCTAATTCCTAATATTCCCATTCCCATTTCTCCATCTAATAATCCTAGTTCTTCTCATACTTATGATAGGGTTCAAACTATGGTTCATGATGCAGATGTGCAAGAATTCTTTGATTTACCTTCTCCTTCTTATCTGATCACTAATGATATTAAAGAGAAGGGTAAATAAACTTCTTCTAAACCTATCATTCCACCTTACGCAACATTTTCTCATGATCACCATAAACAATCACCTCTTGCAAAATCTTTACAAGATATGTACACTACATGATACACTATGATGGCTAGACAAGGTTATAAGGGTTTAGTGCTTGGTGTTAATGAACATGGTATTAAATGTCGGGTTCATCTATCCCCTAAACAATATACACCTTGTCTTGTCTTTCTGTTTAGAGTGGTTGATACTGATGAATTCTAAGAAGGAAATATTTAAACCTATGTTGAAAGATGCTCTCTCCAAGTACAAATGTTCTTTTCACTATAGTAATACACATTTACTTATTGATTGTGTGCATTTCAAGTTGTATGTTAGAGAAAGAGCTTCTTTAGGAATTATATCTCACTCTCATGTGGTTTTACAATTCCTTCATAATTTTGATACAGGGAATTCCCCTCTTTCTTTGATACTATAGATCTTTTCTCCTCTTGTCTCTTGACTGGGGCAAGAGGTATTTCATCTAGTTTTCTAGGATCCATTATGCTCTTAGCATATATTTTGTTTTGAGTGTAATTGGTATTATATCTATCTTCTATCTCTCTGGTTTTGTATAATGCTCATAATCATCCATAGATCTCTTCTAATATTCATGATATCTTTTCTAAAGAGATTTTTTTTGGAAAAGTATCTCTTGCTTTCATCCCTAGGGGGAAAGGTTTTCCTTCTTTTTCTTTGTCTAGGGATCTACTTTCCTTAGCTTAGTGACATTTGTTTATTTTGCAACATTATTTCATTATATTAACTGATGTTTTGGCTATGGGTATCCTTTTATGTGAGAGGTTGTTGTCCTAGGTCATCATCTCTTCTTTATTTTTTAAATTATGTTCTTTATAAATTATTGCCCGAGCTGTAGGGTTAGAGTTTTCTTCCTTAGTTCCAAGATTCCTCACCCTCTTGATTGTAGGAGGCTTGATGATAGAATCTTGGGTCCCTCTTTTCTTTTCTTTGAAAGATGATATTTTATCTAAAGAACTCCTCTACGGTGGGGGTCTTATTGATAAGATCTCTTTCTCTTTGAGGATCCTTTTTCCATGAGTGACATATCCTTTTACACAATTGTCTATGCTCTTTGATGTAAGGTTCAATAACCTTCGCTAAGAATATAATGTGCATTATTGTTAACAGGATATATCCTTACTTTGTGAAGTAGGTATCCTCCTTTCTCTTCCTTATTTTGTCTAGTAGGTAGCCATGATAAGGAAGGGGGTATATATAGGGTCTCCCTTATGCTATATTTTACAATTTTCAAATATGTTAAATCCTTGGAAAGTAACGCACATAAGTTGCTAAATCTTGAAGAGATATGCATTTTCAATTTCAAATATGATAAATCCTTGGAAGGTAACACAAATAAGTTGCTAAATCCTAAAGAGACACGCATTTTCAATTTTCAATATGCTAAATCCTCAAAAGGTAACGCACATAAGTTGCTAAATCCTGAAGAGACACGCATTTTATATTACATGGTGACACAAGAATGTGGATCTATGGGTATTCCAAAAGCCGTCAGAAGATGCATTACAACTTCAAAGCACATTTCATGGGTGAACTATCAAGTTTGGCTACCTTTTGGGCTCTACCTCCTTGGTGATTCACAGTAAGGTGGGCATCTTACTAGGCGAGGTAATCACTCTCTCTTTTCTCTCTTTTCACTTTCATGCTAGTAGGATTAGATCATGAAGCTATGTTATTTATAGCATTTCTCTTATCTTTCTTATGTAATCACTTATGCTTTTATAATATCTTTCCAAATATGATATTAGTATAGGAAGCATTTCTTAGCAAGGTTTCCTTTGCTAGTTGATTTGGGTTTGTTTTTGTGCTAACACCTCTTTTTTTGTGTCCTTTGGCTTTTTCTTTATTTTTCTTTGTTTTCACACCCTCATGCATGTATGTTGAGTTAGAATAGTTAGCTTGGGGGCTCATGTCCTTAACTAATTGTTGTTCTATCTCATTGCGAATCCACTGACATCTTTCTTCTAACTTTACCAAGAGTTTGCATTGAATCCATACTCTTCCTAAAGTGCGGGCTAAATGTATCATCAAAAAATGGAAACACTTCTATTTAGGACTAGTTTAGCCCTCCAAGTAAGTGGTTTGGGGTCATGTAAAATGCCTTGATTGGGTCTCTAGCTTGGATCTGACTTTTTCCCCTGTTCTGCCCCATTTTCCACTTTTTTCCTATCTAATTCTAGCATCCTCACTTGAAACTCTGAGATTCTTAACCTCATGTTCAAGGTCACCTTCTGGGTCAAGATCAACCTCAACCCTGATCTAGGTCAAGGTCGACCTCGACCTTGACCTAGCTCAAATTTGACCTCGACCCTAACCCAGGGTCCATATTTCAAATTCCAGAAGTTTTTGGATGTCAGGTTTTTGAAAATTTTGATTTCCCACTTTCGAGTCAGTTGTTTCAGGCTTTGAAATGGTAAACTCTTAAATTATATTTAATTTAGGTCCACTTCCAAGGGTATAAGCTTAATTTGAATTCATTTATCCTATGTCAGCCTCTCTAGAAGTTTGTGCTCTAAACTTGTACAAAAGGAAGCCTTCTCCTCTCATGTTCTCCATCAAGTATCTATTATCCATCAAGCATGAAATCATTTTCAAGGAATCCAAGCATCATCAAGAAATCCATCAAGTGAGTAATCATCCATATTCAAGCATTCAAGTTCTCCATTGAAGATCAAGGATTCAAGCATTCAAGCCTTTGAAGGGATTTGGTTCAAGCATTCAAGAGTCATCATTCAAACCCTAGATCTATCCATCATGATGGTGTGATCTTCCTTCAAGATCCTTTTCTCATCTTTAAGATCCATTCATTCCTCTTTCAAGGTGGATTTCAAGCATAAAATAATGGAGGTTTTGATTTACATTTATGGTTTTTAGTATTGATTCCAAGCTTTCATATTAACATACTTGTTTACATTTCAAATACAATTGCATAACTATTGAATATCATAGCTTTGTTGTTAGATTTACTTCTACTACTTGCTAGCATTCTCCATTTCAATTCTATTTCAAGATTGATTCCAAAATTGGGGTTTGACCAAGGCAAACCCCTCATCCAAAAAAAAAACCATTTTTCTTGTAGGTGCAGGTGCGTGACAACAAATTACACATCAGTTATGAGTACCCTTTTCGAAAAACTTCCAGGATCTGCGAACAGAATTTCCGTCGGAGATGTGCAAGTTAAGGTCGACATAAAGGGATCAAGGTCAACCTTTATCTAGGTCAAGGTCGACTTTTCTTAGAAAAGGAAAGGATTTATGGGTTTTCTCTATCTCTGTGTTTCTGTTCTAGATCTAGTTACAAAACTTCCTGAAACTCAGCACAGTCATAAAAAAATAGGTATTTCTAGATCTTCTATATTTCAAGATAAGTGTTTCATTGCTTTACTTTATCAGATCCCCTTTTCCCTCTTTATCCATAACTAGTTAATTCCTCTTTGCATTGATTGTTTCCTTTCAATTAATCAATTGGGATCTCCTTGTCTTGGATTAGGAGGTAATATACCCACATCATTCATTCATAGATATAAAAATATATATATCTCTCTCTATATTTTTATATCTTACAAATACCATTTAAGGTACCATGGCATGAGAAGATAGAGATTTGGAAAGGGATAGACTTTAATAAGTTCTTTGTCATAGTGAAAAGTGACTGTGACTGTCTTTGGGATTGGAATACAGAGATAGATTTAGAAAAAAGGCTTTGTATACAAAATAAGTTGGAATATTTGTACTAAAATAATTTGAAAGAAGGTGTATGGTAGTCTAGGGAATTCCCTAACACCCTAGACAATAGTTGTGATTCTAAGAAATGCTAGTAGATTATCAAGTTGTAGAGGTAACTAGGACTATCATAGGCAGTCATTAAAAAAGGACATAAGAGTCATTGATAACTTGGTGGGTATGCAGTAGAAGTGGAAAGGGTTGATGTATGGGAAAAGCCTAGTGTCTAGAATAAGCTAGAGGCTAGGAATATGTATAGGAGTGTAGGAGATCTGGGAATGAAAGACATGTTGGAAAGTTGACTTTACTGAGATTATATGACTAGTTTTGTGTTTTCATTATGGTAACAAAGTCATATGGAGTTTTGATAGTTAGCGCACAAGCTTTGAAGTTCATATTTTAGCTAAGTATGGTAGACAATGCAGACATCGATGTACCTGATAATCAGAGCATTGGCGCACATGTGTATGATCAAGTTATGATATGTGCCCTTGGATATAAGCTTTTTAATATTTTATTATGCTAAGTCTAAGAATGCAAGATCAGAGATGATAGTATCAAGAAGTTACAACAAGTATAAGTGACACTAACAGTTCAGCGGTAGAGCAGAACAAAGCATGGAGCCAACATGAAAGTTTTTGTTTAGCATATATAATTTTATTTTGTAAAGGATATGCACCTATTATAATAGTATTGTAAACATGTTATTATCATTATATGTAAAAATGCTTGAGCCAATTATATTGGAAGTGTTGTGTGTGTTGGGTTTTAGTTCGACACGGTATTAATTTTTGGTTGCACCTATTTGGCATGTATATACATTATATGTGGCTTTGTATTTGAAGAAGAGTGATAGATAGAAGAGTAGAAGTATGCAAATTATATAGCAAAGAAGAATAATTCAGTCAGTATGGAATAAAGATTTACAAGAGGTTAGAGAAACTGCTCACAAAAAGGAACTGATCAGACAACAGTGTCAAAGCAGCAATTCACCCTTCCAGATATAGTGTGTATCTGATTATCAAGAGGTTTTAGCATTCTTCATTGAGAAGTGTGCTCTAGTAGTGTGCCATCTGCCCCTAATAGGGCTTGTTCTTTCAGACTCCTAACAGAGTCATTATACTCAGCATTTTAATGACTGCTCCTAACAGGGAAACAGAACTCTAAAAAGTTCACAAGACTAGTGCAATTATTCATGGGTACTAATTCCCACCAAGGTTCTCCTCTGGCCAAGGTTTCCCCATAAACATATCTTGTGTTATGTGTTATGGTTGATTTTTCTGTATGCTTTACTACTCATTTCAGTATTCAAGTAATTGGGCTAAGTTTCAAGAAGTAGAAAAACATTAATTGTAGAACATTGATTCACCTTCCCCCTCTCAGTGTTCCCATTCTTAACAAGACATGGAGTGCTTTGACCATTAAAGGTACTTGTGAAGTAGTAAGGAAGTGTGTTTAGTTAGTGTAGAGGATCCATGTATTGATCCAAAGGGAGGAATGTGATTAGTGTTCAATGTATCACAATGAACTAAAAGATTTTTCCTTACTAAATATGACATTGGGAAGAGGTTATTCAAGATTCTTAGCATCAAAGTAGGATTCTATGCATCATAGTAGCCAAGTCTATGCACATTATATTAGAAGAACATATGATGCATATACTTGACTACTTTCATGTCATGTTCTTAGTGAGTACCAATCCTTATGATGAACTAAAAGTAAGGCTTAGCGAGTATCATAATGTCTAATCACTAAGGATTGGAATATTTGTACATTAGAAATGAGACAATAGTGAATCATGTGATGAATTGAAAACAAGTAATAGTTAATCATTGATTCCCTAGGTCATCAAAACAAGTAGATAATAAAAATGCAAGGATCCAATAATAATGCCCTAGTGTTAAACACGGGTCCTCAAAGATCCAAACAAGTAAAATACAACAGTGAGCATTATAATGTTGTATCAATAAACAAATCAAATCGAGCAATGATATATACAGAAGGAAGAAACAGTCACTAACCCACAACCTTGAGCAATCAAGTACAGTATATAATCATCAATGGAAGAAAATAATGATTACCTAGCCCGATAGTCAATCATGTGATGAATTGAAAATAAGTAATAGTTAATCATTGATGCCCTAGGTCATCACAACAAGTAGATAATAAAAATGCAAGGATCCAATAATAATGCCCTAGTGTTAAACATACGTCCTCAAAGATCCAAACAAGTAAAATAATAGTGAGCATTATAATGTTGTGTCAATAACCAAATCAAATCGAGCAATGATATATACAGAAGGAAGAAATAGTCACAAGCCCACAACCTTGAGCAATCAAGTATAGTATATAATCATCAATTGAAGCAAATAATTATGCCCTAGCCTGATAGTCAATCATGTGATGAATTGAAAACATGTAATATTTAATCATTGATGCCCTAGGTAATCACATCAAACGTATAATAAAAATGCAAGGATCCAGCAATAATGCCCTAGTGTTAAACACGGGTCCTCAAAGATCCAAACAAGTAAAATACAACAGTGAGCATTATAATGTTGTGTCAATAACCAAATCAAATTGAGAAATGATATATACAGAAGAAATAGGAACAAGCCCACTACCTTGAAAAATCAAATACAATATATAATCATGGAAGAAAATAATGATAATCTAGCTTGATAGTCAATCATGCGATAAATTGAAAACAAGTAATAGTTAATCATTAATGCCCTAGGTCATCACAATGTACAAGAAAATAATAAAAATGCAAGGATCCAACAATAATTCCCTAGTGTTAAACACAGGTCCTCAAAGATCCAAACAAGTAAAATACAACAGTGAGCATTATAATATTGTGTTAATAACCAAATCAAAGATATATATAGAAGGAAGAAATAGTCACAAGCCTGCAGCCTTGAGAAATTAAATAATCATCAATGGAAGTAAAGCATGATTCTTTGAGCTCACATGAAGAAAATGAAATGATCAAAGAGCCAAATAAACACCTACCTCTACTTGCCTAGCTCGACTTCTCCCTCCTCGCACGTGCAGCTGGGATATAGTGAAAATTAGAAATGAGCCTTTCTTTTTCTTTTCTTTTTTTGTTTATAATCACGCGGGTGTCAAAATAACGATGGAATTGTCACTATTATGATAGCTTCGGGGGCACTTGAAAAAAATACAAAAATCACACACAAATGGTAGTGTCGTCACTACCCATTGTCAGAATTTGACCCCAAATGTTGTAGTGAGGGTTCCAATCTCTTAATGGTTCCAGTTATAGAATTTTAGTAAGTTGTCTGAAAATAGAGTTAGTGTAGAATTTCAAAGTCATAGATAGAACTAGTGGACTATAAATTTGTGTTTCCATGATTGAATGATAACCAGTTTGTGTGTTTTAGATTTTATTGTTGTGAGTAGATGGTTTGTATCTATAAGAAGAATTTTGTAATAGCAAGAGAATATCTATTAATGTAATACATTAATGAGGAAGAGATCTATTGATTATGTTATACTCACTAATGGAGATTGGTTTTCTTTCTCTTGTTCAATTTCATTCCCTAAGATAAGCATTGGTCTATGCAGAGCTCATTGTACTTTTAGAATACAACAAGAACCTAGTTATTATTTCTTTTTTTTTTGTTGGTGTTATTGTATGCCACTATCATCTCATGCTCCAATCGATTGAGGATCACTGAGGAATTATCCATTCTTGAGCATTCTCACTTTTTTTGAGCCTCTGTGTGAGATTATCTACTCTATTTTAATGTCATTTACAAGTTTAATTCAAATTTGTATATACATTAAGGGATTACCCTCCCAGGTTTTGCAGAGCCCAAAGTGTAGAAGGGTTTGATAGATTCTTGTTAGTTGGTCCAAGTTCTACATATTTATGATTATTAGAGCTAGCTTCTCCATAAGAAATTGAGAGATCAACTTGGTGGCTATTATAGGAATTTAAGAGTACCAACAATGGCTTTGATAGGGTTTGTATGCCTCTTGCAGACATAACAAGACCTCAGATCTATGGGTGAGTAGACTAAAATGTTATCTATTGGATCTAGAGTCTTATTCAATTATTTTAATCTTGTTTGATGGCCATAGGAGAAAAGGAGATCATCAATTTTACCTCTGTCAAAAACTAGCCTACTAAAAGACCTGATCTCTTTCAACCCATATTTTCTTCAACCACACCATTGTTGTATGTATAACTTTCTTTCATTTATAGTGTATTATTTGCCATTTTTTATTTTATGTTTAAACATAATGTAAAAAATTTCATCATCACACAACACATATGTTTTATATTCATCACATGAAATGCATTCATATTCCTCACTCTTCATCTTACTTTTATTCTCCATTAGAGTACCTCCCCAATCAATTGGAAATAGAAAGTTCTCATACTCTTCCAAGTAGGGTGCAAAATGATAGTCAAGCTTATCTACAACATCAATTTCAAATGTAAAACATTTATAAGAAATGCCTTCGAGGTGCTCATGAGAGTTCTCAACAAAGAGTGGGTTATCTCTACACCAAGAAGGATCATCATTAATCCTATCTAATAAAAATGGAGGCTCATTAAGTAAGGGGTTTTTACAAACATTAATTGCTAATGGAAACATCTTTGTCTCCTCCACATAAAAATTTGATTTTTCCTCAACATCATGACACTCTACAAATTCACAAATGGTGTCCCCATCACAATGATAATTGCTATCAATCATGAACTGACAACAACCAAAACTATCCTTCATTTTATCTGGTGATTGATCAACACACACACTTGAATTTTTTGTCATACCTATTATAATAACAATGTCCTAATCAACTGATGGGGGGAGGGGGGGTTAATTAGTTGATGCAAATATAGAATACTTTAAAATTTAACATCAAACTTATTGTTGGATACAAAATAATGAACTAAAAAGTAAATGCAGCAATAATACATATACACATGAACACCAAGATTTTTTCTCGAGGAAAACCATGTTAAGGGAAAAACCCCGGTGGGGATACTACCCAAAAATATTTGCACTATGAGTATAATAACCATGTTAAGAGTTTTGACCCTGTTAGGAGCCGAGTATTACAATAAGAAGGTCATGGTTAAAGGACATACCTTGTTAGGAGCCTTTTACAATGTGACCCTTGTTAAGGAATTGACCCTGCTAAGAGTCTAGCCCTGCTAGAAGCAATAACCCTATTAAGAGGGGTACAATATATCAACCTGATCAAGAGATTTGAGAGTTAAATCCACCCTCAGGTTCTCCAAACCTCACAACTTCAAAATTGAGATAATTTTATTTTGAAACTGTCTCCAGTACTTAATCACTGCCAAGAAAGCTCCACCTTGTGCCAAGGTGCACAACTACTATTTTTCAAACAATATCCAATGTAGCCTCAAGCTTTCATTCACCTTTGCATCTTGCATACGCAATTATTCATTCTTTTTCATACATATTTTCCTAGGATTTAAATCTTTATATACAAGTTACAATATTTAAGTCTAGGTCAGCCTTCTTAGGATAAATCCTATTTACATAATACAAATGGATCAATAAAAATATGCACAAAATACCTCTTATAATGTTATAGCATAATAATTACATCAATTTATCACTCAGATCCATAAATTAAGCTCACTCATCACATTACTTAAAATGTGTTCCAAGTTGGCCTCCAAATAGGTCTTTGCCAATACACATGCCATAGATGACATCTTTTGTATGATCACAACTCCATTTGATTGAAATAATCTCCCAATTCAGTCTCCAACATGAACCTATGTTCTCACATCATAAATCAAATAACCATGAGTGCTATCCACAAAGTTCTGCAATCGACTCTGTGAGAATCACAGTTTCTGTCTCCTAAAAACTAGTCATCATTAAATCATTCATAACTCTGTTAGATGAACTCATAAGAGTGTGTGATCACATTTGGTGACCCAAGACCTCATGAAGATTCTTCCTCTAAGTTCACATAAGCTAATTCTATGCACTATGTTTGTACAATTCTCTGCAACTTGTCTGCAAGCTTCTAAACAACTAGTCAATAACATATGTTGACATTAGTGACAAAATCTATCATGAATGCAACACAAAACCACTGCAACATACCTCCAACATTACTAGGATACTCCCCCATAGACATACCATCAACGTTCATGCTAGAAATCTCCCCCTTTGGCATTGATGGCAACATAGATAGAAAAAATATAAGTTCCATAAATACCAAAAATTCCTATATTGCATCTTTTATTCTTCCCATGCACCAACATGTTTTGAAATCCTTTTCATCAATAATCAAATCCCCCAAAGGATGATCCTTTCATACTATTTATTTTTCTCATACTATTTTCTCATAATGTTTTTCTCATAATATTTTTCTCATACTATTTTTCATGTGTCATTCTCTCCCCCATTCACATCAATGTCAAAGGTGTCATTATATCTCCAAGAGTTCTCAAAAACTCATCTCAAATACATATACTCCCCCATAGGAGAAGCATCAAGCATTTAGTCCAGATAATGAAATAGTGCTCTGATATTTATGGACTAATGTAATTTTTGCATTAATTATTCAAGAGTAGGTTGGGGCATGACCCCTAGCATACCTCTCAAATACTCAAATGTATCCTTTGACAGATGTTTTGTAAAAAAGTCTGATATTTGATCATTTTTATTCACATATTCCCATTCACTTCTTTCTCTGATACCTTATTGTATACACTTAAAAATGGCTTCGTTAATTAATTAAATATTTATTATTTAATTGATATTGACTTGATAAATTAATTAAATATTTATTATTTAATTAATAATTATTTCCTCTATTTATTAAATAGATTATTCAATTTATTTAGTAAATTCACTATAGTCTATTCCTCTATCCTAAGTCTTCTAATTAGTCTTATTAAAGTGATTTAATTAAATAGACAATCACCTAAATATGACTAAGTCCCCTAGTCCACCTCACCTACCTAGTCACCTGACACATCACTTTGGCTAAAATAAATAATTATTATTAATTATTTATTAGTAATTATCCTCACCCACACATGTCCTATTCTTAAGGGCTATGTGGCCTCATAAGACTTGGTCTCATGACCACATGTCCTCTCTTAAACCAAGTCAAGAGACATGCCCTATTCCTAAGGGGCTTCTCAAGCCACCTCTAAGGGTCAAAGGTGACTCATGGGACACTTGTACAAAGATTCCTCATGAGGAAAAGATCTCTCCCTCTTTCTCTCTTGGGTCTTTGAGAGACACTTGACATGTGTCTTTCCCTTCCACCTTGTTCTCCTCCATGTCAATGTGAGAGGAACATCATCCCTATTCTTCCTCTCACATTCCAATTACATCCCCCTTTCTCTCAACTCCTTCAACCAAGTCAATCCTAGCCCTAGGATCTTCCACCTTTCATTCTCAACCATAGGATTGTGCCACCTAGGCCTAGATCCTCCAAAAATCTATAAAAGGAGCCTAGTTTCCCCTTTGTGAGCTAATAGGTATTTTGTAATCAAGCATTCAAGCAATAGGAAATCAAGCAATAGGTAATCAAGCATCCAAGCACTCATTATCAAGCATATTCATATCATTTTGTGAAGCATCCATACTATCATCATCTCATTTGCATAATTAGGATTTAGTTTTGCATTCAAACATTCAATCTCCACACTTTGGTATCATCTTAGGCAAGGAGCTTCAAATTGGAAATCTGAGAGCTCAACACATCCAAGAAATCAGAGCATAAGAGGAAAATGGAGACAAGCTACATGGTAAGTGAAGGTAAAATCTTATTTTAGCTTCAATTTGGTGTATTCTTCATTGTTGTTTGCTAATTAGTTAGATTCATTAATCTTAAAATAGTTCATTTATCATTTATAGTAGTTAAACATCTAATTTGCATACACTTATCTCTCAAGAAATGATACTTTATTGTGATATGTTATCTTTGAATGCATGACAAGGTTCTTTGACATATTTACTGTGCTATTATTGTCACAATCAATAGTTACTGAATCTTCAAGACATACT
The DNA here is from genome assembly GCA_027943335.1 of Chamaecyparis obtusa. NCBI lineage: Eukaryota > Viridiplantae > Streptophyta > Pinopsida > Cupressales > Cupressaceae > Chamaecyparis > Chamaecyparis obtusa. The sequence goes on along the minus strand of BSBK01005056.1, from coordinate 448,146 downwards.
CCAATGTCCCTCAACATCTACTTCATCCATATGATCTATGTACAATTGATTTCTATTGCAACATACTATGATTCTACTATAGACTAAGAAATGTAAACCTGCTTCTTGCTAAGCCAAGAAATCAACCTTTTACCAAGAAAAAATGCTCCTCCACTAGTACTCTTTCTATCATCTACATTCCCCACCCAATCAACATCAGTAAAAACATGAAATGTAAGTCCTGTGATCTGATATACCATGGACCAAACTCAACTATTCCCTTCAGATATCTGAATATCCTTTTTACTGCTATAAGATGAGATTCTTTAGGATCTTCTTGAAATCTTGCAACAATTCCAATTGCATTAGCAATATTAGGTCTAGTATGTGTCAGATACTGAAGACCTCCAATCATTTATCTATAACTTGTCTATGGTACATTATTTTATTCATCCTCTATAGATAACTTAGCCCTAGTTACTATAGGGGTTCCAATAGGTTTACTGTCATCCATGCCAAACTTTTTCAATAGTTGTTTAAGATATTTGGTCTTAGATATGAATATCCCTTCTTTACTTTGACTGATCTGCAGTCCAAGGAATAATTTCATCTCCCCAATCATAGACATTTCAAATTCACTTTTCATCTCATCTGCAAACTTGTTTCTCATTTCATCATTTCCTCCAAAGACAATATCATCAACAAACACTTCAACAATTAAGATACCTTCTTCATTGATTCTTAAGTATAAGTTACTATCAGCATTACCTTTCTTGAATCCCAAATGAATTAGATACTTATCCAATCTTGCATACCAAGCTCTTGGTGCTTGTTTCAATCCATATAGTGCCCTTTTCAACCTGTAAACTAGATCTTCATTTCCTGATAAAGGAAATCCATTAGGTTGTTCAATGTATACTTCTTCTTCCAAGTCTCCATTAAGAAAAGATGATTTCACATCCATGTGATATAGTTTGTAATCCTTATAAGTATCATAAGCTAAAAACAATCTAACTATCTCAATCCTAGAAAAAGATGCAAATGTTTCTTCAAAATCAATTCCTTCTTGTTGTGAGTACCCTTTACATACTAATCTAGATTTATTTCTAACAATAATGCCTTCTTCATTCATCTTATTTCTGTATACCCACTTGGTACCAATCACATTTTTATCTTTAGGCCCTGGAACCAATTCCCAGGCCAAGTGTTGTTCTTTTGAATATGCTCCAGTTCTTCCTTCATGGCTTTGATCCATGATTCAGCTCTGCATGCCTCATCTTTGGACTGTGGTTATACTTGCGAGATCAAGAAAATGGTATTTGTAGTTTGTGACCTTTCTTCTCTATTCTGTAATCTTGATCTAGTTCCCTTATGGATATCATCAATAATCTAATCCTTAGGATGATTTCTCAGAACATATTTGGGTGTGGTTTGTTCCCTCAACTCTACACTTATGCCATTGTCAATTACCAAAACATCTTGAGATGCTTCATTCCTTTCATTCTCATTTTTTGTTGTCTGCATATTGTCCTCATTTGTATTTATATTTTTTGAAGAAATCTCATGGGGTTAAAATCACAGTATCTTTCTCTAACTTGAAACTTCCTAGTTCTCAGATTGCAGCATCTATAATATTTACTTCTAGTAGAGTAGCCAAGGAATATGCTTTCATCACTTCTAGCATCAAATTATCCTATACATTCATCTCTCTTAATATAGAATTTACTTCCAAAAACTCTGAAATAAAGGTAACAATAGGTGTCTTACCATACCATATCTCAAATAGCGTCTTGTATGTACCTTCTCTAATTTGTATTCTATTCATTATGTATATTGTTGTATTGAATACTTCTCTCCAATGCATATGTGGAACCTTTCCCTCTATCAACATGGTTCTTGCAGCATCAAGAACTATTCTATTTCTTTTTTCAGAAACTCCATTTTGATGTGGTGTCCTAGGTGCAGAAGTCTACCTCATAATACCATGCTTCTCACAAAAAGTATTGAATTCATGTGAATTGAATTGTCTACCTCTGTCTAATCTCAAACACTTTATCTTCAAACCTATCTCATTCTCAACTTTTTCCTTATAAAACTTAAAGGTTTCAAATGCTTCTAATTTTTCTCTATGAAATCCAACCCACATCATTCTAGAGTAATCATCAGTGAATATGATAAAGTACATGTCTCTGAAGTATGATCTAGTCTATATAGGTCCAAAAAGATCTATATGGATCAATTCCAAATTTCCATTTGTTGAGAATCCTTTGCTTGCAAAACTGCTTCTTGTCTGCTTTCCCAAAACACACTCTCTACATGTAGTGTTAGAAGGTTTCACAATATTAGGTAGATCTCTGATAGAATTATTGTTAGATGCTTTTACCATGTTATCAAAGTCGATATAACAAAACCTTCTATGCAATAACTGACTGTCATCAATCTTTGCAACAAAACAACTGACCTTGGTAGAGTTCAACTGAATATATTACCTCAGCATTACGGTTAGTAGCGGAATATTTTTTTTTTTTGAAATTTTCACAAATGGTATCAAAAGTTTAAGTGTGATATATCGTTGGAAAGGTCTTTTCGAGCCTAATCCAACCATGCTGGTTTCATTCTCAAATTTTACCATTTGATGAGCTATTTTTCTTGTAGATTGTTTGATTTTTTATTTTGCTAACCTTGTGGGTCTAACAAGTTGTTTTGAAGGTGCTCTTGCTTTCATGGAAAATGCTCAAAACAAAGCGTTGGACTCAAGGTACATTTTTCCATCTCTACAACATTTGGACTTTCAGATGAAAATTGAACCTCTCATGTGTTTGGCTTGAGTGTTTACATACTTTCATAGAACACATTTTAATTGATGCTCTTAATGGGAAATGAATGAACATAGATTTTCTTTCATACAAGTTTGTGTAAGTGAATGCTTGTGTTTACACCTTAAGTAATTCTTGGTTCCAATATCAAAAATCTCATTGAGTAATTTAGGGCATGGTTTCATTCCTTGTTTACATGAAGAGTTAAATGCACCACTTTGTGGACTCACTTCATGTTTACTTGGAAAGTTAAATATTCCATGGTTCAAACCCTTTTGTGCTTGTGAGTAGTATTGATAAGCAATCTTAGAGTACTTTTGATTGATCTTGTTAGCTAAATTGGGTTGTTGGACTCGCTTATTTCTAATCGCCCCTCATTACCGCCCTTTGGATGCAAGGTCAACATTCATACATAGGGGAGGGGTCTACTTGAAAAGAGTGTTAAGTGTTCCACAAAGTTTCTCCCTTTTTTAGGCTTTCTTGATCTCATTAGTTTTCTAAGGTGTGGACTCACTTTGAGTTTGTGTGAGGAGTTAAATGTTCCACTTTTGGACTCACTTTGAGTTTGTGTGAGGAGTTAAATGTTCCACCTTGTAGACTCACTTCACATTCACTTGAAGAGTTAAATGTTCCACTTTTGGACTCACTTCACATTTACTTGAAGAGTTAAGTGTTCCACCTTTAGTGCTTTAAATACTTTTGATAGAGAATTACTTACTTTTTTATTTTTAGAAGGCCTGCTTGGGGATTTCATCACCTCAAGGGATGACCTTAACTCTTGTGTTCCGGTGGAGTATAAATATCAGGAGGTGAATCCAAAGACACCTCTCTTGGGAATGAGTTAGATTTCACTCTTGGCTAAGCCTCAAAGAACTTTATACCTTTGAGAAGTGAAGGAGGAGATTTGGGTTACCGTCTCCCCCCAGCTGTGTGATTTTGGATTCTTCTCATCTATAGATTTGTGCCTCACGTACCTTTCATATATCAAGGACTCCCTTTAGAAGAGCTATAAATATCCTTGTAGACAACTTGCTAGGATGTTGTTCTATTTTAAGTGCCTGCTAAAACATTCTCAAGAACATACACAAGTAGAGTCCTTAGGGAGTAGAAATACTAAGTCACTATTCCTATTCATGCACAAGGTTGCTTTGTCCCTTACCCATTGCTTGAAGACTGTTTACTTGAACTCCTTGATTGCTATCTTATGTGCTTGATCAGTGACATAAATCTAATCTACCTTTTTGTCCGTGATCTATTTTTCTATTTTCTTGTCGTTCACCATCAGAAACTGGTTGTCCTGAGTTAGGAATCAATCGATCTTTGCTTTGACTCATATTGTCTCTCATTAGTCTACCTTATCTCATTGTGCTCTTGTACCTTGCATTGCAATTGTCTTATCTCGGCTATTCTAGCCATCTCTTTTTGACAATTCGTACCAGGTTCATCTTGCATCTTGGCTATTCTAGTCATTTATCTCCTTTTCATTATCTTAGAGACAGAGTCTAGCTTTATCCTGAATCTTTGCTTGTTACATCTTCGTCTATGACTATCATGACTCGAAGTGGCAAGACTTATCCCTTTCAGAATACTGATCAAGATCGAAGTAAACCTCATAATCAAGACATAGGTCATTCTGAATTTGTTATGAAATCTGAACTTTGTGAGAGATCCTCACATTCCTCCTCATTCCAAGAGTATTACAATCCATTGTTTAAGATACAGTCTGACTTATTATTTCAAGAATATTATAACCCATTGTTTGAAGACCAGCAAGACTCTGAAGGGTCACTTTATAAAATTGAACCTATTGATTCTTTTGAACCTATTGACTCTTTCACGATCTCTCAGAATACTACCAACAATATGGGAGATCCATTCCACTTCCCAAGGGGAGATAAATTCAGTGATAGGCATGAGCAATCTTCAAATGACCAAGGTCATGGTCAATCTCGAAATGACAAGAGTTATGATCAATCCCACAATATTCAATATCGGGTCAACATCTGAGACCTTCACAATTTGAAACAATGACAAGGGGAGCCTCTCCTAACATTTCTCCAGAGATGGAGACAACTATGCATGAAGTATCTACATGAATTACCCAAGTCTGAAAAGCTTGATATATTCTTGGACAATCTTGTCCCAAACTTTGGATACCAAGTACGATTACGAGGTCCCCTCACTTTTGACAATATGATTAGGTGAGCTGTGAGGATAGAAGCGTTTATGGTCAAGAAGGGAGAATTGACTTTGAACAAAGACAACAAGCAATGACCTTCTCTCTTGAACAAGGATAAGGATAAGATTGTCAAAAAAAACATAGATGTTATGAATGATAGGGTTGTTGACAATGTGATGCCAAAACCCTCAAAGTCTATCTTTAATCTTAGCTCTAGCATGCAAATAGTCAATGCCACTGAGAAGGCTACAACAGAAGCTCAACTGCCTTCTAGATTTGCTAGAAACAAACCTTGGATCTCTCACTGTGACATGATCATTGCTCCAGGGAGCGAGGATACTCCTAAACCCAAAACTCCCTTTGTCTTGCGAGGCCCTGTGCCTCCCTCTTATAACTATGCATAATCTCCAACTTGTGTGAATGCTATCCCTCGATCTTGTGCAAAGATCATTCTCCAAGGTCTTGAGCCTTTGACTTTTAGACCAAAACTATCTATGGATAAAGCCCTCACCAAGGCAAACGTCCCCAAAGATCTCAATCTCGACCAATTTCAATCTATGGTGGGTCATTTGACCTCGCCTCATTATTTATCATTCTCTAAGGAAGACGATCACTTGCTGAGCCACCCACATAATGCTCTCCTGCACACTGAAGTTATGATAGGCCCCAAGAGTATCCCCTGCGTCCTCATTGACAATAGTGCTAGCCTAAATACTTGCTCTGCTAAGATTCTTACCCAAGTGACAGATAGTTTTGTTCCCGCCAATAGAGAATCCACTGAGTTCTATGATGCCAAGCTAAAAAAAATAGAAAAGACCCTGAAGATCAAAGATATTGGCATGGGGGAATATCAAATTGAGTCTGTCTTGTCATTGACAACTCTCCCTCCATCTCCACATTCCTATGAGGAACCTTCTGAAGATGGATTTGGTATTATCTATCAGAGCTATGAGCTTGACCAACCTAGCTACAGCTTGCACTCACATGCAAATTTAGATGATGAAGAAACACAGATTCAGCCTATGACATATGAAAGACCTTTGAATGATCAAAATTCTGATTCAGACTACCAGAAAGAGTCTTATCTACCTTCTCAAGTGCTTCAAGAACATGATCTTGGTCCTCACTAGGAGGATTTTATACACTCTACTGAACAGATTTCTACTACTGTAGCCACTACTGAATATGTCATTGCCTCTAATGGCACACATACTGATTGGGAGCAACTGTTGGATGCTTCCCTTATCTTGGGTATGCCTCAAGGTATGCCTATTCTAGATTGTTCCACCACTTCTACTATTGAACAGACTCCTACTGCTGCCGACTCCAATGGCACATATACTGATTGGGAGCAACTGTTGGACACTTCCCTCCTCTTGGGTATGCCTCAAGGTATGCCTATTCCAAATTACTCTGCTACTTCTACTACTAAACAAGATCCTATTTTTAAAGAAACACTTCCTATGTTAGATGACAACAATGAAGAAAGTCTTCCTCCAACTATGTCTCTAGCTAAATGGGACTCTATATCAGATGCTACTACGAAAATACTAGTTGATGCTATGCACCTATATGCTAGTCTTAACAACTTAGAAAGAGGAGAAAGTTATGATACTCCAGATCAAGCTATTGATGATGATCCTTTCCACCCTCCTGTGGAGATCATTCCTATGGCTCCTAGGCCATCTACTCCAAGCTATACTCCTACTGCTCCAGCAAATCATGAGTATGTAAGACCCCATTCTGTTACAGCTTCATGGAATATTGGAAGATCCAAAATTGAAATAGTTCCTATTCATGCAATCTTACCACCTGAAAGGGGACCTAACTCTTGGAATAGACCATCTTGGTTAGGCTCACATAATATTCCTCCAAACTTATCTGACTCTTCTAAGATGACTTACAATCAACAACGCTCTATGGAAGATTACTTTCTTGATCTACCTGATGCATTCATGAATGATGAGGATGATACTGATATATTTGCACTTGAGCCCATCCCATCGACTTTTCTTCCCCCTTCATCTCCTAGAAAAGTGGCTCGTCCACTTCCATCTCCATCTCTCCACCTAAACCAGTCATATAAGCCTTTTTCATCCACAATTCCCAAGTCTTTTGGAAGTAACCTGGATGTACAACATAAAAGCAAAAATAATAAGAAACCACTTATATATCAAGGTCACCATGTCCCATCTAATCGACATGTGACTCCGAAGAAAGAAAAAAGCAATAGAGGTGTTGAAAAGACCGCAAAGGTCCTCAAAGAGAAGAAGACAATCAAAAGCCAAAAAATAAATAAAAAATGGATCTCGAAATCCATCTTACAGGCATTGTCATCAAAAGCACCTCAAAGTAAAGAAGAAAAAGTTCAAAAGCTATGTGGATTCCAAAAAAAGGAAAATCAAAGTTGCCATTCGAGCTTCCAAAATTCTCATACTTCCCTCCATTCCATCACCCTTGCTTCTCATACTTTACCCTCTTCACTCCATCTTGCCTTGTCCCAAAGTGCATATCAGCATCTCCTCATTGCTAATGACATGACTAAGAGAAATCTAGAATGTACTCTCCCTAAGCATTTAGAGCGTGGGAAATCTGATAAAGAGTCAAGATGTGTCCATGAGGATGTTTGTGGGTCTCACTTAAGTGATCTTTCCTTGACTATGGATCTCTCGATAGTTGGACACTACTGGTTGGATCTCCTATTATTGCTACAACATTTGGTTCTAATTCTACAACTTCTTGGTTGCCTATTGCTACAAATATTGTGCTCTCAAAGATTCCTACTGAAGGAGAGAAACTCAAAGAGCCCATCAACGCTCTTCATTTGAAGAAGTTCTACAGCTGACATTCTCAGTATGCTCATGTACATACTTATTGATCCTGAAAAAAATCATAAAAATTGATATATTGCAAAAAATCCTAAAAATTGCAAAATGTCCTGAAAAAATGATCATCTTAGTGAAAACCTGGCAAACAAGCGCTTTGATGTATCTATTATCCTGGTGAAAACTTGGTAAACAGGCGCCTTGATAATACTCAAAAAAAAAAAATACAAAATGTGAAAAATACAAAAAAAATCAAAAGATCAAAAATACAAAAAAATGAAATATCCAAAAAGAATTAAAAAAAATTTAAAAAAAGAGAAAAGTACAAAAAAATTGAAAAAGAGAAAAATGTGCCATTGATGAAAACCTGGTAAACAGGCATCATGGTAGCAAAAATAGAATCTCTGCCAAGATGGTGAAAACCTGGTAAATAGGCGCCTCTTGTTTCCTGAAGCTGCATCTCATCTCAGCATCGCTTGGCTCTTAGTTTCCTTCCTTTCCTACTTTAGTTTATTTTCCCGCTTTCTTGCTTTAGTTTGTTTCCTGCTTTGGTTTGCTAGCTCATGCGCTTGTCTTTGAGTTTTCCTCAACTCTTCATGGATTGGAACTGGTCATACTTGGGGGCATCTCCCTAGTCTAGGGGGCATTGTCCTATCACTTTCAGAAGATTCATTTGTGCATCAGTCACCAGCGTTTCGCACTGTGTCTGCCTGCTGATGCCTAGCTACTTTTGAGATTTCTCTCCTTGATAGTCTCTTGTGTATCAGTTGCCAGTGGTTCCCACTGTGCCTACCTACTAATACCTAGCTTTCGTTCGATCTCTCTTCTTTGGGATTTCTCCCTTACATCAGTCACTAGTGGTTCTCACTATGTCTACCTACTGATGTTTCGCTAGTATCTATGAGATTTCTCGCTTTGAGAATCTCTCTCGTATCGGTCACCAGTGGTTCTCACTATGTTTTCCTGTCGATACTTCATTAGCTTCCTGATATTTTTTTTGAGACTTTGTCTCTTGCAATGGTCACCAGTGATGCTCACTACGTCTACCTGCTATCGTTATCTTGTTGAGACTTCGAATGTTGTTCGCTTCCGATTCGACTTCAATCCACTTGAACACAAATGTAAACTGAAACTAAAAGTCTTTGTGTGTTCCTGTGCAGTGTACTAAGCTTTTCTCTTGCTTGTTTGTTTGCTTTATCATTTCCCCTCCAGTGAATCTAAGATGTCTTTCTTGACTGAGAAATGCAAAGACTGGGGGCATGATCTTTTCTTTATTTTCTGCTTACTGGTTTAGTTCCAATGATCCAAGAAATCTACATAAGAGGGGTGTCTGTCTATAAGAGCCTTCATCTCATATTGGATGGCCATGTGTACCTCAACTCCTTTTATATGGATGCCTTGGTGAGGTTGGTTCTTCTCCTTGTTTTTTTTGAGTGACTTCTTTTGCTACATTTGGAATTGCTAACGCTCATCTTGCTAAGTGAACGTAGGGGTCACTGCGAGCACTCTTTGGCAAAAGAAAGATCTCTCACATGTTTGGTGTGTTTGTTCACAAGAGACATTCAGGTCATTCTAGAAAATGTGCTTTGATGCTTATGTTAACTTGCTAAATTAAAAGGAATAGGTGTTCAGGTCATTCTGTCTTCTTGTGCCTTAATGCTTACACCTCATTCCGACAAATTTAAGACTTATGTCATATTCATATTCTCATGTTGGGGAGAATTGTATGGCATCTTGCAATTGTCCCGTGCTTGAACAAACTCAATGATGATAAATACGATGAGTCCAACAGCCGAGTCCAGAGGATTGCATTTGTTCATCCTAGGCCTGCATTTAGACTTGCATCTTTCATTCTAGGCTTGCATTTGGAGCACTTTCTTGTTGCTCTCTTGATTGCTTTCTTCTGGATCTGCTCATCAAAGGTTCTCATCTTTTTTCCTAGTCTCATCTTGGCTACATCATTTTTCGGGATCGAAATCAAAATCTGACATCTCTAAGTGGCTCAAAATCATGTTTTAAATATTGGACTCCTTCTGGATCGGATGCTTGTGCAATCAGCCTTCTGGTGTCATCTTCCTGCTAGATCTTCATCTTTGCATCATGTTCTCAAATCTTTGCTTCTTTTCATCAAGTCAACCCTAGTCAAAATTTGGTCAACTATGGTCAAACTTGGTCAACAAGACCTCTGCTTTGCTTCGATTCACTTCTGCAACTTCGCGAATCTATTCTAATTGCTTTTGCTCTGCAATCTCTTGTTGTTTATCATCCTTCTGACATGTCATCTTTCAATTTTGCTCCCGAGGGGGCAGGATGATTACATGATTTGAATCTTGTCGAATCTATTCTTGAATCAATCTGATTTGAATCATCAGTCCTCATTGCTAGGGGCATCTTCATGCCTCGCATCTTGTCATCTGGAAATCTATCTCTTAGGTATCTGAGCAATCTAACTTGGATCCTCGAGGATCATTCTTTGTTCTAGAGATGGTTCTTGAAATCTATTGGCTATTGGGGCAATCTAACCCTGATTCCTGGGAGTCAATCTTCATTCTAGAGATGACTCTCGAAATCTCTTTTAGACCCTTATCTAGGCAATCTAACCTGGGTCTCAAAGGGCTGAGCTTCGTATTGGGGCAATCTAACCCCTATTCTGGAGACAATCCTAATCTTCATCTTCATCAATTGGTATTGGGGCAATCTAACTCTGATTCCGGTTCTCTTCTAAGACCGTTGTCTTTGCAATCTAACTTGGACTACAGAAATTCTCATCATCTGTCACTTCAGACTATTCTTTGAATCAATGCGTTGTTCGCACATCAATTCAAAGAGGGGCAATTGTAATACCCCAAAATTGGCACCTAATCATTTCCATCAATTTTGGTGCATTTCTTCAATTTTCTATGTCATAAAAGTCCTATCTCACTAGGCAATTTTCTCTCTCCTACCTGACTTAATTTGACTTGATGTCATTTGCAAAGACCATAAATTGCAATAATCAAATATTAATATTAATTCCTAAAGTCCTTGACTTTAATTAGCTAAATTACCTCTATGATAATTTAATTTAGTTCTAAAGTCCTAAGCACTTTGAATTAAATTAAAATCTACCCCTTTGGCTAATTACCCTTAAAAAGGAATTAATAAATATTTAGTTAATTGAATGGACACCTCTTTATTTGAATTTAATAATTCAAATTACTCGAAAGGTCACTCCCCACATGTGGCAAATTTCATTCTTTTAATTAAATAATTCATACCTTTTTGTCTCAAAGGGGAATGAAGAGTCAGGAGTTTCAAATCAAGAAACTCTTCATTCCTCTCCGGGCTTCTCTATTTAATGAACCTCTTTTTCTCATTCAAGGGAGGCAATTTTTGAGAGCATCCTTGCTATAGCATTTTTTAGTCTCATATCTCATTATTTTCAAAGCTCTTTTATTGCATTATTTAGATTAATATCTCCCTTTTTTAGTATAATTGCATTTCATACTAGATTAATTTGCTTAAATGTTCTTAGTATTAATCTCATCTTTATTTTCAAGCTCTTAGATAAATTGTACTTTATCTTAGCTTAATTGCATTCTTGCTCATCTTTATTGCTTCTTGGAAATCCTCCATTGTTGAATTGGTCTCCCGGCTGTTGGCTCTCGTTCTGAGAGTATTCAAACACCCCATTCACATAGGAGGCAATAGGTTGCCTCACCATGGAATTTGGATTGAGTTCTCCATACTCTCTCCCGAATTCTATCAAGTGAATAATGACCATGTTGTGTTGTGCCTGATTTAGAGGTCACATTTAGTCACATATAGTCTTAGTACTAGATGTGATCAATTCTCTATTAGCTCTTTCAATAGAGAATTGACCATCCTTGAATTCAAAATGATAACCCTTATCCACAAGTTGTCCAACACTCAAATTATGTTTTAGGCCATCCACAAATAGTACATCATCAATATTAGTTTTTCCATCAAAAGTAATTGATCATTTACCAAAAATCATTCTAGGAGTATTATCACCAAACCTTACAACTCCACCATCAAACTTCTTTAGTTGAATGAATCTATCCTTGTCACTAGTGATATGATGTGAACATCCACTATCAATTATCCAATCATTTTTCCTATCAACATGAGAAACTAATGATTTTTCTTCATAGATAGGATCATCTTCTTTGATAGAAACAAAACCCAACACATCATTGAATTCATCATCTAAATCTTCAGATCCATCACTAACATAATAGCATTCCTTATCATTCTTGTATTTTCCATATTTAGGCCTATGCTTAGGTATTCTAGTTGGACATGTAGATGCAAAATGACCAACCTTATTGCAATTAAAACATTTCAAAGGTAATTTTCCTTCAAACTTACCTTTACCTTTCATTTCTCTCCTAACGATCAGGGCCATGATCTTCTCATCCACTTGATCATCTAGCCTTTGAATCTATTCTCATTCTTCAAAATATTCTCCAAGATCTTTGTTGTGCTTGTTTACTCTGCTAGATCCAATTCTATGAATAATTTCCTTAAATGTTGTTTCCACCTTAGATAGTGCATCTTTTAGCTTTGCGGTCTCAAAGGTAGTTAGCTTACCCACTAACATTTCTCTAGTGAAATCTTTGTATTGTGGTATGGTCTCCTCCAAAGCCAGAACTTTAGGTTTGTAGGAAGGAGTCACAGATCTCAAAATCTTTTCTATGACTTCATCTGCTATATAAGTACCTCCATTGTTTCTGATTCCAATCACACATTCAGATACTTCTGAACATACATCCTTATTGTTTCATCATCCTTCATTTGTATTTTCTCCATCTTTATCCGCCAATTCTGCAACTTTTCTCTCTTAGTGTATTCATCTCCTTCATAGAGTGCAACTAGTTTTTTCCAAATCTCACTTGCCTTTGTTAGATCTCTGACCTTTGTGAATTCACCATCAGATAGTGCATTAACAAAGGCTTGCTTTGCAACATCATTACACACAAAATTTTTCCTTTCTTCTTCAGTAGTAGTATGTGTTTCAAGGTTTTCTTCCTTTATGCTAGGCACATCTTTTCAGGTAATGAGCCAATATTCAAATTCCATTCACATTAGATGATTCTTCGTCTTCTTCCATGTGTCAAAATTTTCTGCATCAAACTTAGGACTCTCCTTTCTGAATAAGGCCATCCTAATCTTTATCTAAAGCTGTTAAGCTTCCTGACTGAGGATCAAAAGATTTGATACCAATTGTTAGAATAATAATGTCCTAATCAACTAAGGGGGATGAATCAGTTGATGCCAATATAGAATAATTTAAACTTTAACTTTAAACTTATTGTTAAACACAAAATACTGAGCTGAAAATTAAATGCAACAATAACACATATATACATGAACACCAAGATTTTTTCTCAAGGAAAACCCTGTTAAGGGAAAAAAAACCTGGTGGGGATGGTACCCACAAATATCTACACTATGAGTATAATAACCCTATTAAGAATTCTGACCCTGTTAGGAGTCGAGTATTATAATAGGCAGGTCCTAGTTAAAGGACAAACCCTGTTAGGAGCCTTTTTAAATGTGATCCCTATTAAGGAATCAACCTTGCTAGGAGTCCATCTGTGCTAGAGGAAATAATCTTGTTAAAGGGGTACAATATATCAACCTAATCAAGAAATTTGAGAGTTGAAGGCACCCTCAGGCTCTCTAAACCTCACAACTTCAAAATTGAGATAATTCTATTACGAAACTGCCTCCAGTACTTAATCACTGCCAAGCAAGCTCCACCTTGTGCCAAGGTGAACAAATACTATTCTTCAAATAGTATCCAATGCAACCTCAATATAACATTCACCTCTGCATCTCACATATGCAATTATTCATTCTTTTTCATACATATTTTCTAAGGATTTCAATCCTTATATACAAGTTACAATAATTATGTCTAAGTCGGCCTTCTTAGGATAAATCCTATTTACACAATATAAATGGATCCATGTGAAGATGCACACAAAACCTCTTATAATGTTACAACATAACAATTACATCAATTTATCATTCAGATCCGTAAATTAATCTCTCTCATCACATTACTTGAAACATGTTCCAAGTCACCCTCCATATAGGTCTTTGCTAATACACACGCCATAGCTGACATCGCATGTATGATCACAACTCCATATGATCACAATAATCTCTCAAGCTAGTCTCCAACACGAACCTATGTTTGCACATCATAACTAAAACAACCATGAGTGGTATCCACAAAGTTTTGCAATCAACTATGTGAGAATCACAGTTTCTATCTCCTGAAAACTAGTCATTAGTAAATCATTCATCTTTGTCAGATGAACTTGTAAGAGTGTGTGATCACAGATGGTGACCCAAGACATCATGAAGAGTTTTCCTCTAAGTTCGCACATGCTAATTCTCTGTACCGTATCCATACAATTCTTTGCAACATGTTTGCAAGCTTATAAACAACCAGTCAATAACATATGTTGACATCAATGATAAACTCTATCATGAATGAAACACACAACCACTGTAACATACCTCCAACATTACTAGGATACTCCCCCATAGACATACCACCAGCATTCATGCTAACAATACCCTCATAATCTGATATAGTATGGTCAGAGGGATCTTCTAGGTCAATATCTTTATCAACCAAAAATAGTGGCATCATATTATTCAGTCTCTCAACATCACACACCGTTCATTCATTTGAGAATGATACCATGTCATCAAAGTCTTGCATACTAGTATTGTCTTCGCAGATGTATAACTTTCCATCTCTTCTTCATACAATCTACTAGATTCATCTCAATCATATGACTGTAGATGGACATTCTATGTGGTCTCCTTACTGGAACAACTAATAGTTCTATTACATGGTGTGATATCTGAAATTATTTCCATCTTTGCATCAACTATGTCACATATTTTCTCACTAAGCTTCTCTTCACCAACATGAGGAAAAACCACCCTCTGGGACAAGTTCTCTTCTCTCACATTTTTGTTTTAATCACATCTCATAACATGGTTAGTGTGATCATCAAAAATGTAAATGCTTTGACATTGATCTTCACTTCTTGACTCACACCTTTTTTCAACATTTGGTGTCTTAGGACAATGAACACTTTCAAATAGATAGCCCCTAAGTATTCTATATATCAAGTTGTTCTCAATGTCCATTTCTATTCTATAATCTTGATGCAAGGTTTTAGGTAAATGTAGCTAGGTAAATAACGAAACACACTGCATCATTTGGCCTGTAGTTTCTAGGAATGTCACCCAAAGTTCTTGCAAATCTCAAATTGAAAGAAGGAACTAACTCACCTTCTTCCTTTTGAATATCCATAAATTTTTTTATCATTGAACTTGGATTAAATCTTTCACTAAATTATTCTATAAAAGTTGTACTTAACTCATCCCATGAAGATATAGAATATGCTAACAAATATGAAAACCAACCTTTAGCATCTTCCTCCAAAGATTGAACAAAAGTTTCATGAAAACATCATCCTAATCTATCTCAAAATCTCCCATCAAACCAGAAAACTCCTTCATATGTTGATGTGCTAATTCTGAGATTTTCCCATTGAACTTTGGTAAATGTTTCCTAGCCTTATTAGAAACAAGGTTTGGGAAACCTTTAATACCATTAAAATTTAATGGTCTGCATCTTTCAATAGAGAACATTCCACAATAATTTGATTGGGACTACATACTTACATTTGATATCTCATAGGGATGTAAAGAAAAATGAGACATCTTCTTATCCCTTTTATAAATTCCAGACATCATCCTTACAACTAATAATTCACTTTCCTATTTCTTGCTTCTATCACAATCTTAAAATATTACAATGTATAACTCAAACATACTTCATCAACTTAATACTCAAATCTGAAACTCATATCTTAGAAGTATGTAGAAGAATTAATACCATTCCCTTTCTTAGTGCTGAACTCACTTAATAGGGAAACATTTTCTACAAATGACTTTCATGAAAAAATATTCGACTTATGAAAATCAAAATACATGGAAGTATTGTAGTGGCTACAAATAAGCTTGCTGGTTGGAAATAATGATAGATATGAAGCCTCCTTCACATCTTCATTAGGTTCTTTGGTAGAGTCACCACCTCTTTGCAGAGGACATATATTTGAACAACTAGCATTTATTCATAGGTCAAGTTTGTTCAAAAACCAGTACAAGCACTGCAACTCCTCTACATCCAATAATATGACATCATATGGATTCTTTCCTCAAACTTTTTAGAGTACTTCATCACAAGAGCTCGAATCTACTTCATCTCTAGTGCAAATCCTTTGGTTCTTTTTAAGTTCTTCTCAATTAATACACAATGGTACATGCAAAGATCTCAGAGTCGTTACTCACAACTTGTGAGATATTATGAAACAATAATGAAATATGGATAAATCGGGACAAAACTTACATTGAAAGATGAATTACAACATATTCTCTAGCAACATTAATTAGAATTGAGTCACTCGACAAGGATTTGGAAAATTTCATAACAAGCTCATGACTTTAGAAAACAACATGATCTGAGACTAATTTAATAAACTTTGTACACTTCTTACCTAACGTAGTTGCCATTTCATTGGTTCCTAAATGGGTTTATACTAAAATAGCCACCAAGTTGATCTCTACATTTCGTATGGAGAAGCCAACTCCAATTATTGGAAATCTCCAGGACTTGGACCAACTGAAAAGGATCTATCAAACCCTTCTTCACTTTGGGCTCTGCAAAAACCGGGAGGGTAATCCCTTAATGTATTTACAAATTTGAATCAAAATTGCAAATGACATTAAAACATAGTAGATAATCTCACACAAAGGCTCAATAAAAAGGGAGAATGCTTAGGGATGGATAATTCCTTAGTGATCCTCAACCCATTGGTGCGTGAGATGACAAGAGAACACAAACCAACCTCCATTAGGGCCCATTTGGTGCATGGAATACCAAATGCCAGATATAGTCAATTCTGGAAGATGCTGCAATTTTGGAAGATACAAATCCTAAAAATGATTTCCGGAATATGGGATGACCTGTTTGGTTCATCTGGAAGATGACTAAGAAGATGCATAAGGAATTTTAATTCCTGTGATAGAGATGTTTGGTTCACCCGGAAGATCCAACGAAATCAACATTCTGCTCAAACACCGTGAGGACACATTTTACTCGTCCGAACAGTGCTGTTAATTATTTGCGGCAATAAACTAAAAAATAGCAATAAGGCTGTCAGAGCATTTCATATGTGGTCTATTTTTAATCTTTCCCTTTCTTTTCTGAGCAGAAGTTCTCTGGAGGAAGGGAACCATTACTTTTTTGGGAAAAAAAGAAATCTTCAAAAACCCTCAAAGAGCCCTCGAATAGAACAAGGACAACTCGAAAATCTCAAGCACTACCAGGAAGATAATAGGGAGCAAATGAAACCCAGCTTGGCGCCGCAAAGTAGCTAATTTGCTGCGAACGAAAATGATAGCGAACGGTGAAAATGAAATCTATTTCGGACGCCAAAAATTAGAAACAGCAAGCGGACCCAACGGCACATAAAATGGGCATTTGAAAAGTGGAATTAGAATGAAAATTTCTAATTCCACCTTTTCAAATGGAAGATGAAATGCCCATTTTGTGGGCAAAATTGAAATTTTGAAATTCCAATTCCTGCTTGTTTGGATGGACACAAACATGGAATTCAATAATCCGAAAATGCTATTCCAGAATTAGAGCCCATATTCCATGCACCAAACGGGCCCTTAGTGAATATAAAATAATGAGTAGATCTCTTCCTATTAATACCTTACATTAATAGATCTTCTTCAATGCTTATCCTAGGACATGGAGTTGAACAAAAGAACGCAAACCAATCTCCATTAGTAAATATAACATAACATAACATAACGAGTAAATCTCCTCCTCATTAATACCTTACATTAATAGATCTTCTCTTTACAAAAATCTTCTTATAGATCCAAACTATCTACTCAAAACCACTTCAAGTTGTTTAAAATAATTTAATTCTTCCCTTGGAAGAAAGTAACAAACAACTAACACATTTCAGGAAATCTGAAAAGATGGACTGAACACATCTTTGATGCTTTGTATTCAAACGAAGATGAGCACATAATATTGGAGACAGTCTCGCAACAATAAAATTTGAAACACACAAATTGGTTATCATTCAATCATGGAAGCACAAATTTATAGTCCAGTGGTTCTATCTATGACTTTCAGATTCCACACTAACTCTTTTTTTAGACAATTTATTAAAATTTCAAAACTGGAACCATTAAGAGATTGGAACCCTAGAGAATGCGAAGGAGAAAGAATAAATAAAAAAGAGTCTCCAGATTTCATCTCCAGCTGATAAGTGCCATTGAGGTTGGATCTATGTAAACAAATCTGTTCTTGTATCTATGTAAACAAATCATTCCATGAGGTTGGATTTGATGGATGCCCAAACCTTCTTAGAAAATGGGCAATTTAGGAGATCAGAGAAAATGGGTTTTTACCGCTCAAACACTTGTTCACCTTCCTCATCGCAATCCCGCGATCTGTCTCTCACCTCTCATTTTTGGTTTCATGGTGATGCGTGGTAGGGAGAAATTGTAAAACAAACTTTATATTTGCCCCTCTCACAATGCGATCCACTTAGGTTATTAAATTTTTTAAAATGTTTTAAAAATCCCCCTTCATAACAAGTGTGCCCACCAAAATTAAATGTGAAACAACATTAAAAGCCCCCGTCAAATATTTTAAAAATATTAAGGAAATGATTTTACAATATTTAATCATTCCTTCTATTTCAACCTTTGGGCCCAGAAAATTAAATTATGTATAAATAAATGATTTGATAATTTAACTTTTATCAACACTATTTAAGTCAAAAAAATGATTTATATGTTATTGATTTCATTAATCATGCAACCCTTATTTCTCTGATGAATGTCACAAAAAAATTCATTATCAGACAACTTAATTCTCCAAATGATCAAACATGCTGATTAGAAATTCTGGAGTCACTAAATCTAACATTTTGCAACTTTAACACTCAACTGAAATCACCCAAGTAGCTTCTAGAACTGGCCTTAAAAATTGACCCAAACACCTGATCGAACCATGGGAGCTAACACTCTGCTAAATCTTTGTATGGATAGTTTAAGACATCAGACGGGTTGTCATTTAAACATCCGAGGACAAAGTTATTGCTCGGAAAAGTTTCCCACTTAATTGTTTCCAAAAAACACCCCTGTGAAAGCAATCTGAAACACCTCAAATCACTGATCGGGTAAAATATCAAACATCTATTTCAGGGACCGCCACTTGGCACACTGGTACATTTAAGTACCTTGAACATGTGTACAGGAGGGTTTGACCTCATTATGTTGTATGTGAAACATATTCACCCTCAAAGTTGCTTATTCTGCAATTTCTGAACGTGTTCCTTCTGAAACTTTGAAAAAGTCCATTTGGGATGGGTTCTGAAAACTGATCAAACGAGGGGTTGGGAGGCTAACTGCAAGGCATATGGGAGAAAATACTATAGATAATCATGGTGTACTATCACTTTTGATTGCAGGCCAACCGGGTGCAAAATAAAAGATTATGAAGAGGGCACCTAACTACTTTTTGACACTGTCTAGTATGCAAAACTGAACTTTTTGCAAACGGATTTGGCCTTGAAAACTTGTCAAAAGGATTCATAGGAACTTAAAAAAAGACATGGGGGTTGACTTTCATGTTTACAATGCAGGGAGTAGCCATCCCATCATGATATTCAACTGGCCTAAAGATATAGGCCTCCAAAGTAGGCTTTTGATAACTTTTGCTTAGTACACTCAGTAAATTAGTATAAACTGCAAATGGATTCAACTTGGTAAATAGGACAAATGAACTCACTAGTGCCTAAAAATTCATACATAGGTTTTTTCTCGTGCCTAAAAAATAGGGGAATGAATATTTCATCATATCAATAAATGAGGTGTAGAATTTATGCCTCTACAGTAGGCCATTTCATTATGTTTGAATGTGTGCAATATGCATATTAATGCAAACCCCCTAAAATAAGCACTTAAAAAATGAGTCACAACTGACTGTGGAAGGATGAAAATGGGTAGACACCCTATCAAACAAATTCTCAAGGTCATTTTGCATGACATTTACTGAGCATTAGATGATTAACTCTCAAAGAGGGCAACTTAGAACACTTTTTAGGGTACATTCTAGAGCCTTAGCGAAATTTTCAACATGGTACTCTAAAATAAATTGAGAGTACCAACACCTACATCCATGATATTTGATTTGCCAAGTGTATATCTATTGCATTAGTGAATACATCCTACATTCTATCAACCTGTTCCTGTAATTATGAGATTTTCACATTTGGCAGATTCAATCCTCTGAGTTCACGATCTAGAACAATTCCAAGAATCTAACACAATCTGACAGGGTTTTGCAGATATGAAATTACTTCCTCTACTAGCCCTCAAGGTGAGTACTTCTTCATCCTTGTTACTTTTTAGCACTTACTTTGATACACTAGATCTGATATCTTATTATTTATCATTGCATGAGTGGTTACTGTACTTGCATATACATTACACCTTCTTATACTACATTCTTATCCTTAGAAATAAAGGACCCTAGAATCACACATCCTTTTAGACTAGATCATGCAGTAGCACCCCTTCATCTACTTGGGTTGTGATAATCAAATTTATTCAAAAGATGTCACATTTTGGGGCCCCATCCAATGTATGCTTGAATCTTGTGGTCTACCATTGATCATCATTTTCAACATTACAAGATCTATGATTGCCACTTAGAGATCAAGAATATAGCTATGCTTGATAACCACATGCAATGAACAAGATAAAGAAGGATGAATGAATCTTCTTCCTTGATTGATAATTCCTCTACTTGGCCACCATGTGAGAGAAACTTGCATTAGGTTGAGAAGATTGCCTTTGCTTTGATGGATCATGAAGACTTAGAGATCTTGAGTTGGATGATTGCATTTAATTCTTGAATTCTAAAGCCTCAATTGCTCAACTTTATTGCTTGATTCACCACTACATTTGACCTCATTTTTCTACCAAAATTTTTAACAATCAATTAAAAAGGTTTAGGTTGGTCGGATTATAAAAGGAAAACTTCCATTTTTTTAGTTCCGAGTCCGTGTTAGTCGAAATTTTGACTAATACCATGCAAGTGGTGTATGATAAACTCCAAAGCTTGTTTTCACACCCTCCAAGAGACTTCACTTGCCTCCTAGTATCCTATTCCTCTATAGGATCTTCCAATAGGTTTAGATCATTAACTAAGACCTATTCAAACTCTACTATAAGAGTCAATCTCTAAAAACTTCACCTTGAATGATCACCACCCTAGTTTTGATTCACTTCTCCACACTCACTTAGAAGGCTCTAAGTGCCAAATCTCCATAAACATGCTCCAACATTGCAAGGATGTTCTCCATCATGTAAACAATCATAATATTTCCCATTTGAACCATTTTGGAAGGATCTTGAGTCATCTTCCAATCAACTTCATCAATTCATCATGTAGAGACCTTAAAATAGGCCTATTCCCTTGTAGCCTTCACTAGTCCGTTTTCCCCTTTTTCAGTAAATTTTTCCCAAACAACTCAAAAAAAAAAAACTTGATTTGGATACCCTTTTGAAATTTTTAAACATTTCATTAATGGTTCTGGGTCTGAAAGTGACCGTACAATGGGTTCCTATAAACAAGGACAAGAGGCCTAATAGGCCTAATTTCTAGGACTGAACTGTGGTTTTGATAGAAAACTTGCTCAAACCAAATCCTAAACAGCTAGTATGACTCCTATATATTTATAATGGATAGATATGATGTTTACCTTCATGAAAAATTCTTGGAGCAGTACAGATACGTACAACCATGCAATGTTTCTTCACTATTTTCACCTCTAAACCTCTAACCGGGCTGCACAAACTCACCTAGGGCCTAGCATATAAAATAGTTCTTCATGCTTTCACGACTCCTAACTCCTAAAAATATGTATAAAAATGACTCCTCTTCCATTTCCATCTATCATGAATGATTATCCATGGCTAGATTTCATGGAGGAGCCATGACTCTTTAAACTACTCAAAACAAGCTGAAAATAGACTGCCTGAACTAAAACGCCCAAAACCAGTACTTAGATGAACTCAAAATGACCTACTATTCAAATAAAAAATTTCATAAACAACCTATAAAACACTAATCCATCATTAGATTTAGTCTTTCAGCCCATTAAGTATGATTGTCAACACAAACACCAGTAAAAATCTGCTAAAAATGCTTGCTGAGCTCTCTTAACTTTCTCTAAACTTATTAAAATGATTCCATAATACTTTGTGTTTGAGTCTTGGGTATTATTAAATTTCATTTCATTCCTTTTAGGTCCTTTTTTCTATAGCATAACCATCCTATAACTTAGGGAATCCAAAGATACCCGAATGGCATGCACTCTTTTGCAATAATTGCAAAATTGAAGACAACTTCTTATTAACACTTGGCAACTTTGTCATGTGCCTCAATCCTATATTATAGGTCTCATAACCACCTATGTTTCATGGATCCAAGGTCATTTATTACCTTATGGCATCTTTACAACAACCATTATGTGTTTAGAACACATGTAAGACTCCAACTTAAGCTAAGCTCCTAACACTAGGAAATTGAAATAACAACAAACAAAGGTTAATTAGCGACCTTATTCCTAGTGACTAATTCACCTAACCAACATTGAAAATGACCTTCTAAGGTCTTCAAACAAACAAATCTAACCTCTTGACTTGGCTAGAATCAAGTACAAGCCAAAAACTTATAAACAATAGAGGCTAGCCTAGGTGCTCCTGCACCATCCTCCCCAAAATAAGAAGATCAATCCACCCTTGTATTGATGATGGTAAGATCAACTCCCATCTTTTTGAACTCTGATTCTTTTATCCAAACAACATCAACATCATTCTATCCATGCCTTTTAATGAGATGCTCCTTGTACTCTTTAGTCCTTGTCTTTTTATAGACTCTTGTATCTAGTATGTTGTCTAGGCCTGTGACTGTAGCAGTAGGTAATTGGAGACCATCCACATCTTTGATCACTTCATGAAGAGTCTGATCCATGTCTTGTTGTGGTCCTCTATAATGGACTAAGCCAGCAATATTAAAAATGGGTGACAGTCCACTATCTTTCGGCAGTTCAAATTTGAATGCATTGTCACCATACTTAGCCAATATAGGACAGGGTCCTATCCTTCTCATTTGCAGCTTTTGGGGGACTCCTTTTTGTAGTCTTGACTTGTTGAGATGCACCATAACCAAGTCACCAACATTAAACTCAACTATCCTTCTACTTTCATCCACTTTGGCTTTATGTTTTATGGTGTTCTCTGTCAATATCTTCCTCACTGTTTCATGAATCTCTTGCATAGCATATGAAAAGTCATCAGCATATCCACTTCCTTTCACTCCATCCTTCAAATCTCTCAATTCATAGACACCTCTAGGATGTAGGCCATATACTATTTCAAATGGACTCTTCCCTGTGGATCTATTTATGGTGTCATTGTAGGCATATTCAGCTTGCCCAATCAACTGATCCCATTGTTGACCATACTCCTTAGTTAGACATCTTAGAAGATTTCCAAGGCTCCTATTAACAACCTCAATTTGACCATCAGTTTGGGGATGGTAGGCTAACCCAAAAGATAAGTTAGTGCCCAATATTTTCCAAAGAGTCTTCCAAAAATGACTCATAAATTTTGTGTCTCTGTCTGATACAATGCTGATAGGTAATCCATGGATTCTTACTATCTCTTTGAAGAATAGAGATGCTATTTGACTTGCATCATTTGTAGTCTTGCATGGCACAAAGTGAGTCATCTTACTAAACCTATCAACAACAACATAAACACTTTCCATCCCTTGTCTTGTATTGGGTAACCCAACTACAAAATCTATGCTTAAGCATTCCCATTGCCTAGTAGGAATAGGTAGTGGCTGATAAAGACCAGCATTTGTAGAAGTGCCTTGGCCTTTTGACATACTACACAACTCTCCACATACCTTTTAACATCAAGATTCATTCTAGGCCAAAAGTAAAACTTTGAAACAAGGTCTTGAGTCTTAGTGATCCCAAAGTGACCACTCAAAGCACCATTATGCTTTTATTGAATCAAATTATCTCTAATGGGGCCTCTAGGAACACACAATTGATTCCCTTTGAACAACAGATCACTTTGCAAAGTATAATCAGCATATTTACTATGAAAATTATTCTTGTATCCAACACATACCTTGTAGATGTCAGTAAAGTCCTCATCATCTGCATATAGATCCTTAAAATGATCTATCCCCATGCTTTTCAACTGAATTTCTTGTAGTGTGAGGGCTCTTCTTGACAATGCATCAGCCACTTTGTTTAGTACACCCTTCTTGTGCTTGATATTGAAGGTGCAGGCTTGTAGGTACTCAACCCACTTCATATGCTTGTGACTCAACTTCTCTTGTGAATTCAGAAAACTAAGTGCTTGATTGTTTGAATACACAATGAATTCCTTTGGAAGCAAGTAATGCCTCCACTTTCTTAGAGCTTGGACCAATGCATACATCTCTGAGTCATATGAGGAGTACTTCCTCTTAGCCTCACTTAACTTCTCAGAATGGAAAGCCACCAGTCTACCCTCTTGGCTTAGAACAGCCCCAATTGCTACATTGATAGCATCACATTCAATGGTGAATAGCTTCTCAAAGTTTGGCAGCACCAAAATAGGTTGGGTAGCTATCCTTTCCTTCAACAACTCAAAGCTCTTGTGAGCATTTTCATTCCACACAAACTTGGTTTTCATTCCTCCTTTGATAGTGTCTAACATAGGAGCACAAATTGCACTAAATTGTCTTATAAACTTTCTATAGTATTGTACAAGACCATGAAAACTCCTTACCTCAGTTGCTGACCTTGGAGTAGGCCAATTCATGATAGCCTCTACCTTGCTCTTATCCATTTTTAGATTTCCATGAGATAAAACAAACCCAAGATACACCAATGATGATTTGATGAACTCACACTTCTCCAAATTGATCATCAACCTCTCTTCATGCAGCTTCTTGAAGACAATGTTAAGGTGCTCCAAATGCTCACTCTTTGTCTTGCTAAAAATTAGTATATCATCTAGATATACAACTACAAACTTGTCTATGTAGTCTTTGAGTACTTCATTCATGAGCCTCATGAATGTAGAGGGGGCATTTGACAATCCAAATGGCATGACAAGCCATTCATACAGCTCTTCATTGGTTTTGAAGGTTGTCTTACACTCATCTCCTTCATGAATTCTAATTTGGTGATAGCCACTCTTCAAGTCTATCTTGCTATAGTACCTTGCTTCACCTAAATAGTCCATTAATTATTCAATCCTAGGGATAGGGAACCTATATCTTATGGTTATACTATTGATAGCCCTTGAGTCAATACATAGCCTCCAAGTTCCTCCCTTCTTAGGTGCAAGTATGGTGGGTACAGCACATGGACTAATACTCTTTCTAATTAGGCCTTGGTCTAAGAGCTCTTGTATTTGCCTTGCTATTTCCTCATTTTGTTGAGGGGTCATCTTATAAGCTACTTTGTTGGGTAGGGTAGCTCTTGGGATAAGGTCTATCCTATGACTTATGGCTCTTTGAGGGGGTAAGGCTGAAGGTTGACCATCACTTACAATGCCTTGGTAAGTATGCAACATAACTTGAATCTCCTTTGGTAATTCAATCTTCTTAGTCACCTTGTCTTCACCTCCTTCTCTTGGTTTCAACACCAATGCATACCCTATGCCTTCTCTCTCTTCCATGGTTTGTAGGAACTCTTTTTCACCTACCATAAGAACATTTGGACCTGCTGTCTTCACTTCTGCATCCTCCAACAATGACTAAATTTTGAAGGTTGTATTATCCTTCTTGAAAGAATAGGAATTCTTTCCTCCATCATGCATGACTTGATGGTCAAATTGCCAAGGTCTACCTAGGAGAAAATGACATGCATCCATAGGTAACACATCACATAAAACTTTGTCTTTGTACCTTCCAATGGAGAACTCCACCCATGCTTGCTCATTCACTAACACATGTTGACCTTTATTAAGCCAAGTGACCCTGTAAGGATTGGTATGGGATATCCTTTTCAATTTGAGTTTGCTAACTACTTCCTCTTCCTCTGACACTATGTTATTAGTAGAGCCTGAATCAATGATGACCCTACATACTTTTCCCATTATCTTGCATTTGATTCTAAACAAAGATCTCCTTTGGCTTGGCTCCTCCTTCACCAGTTCCTTGATTAGAGTCCTCCTCATCATGAGGTTCTCTCCTTCCTCTGAATTTAATGGAATCTCAAAATTTTTGTCTGCTGCATTTGTGTCTTCATGAACAAGATTAGCTCTCTTATCACCTCCTTGTGATGAACCACCTTTCTCAGGGCATCTATAGGCAGGGTGCCCCATTTGATTGCAATGGTAGCACTTCATATTGGCAAAATAATTGCCTCTTCCTCCTTGTGATGAACCACCACTTCTTCCTCTAAAGCTAGAGTTAGAATTTCTTCCTCTACCACCTCTACTTGAGCTTCCTTCTTGCTACTCACTAAATTTTACCTCACCTTGAGCTCTTGAATCAGAACTTCTTCCACCATAGCCACCTCTTTGACCTTTGGTATCTTTTCCTTTGCCTTTACCTTTGGAGCTTTCTTGCTTTCTCTTTCTCTTCTCCTCTATCTTCAAGGCCATTTGATAGCTTTACCTAATGGATTTGAAGTTCACTAGGCTCATCTCCTCTTGAATAGACCCATTTAGGCCATTCAAATACCTTGCTAGCTTGATACTCTCATCTTCAACTACCTTGGATCTCAAACATAGTTTTTGAAATTCCTCGGTGTAGGCTTGGACATCTAGTTCCTTTTGCCTCATATTATGTCTCCTCCTATGAATTTGAACTTCATAATCATCAGGAAGGTAGGTTTGCTTCACTTTGGATACCATTCCCTTCCATGTCACAATAGGACCTTTTCCATTCTTTTCCCTCTCAGTTTGCACAAACTTCCACCAAGTAAGAGCTGAACCTCTTAGTCTAGACTTGGTCACCATTACCTTTTCCGCTTCAGAGATACCATCACATTCAAAATGGTTCTCAATGCTTTCTATCCAAACCACAACTGAATATGGATCCATTTGTCCACTAGAAAGTGGAACACCTTCTAAAGCTTTACCACTCAATGCTTTTAATGCCTTTAAGAATGGCTCTTCAGGAAGAACAAGGTCAGATGTTGGTGCTTCTTCTTCCAACTCTAATTCCTTCTCCCTTGCTTCAGCTTCTTCCTTTGGTCAATGTTGTCTTTGACCTTATCTACTTTGTCTTGGACTTCACCCAAGAGCTGCTCCATTTGAGCTAGTCTTTGCCTTAACAATTTGTTATCCTCCTCTTGTTCCTCAACCTTATTTTCTAGTTCAACATTAGTCACCATGGCTCTATTTGGTTTATTCTCTCCTACTGATTTAGAAGATTGCAACATTAACCACACGCTTAATCAACCAAGCTCTGATACTAATATGGTGTATGATAAACTCCAAGGCTTGTTTTCACACCCTCCAAGAGACTTCACTTCCCTCCTAGTATCCTATTCCTCTATAGGATCTTCCAATAGGCTTAGATCATTAGCTAAGACCTATTCAAACTATACTATAAGAGTCAATCTCTAAAAACTTCACCTTGAATGATCACCACCCTAGTTCTGATTCACTTCTCCACACTCACTTAAAAGGCTCTAAGTGCCAAATCTCCATAAACATGCTCCAACATTGTAGGGATGTTCTCCATCATGTAAAAAATAATAATATTTTCAATTTTAACCATTTTGGAAGAATCTTGAGTCATCTTCCAATTAGCTTCATCAATTCATCATGTAGAGACCTTAAAATAGGCCTATTCCCTTGTAGCCTTCACCAGTCCGTTTTTTCCCTTTTTAGTAAAATTTTCTCAAACAATTCAAAAAAATAAAACTTTATTTGGATACCCTTTTGGATGTTTTAAAACTTTCATTAAGGGTTCTAGATCTGAAAGTGACTGTACAATGGGTTCCTATAAACAAGGACAAGAGGCCTAATAGGCCTAATTTCTAAGACTAAACTGTGGTTTTGATAGCAAACTTACTCAAACCAAATCCTAAATGACTGGTATGACTCCAATATTCTTAGAATGGATATATATGATGTTTAACTTCATGAAAAATTCCTTGAGCAGTAGGGATACGTACAACCATGCAATGTTTCTTCACTCTTTTCACCTCTAGACCTCTAACCGGGCTGCACAAACTCGCCTAGGCCTAGCATATAAAATAGTTTTTCATGCTTTTATGAATCCTAACTCCTAAAAATATGTACAAAAATGACTCCTCTACTATTTCCATCTATCATTAATGATTATCCATGGTTAGATTTCATGGAGGAGCCATGACTCTTTAAACTACTCAAAACAAGTTGAAAATAGACTGCCTGAACTAAAATGCCCAAAACCAATACTTAGATGAACTCAAAAGGACCTTCTATTCAAATAAAAAAGTTCATAAAAAACCTATAGAACAATAATCGAGCATTATATTTAGTCTTTCAATCCATTAAGTATGACTGTCAACACAAACACCAGTAAAAATCTTTTAAAAATGCTTGTAGAGCTCTCTTAACTTTCTCTAAACTTATTACAATGGTTCCATAATACTTTGTGTTTGAGTCTTGGGTATCATTAGATGACATTTCCTTTCTTTTAGGGCCTATTTTCTGTAGCATAACCATCCTATAACTTAGGGAATCCAAAGATACCCGAATGGCATGCACTCTTTTGCAATAATTACAAAATTGAAGACAACTTCTTCTCAACACTTGGCAACTTTGTCATGTGCCTCAATCCTATATTCTAGGTCTCATAACCACCTATGTTTTGTGGATAAAATGTGATTTATGACCTTATGGCATCTTTACAACAACCATTATGTGTTTAGAACACATGTAAGACTCCAACTTAAGCTAAGCTCCTAACACTAGGAAATTGAAATAACAACAAACAAAGGTTAATTAATGACCTTATTCCTAGTGACTAATTCACCTAACCAACATTGAAAATGACATTCTAAGGTCTTCAAACAAAAAAATCTAACCTCTTGACTTGGCTAGAGTCAAGTACAAGACAAAAACTTATAAACAATAGAGGCTAGCCCAGGTGCTCTTGCACCAGCAAGTCAAAATTTTGACCAACACGAGCATAACTTTAAAAAGAAAAAATATTTCATGTCTCATTTCATTGTTTGGTTTTCACTTGGAGCACGCGAAGGAGGTGGAGCTTGCAATTGTTTGAACTATTATTTGGTGAGAGTTTTAGGAGGACTTCCTGCCTGTGAGGGTTGCCACTGTGATTTAGTGTAAAAGGAAGACCACCTACCTGCAAGGGTTGCCACTATGATTTGGTGTAAAAGGAGGACCGCCTGTAAGGATTTTCTTACTCTGCATTTGTCTGGCATTATTTTATTGGTTACCTACTTAGCTCGTGAGCAATGTGCTAGGGCATCATGTATTGGGTATTTTCTAGGTTGTCTGTTGTGAAGGGAATGTAGAGACTAAACACCCCTGCAAGTCCATTTGATGCATTCACGGTTCTTGATGTTCATTTGATTAGTTTTATCTCTATTTTACATAGTTAGTTGTCCAATGAACAAATGGTTGACTGTCATCACAAACACGGTCATGTAACTACATTGATTAGATTTAATTTTCCCTGAGTATGTTTTTGTTTATATATCATGCCTTGTCAATTTGTGAAGTGAGTGGATAGATTGAACATCTCTGCAAGTTTAACCTTTGATGCATCCATGGTTTTGAAGTTCATTTGTTAGTTCTGCAAACATTTTATTGAAACTTTTGTACTGTGCCCATCAGATACTAAACTCTCTGTCAGACTGGCCTAGAAACTCCTCAGTCAGCTTTGTCATGGAGAGTGTACCTTGACTTGCGATTTCTCCATTGGTCTCCAATGCCATTGGGTGAGAAGCAAGCCAAGGAAGCTGCTTCAAGATTGATGCCCTAGTTAGATATATGCTATGTGTTTAACCAGCAAAGTAAGAAAATGCTTGCAGCAATGTCCTAGGAATAATATGGATTCAAGGCTTAGTTAAATTTGAAAGCCTCAAGAACATTGAAGAATTCTAAATGAAAATAACCATTGTAAGGATCCACTGTTAGACCATTCCAAATGACCCTAATCTAACTTGATCAACTAGATTAGAGTGTCTCTATGATAGTCAATAGTGTTGGAGTAGAGTGGTTAAAGTTAGTTAGAAGATTTAGTGTGACACATTAGAAAATAGTGAATTCTATGCAGAATGGCCTTAACCCAAATCGAATAACCGATTAAAGGGAGAAACATAGTTGCAGGCTTAAAACTAGAGAAAGATTGTGATCCTGAACGGAATTAGGAATTAGGTTAAATATCAACAACTAGTTGATGTCTGTGAAGAAAAGTGTCACTTGGAACTTTACAAATCCCATTCAAGGAAATTGGTAGTTAGAAGAATCATCCTGTGGCTGAGGAAATTTAGAGACTAAGGAGTTTTGATAGTGTTGGTTGGAACCATTTTCCATGGTTTGAATTGACATTATTATTCTATTATGATAAT
This sequence comes from Chamaecyparis obtusa, assembly GCA_027943335.1. NCBI lineage: Eukaryota > Viridiplantae > Streptophyta > Pinopsida > Cupressales > Cupressaceae > Chamaecyparis > Chamaecyparis obtusa. The sequence goes on along the minus strand of BSBK01005056.1, from coordinate 417,599 downwards.
TGGTTGGGCCTACAAGAGCTTCAGTTGTAACCACTAAAGCTTCAGGGCATTAGGATAATAGGATAATAAAATCACTTGTTAGAGAAAATAGGTATTCAATTGAAGAAACTAACAAGCAAAAGCATCATATTTCTCTCTAGTTAGTGTGAGTATGAAATAAGGGGTTAGTTTGCTCTTAGATTTGACCCTTAAACAGTGACAATCTACACTAAAATGAGAGATTCAAGAGTAAATGCATGAAACCAAAGTTCTTTCCATTTTAACCAAATTGAAGTGTTCTTTAACTAAGCATGAGTCTAAGCATGAAAAACATGGAAACATCTATCAAATTAAGACATTAGTGAGGAAATTCTCCAAGCATGAGAGTTTAATAATCAAGGATTATGAAGCCTCACAATTCAAGCATGTAGAAGAAGTCTAAATATCAAAATGAGCTAGAGAGCTAGAAGCCTTTGAAAATTCTATTTTATAGAAGATTGAAGGAATTCAATGGTTGAGATGCATCTTGGCTTGATCCTTGATCCATGTGAAAGCCTCTTAATCATTAGAGTGTGTTTGTTTGATTTAGGAGCTATTTATGCTTTTCTTTTAGTTAATAACTCTAGCCATGCATTTGGTGGGATTGAATTAATTAAATAGGTCTAGAGTTAATTATCTTGGTTTTGCTTGAAACCTTAGTGATAAATGCTTGATTTAGGATTTGATGGAGTTTATTGAATTTTTGGGATTTATGCTAATAATAGGGAATCAAATTAACATAATCAAGGTTATATGTCAAATTAAGGGCAACTAGGGCCTTAGGTTCTATTAGCCCAATTTTAGCTGATTACATTTGCCCCTCTTTGAATTGCTTTGCAAACAACACAGGGATTCAAAGAAAATCTAATTCAAAGCGTGATCTAGGAGATTTATAGAGCAGCGAGAACTACTCTGAAAGATTTATAGAGCAGTAATGAGAACTACTCTGAATTTGAGAATTTTGAGCTTGATCGAACGAAATCCTACTTGATTTTAAAAAAGTTGTCAATTCTGAACTTGATTGAACACTAATTGACATTACCGATTTTGAGCTTGATTGAACAAAGACTGATAAAAGAATTTCGAGCTTGATTGAACAAAATTCCACTTGATTTAAAAACTATCAATTCTAAACTTGATTGAACAAGAATTGATCATACCGACTCTGAGCTTGATTGAATAAAGGTCGATATGAGATTTTGAAAAGAATTTTCAGTTAAAATTAATAGTCTCAACTTGATTAAAGAAAACTATCGTGCCCCTGGTGTTAAATAATTTGATTCAAAGCCTTGGATCTTGGTATGATTATGCCCCCTCGGGACTGAAATTGGAACAAATTCGAATAAACTCATTAGTTTCAAGCATTTAGAAAGATTTAAAGTGATTGAAATGATCTTGGATCAAGCATAGATTGATTGGAAAGAGTTTTCAAGCCATTAAGATTGATTTAAGTGCCCCAGAAGCACTGTTTAACCAAGTTTGACCAAGAATTTGAGAGTTGACCAAGTTTGACTTGTGTTTAAGCAATATCCCGGCATAAAAACTTGATGTTGTATTGAGAATATCACTTTCTACTCAATTTTGCCCTTGTTTGACTGTAATTTGACCATGTTTGACTTTTGCATTCTCAAAGTTGACTTTGCTTTGGAATTATGTTATTACTATCCCTGAGTGATATAAATCACCTGTTTTGATTTTGGTCCCGATATTAAGCCTCTGTGACGTCTTATGGATGAATGTCCCTTAGGGTTCTGAGGCCCCCGAGAGGCTTAAATAGTTCAAAAAGTCAATTTTTACTATTCATTTTCACTTTTAGCCCTTGGAAATTTATTGAGCTTTGAGCAACCATGGTGTTCCCAATGGAGAAGCATCGATTCAAGATGGCTACGTGACACGATGGACCGAGGCATTACGCACCACCTGTGAGTATCCAATAACGAACCTTATCAATTTGAAAAATTCAAATTTTATGCATTTTTGAGCATTTTATAGGCAATTAGATTTGGATCGCATCTCGTATGTGGGATCACATTTGATTAAACCCGTGTCACTTCCTGCATTCTAGATCACTTCCGGTATTTCACAGATCACACCCCAGTGGGTTGCATTCGGGAAAATTCAATTTTTTTATAATTCTTAGGTACAGAGTCATATCTGGGATACCGAATCACGTCTCGGATTTCCTATGTCGTATACAGGATTTCTAAAATCACATCTATTTTTTGGATCACATCTTGGATTTCTTGATCCGCATCTAAGATTTCAAGTCACATTTAGTTTTTCTTGATTTCTGAGTGAAGTATATTTGTTTTTCTGAACTTTGAGAAATTTTTTGACCAATTTCCTTTTGTCTAATGCTAACATAGTGCCCCTATTTTGTGTTGTGCAAACTAATTTTCCTGTCATGTCATTTAGGTCTCTGATACCAACTCAGATTTTATCTCTTCATGACTAGCTGAGTCAGGAGGACTAGCAGGTAGTCAGACGATGTGGTCTATGGAGTCTAGTGCATTTACCTCACATTCAGGTAAATCATGACCTCCTTACAGCACTGGCGAAGCAGTGGCATTCAGAGCACAACACTTTCCATCTACCGATCGATGAGATGACTATCACACCAGAGGATATGTGGCAGATTTTTCATGTATATGTGATGGGCACTCATATAGAGTATGCGGCATCTGGGCCCTTGGTGATTGCTGACGCAAGGAGAGTATTTCAGGATGACACAATCATAGGTCATTATTTGAGTTGGGACCACATGGTCGCCAACTATGCTCCTTTGCCTATATATTTAGCTAGTCTGATAGGGGCCTGATGATGCCTGATCGAGGTCAGCACCGTTTCATGTGTGGGCGGTCCAATGTCATAGGTCAGATGATTCAGTCCCTTAGAAGATATGCCTGGGGTAGTTGTATTCTAGCTCACATGTACTGTGAGCTACATGAGATAGTATATCAGCACTCTAGATCCATGACTGTGGGGAGTGTGGTACTGTAGATCTAGGCATGGGAGCATATCCTTGCGACCCATCCCATAGTAGATAGGCACTGCGACACCGGACTGCCATACATATATATGTATTTTGGTTTCATTTAGCAGCCCCATATGGGAAAGTTAGAGTATTGGCGGCATCTTCTTGATGATGTCACTGATGTAGTATGGCATCCATATCTAGACTATGAGGCTTGGCCCTCAGATGTCAGGCAGATGTTGTACTTTTTCCAAACTAGGTATCTTGTTGGGAGGACCCACTACATCATTAAGCAGTTTCTGATTACCCAAGTATGCCGACAGTATGGGAGAGTACAGGGCATGTCCCAAGAGACATGTCTTTATGCACAGATTAGAAATGAGGAGGCACAGTGGGGAGCCCGATTGATATTTGAGATGATAGTATATGAGATCTCACATATGGAGTGCGTTGACTGGGATTACCAAACAACTATTCATGACGTGGGTGTTATTGATGATTATCATGATCACTACCATAGGCATCCATACCCCAGGTTCACTACTCTAGAGGATGTCATTCCATGTATTGAGGACACACTTGATTATGATCTTGATGATGATGTTGGCAGTCGGGCCTGAGCTGCAGGAGGTGCCGACAGGGGGAGAGGATGAGATGGAGCCGACAGAGGTGGAGGGAGAGATGGAGATGGATCCTACAGAGGTAGAAGGAGAGATGGAGATGGGGCTCACAGAGGTAGAGGAGATGGAGGTGATGGTGGAGATGATAGGAGTGGTGGTGGCGCAGTGGGCAACAATAGACGACAGGCCTCTGGGGGAGATTCTAGCCACAGGCAGCGGAGAGTACAGGTCACTCCTCCTCAGAGGGATATAGGGCCACTATTACATAGGGATGAGCATGCATAGAGACTTGCATGAGGAGATGGTAAGGATCAGCAGCAGGAGGCATGTCAGGATCTTCTTGCAGGTGGTGACGGAGACAGATTATCACAGTGTGAGCAGGAGAGAGCTGCATTGAGATTATAGGTAGCTACCCTCATAGCATCGTTATCAAAGTGTGATGCATAGCTGGTACTTTTGAGAGCAGAGAGGGATATGTAGATGGCATAGCTAAGAGAAAATAGGGATGCTCAGATAGCACAACTGAGGACAACCAGTGAGACACATATAGCTTAGTTGAGGGCACACTAGGATACACAGCTAGCCTAGCTGAGATCATAGCGTGATAGGTATGTTCATACGGCCACCCACTAGGTGATGCAGAGTGGACAGCAAAGAAACATGGATCAATACCCAACCCACTTCTAAGTTGATCAATGACTCAACCAATCCAACTAGGCTCTGACTTGTATAGTTTAATATGTAAACTCTGCAAAGAAAGGAATTAGAAGGTTTCAATGTACTCTCAACAACTCTGAAACACAATCAAACTTGATTCAAATTGCCCTCTTAGGGACAAATTCCCTGTTTTTCCACCAAACAAGACTCTCATTGTTTTATGCCTTGACAGACCAATCAGAGGTCATGAACATCTTTAACTTCATTAAAACAAACAATTTCAACCATTGGTTAATCACCCCAATGCTTGGGACTTAGAAATCCTCAATGCACCTAGGAACTCAACTAGGTCTCCCAAACCTGCTCTGCTGCAATATCATTCAAATCTTTCAAAGGACCCTATGAGATTGCTAGGTTTTTGAGTACCCTTTTTAATGTTCTATCAGACCTCCAACTCCCCGACCCTGACTCCACTCCAGCATATCAATGTCTTCATTGAGTCCGCAGACCAAATGCATGCCTTTAGGTGTGGGTTCCTTAACAAAACATTGAAAATGGGTGTATGAAACCAAGGTCAGAGTTTTGGAGTGTTCTTCTTGCTCTATGAATCCAAAATCAACAAATTCTTAAGCCCTTTCACCAATACAATCTTCTGATTTTACACAATCTATCAAAATCCTAATCAAAAACATGGAAGTTTTTGATCTAGGGCTTGCTCCCAAAACTCATAACATTAACTTCCTGCTCCAGGGCATGTAGAATATGAAAAAATACATTCCTAACTTTCATCTTGCCGAGAATGAAGAGTTTTCAACGGTCAAGACTCAAGTTATGGCCATTAAGACAGATAAACCCTGAAAATGAGGGTTTTATAAATAGTGTACAGAAACTTTAGAATAACTTAGATATGAAACAAAGTTAGTCAATCAAACCAATCTTCAAAGCATCCAATAAACCTACTTTCACTTCCAGACCTGTCTGGTCATCTATTCATGTCCGTACTACCGTACTATTGCTGCTGATTGCACAGAAATTGCTCTAAAACAGAGTTATTTTATTAGTTTTTGAAAGAAAACTTCATACAAAATGTATTCTCTCCCTGTCTCCGACCAATGGAAGCCTAAAAAGGCTCTATGGATAGTTTCTTAACCATCTATATGGTTATGTCCATTCAATACATCAAATAACAACTTTTGAAGCAACTTTTAAAAGTTGCATACAACATTTTAACCAAATCTGCCAATAAGGGAATAAGTGTAATTTGGAATGTTAGAAACCTTATTAAATTTGTTTGAGACTTCCAAAAACCACCTAAAGGTACCTAGAAAAACATTTATTCAAACCATAATGCACCCATGGACCAAATGATGCCAAGGTTTATAGTTTCACCAAGGGTCTTGTGTCCAAACATTGGGTGAGTATAAGGAGACCTTAAAATCAATCCTTAAACTTTTATTACAAACAAAGAAACATAAACACTATGCTACTTAAAACATCTTAAAACCTTTAATCCATCAACCATTGTCTATCACAAGGTGACATGATGAAAATTTGGTGCTTGTGCCAATTGATAAGATTGAATGACTCCTTCTTCACACCTTTTATCAGGGTCTTTGGTCTGCATCAGTGATGCCCCTGCATCAAACACCCCACCTTGAAAAAGACTCTTGTCCCAAGAGTTTATTGGGATTGTCCTTCTACCACCCATTCTCCTAGATGGCATTCTTCTAGTCTTCATCTTCAAGCCCTGATCCTGCATATAAGAACATCTTACAAGACATGGATTAGAATCAAAATTACATGGAGGTTGGTTGCCCTTCAAGACAAAATCCTTGTTGACTGTCTTAAGACAAACATTTGTTTTCTCTATCAGAGGTTTTCCATGCTGCTGTTGTTCTAGATTTCTTGGACAGTGTACTTTAGTCTTCAATGCTCTTTGCACCCCTGCTTTTATTGACAGTATTCTAGGACACCAAATTGTACCAATGTATACTCCTTCCTCTGAGACTGTACCCTGAACTGTCTGCTGCAAGTTATCTTGAATGACTTCCTTCTTTACAACCAAACAAGAAGGTTTTGATGGAAAGTGAACCATGTCATGACCTCTATACTTCTGAACTTGCAACTCAACATATTCTTTATTGCCAAAACAAATGATCTTTTCTTCATTTTGATTAGACAAAGGTGTGAGTTTATATTTGATACCATCCTTATGCACAAGATAAACATTGGATGCTCCAAAATGAATGGTGTTCCTTGAGGCTTGCCATGGCCTACCAAGGATAATATGACTGCATGTCATTGGGATGATATCACACACAACTTGATCTTGGTATTCCCCTATCATAAAAGCCACTACTGCTTGTTCTCTCACAATGATGTTTTCAGCATCACTGATCCAAGATGCTTTATAAGGTCTGTCTATAGGGTATTTCTTTAAGCCTAGTTTATTTACCATTTCATAAGACACCAAATTATCAAAAGAACCTGAATCTATGATCAGTTTGCATACCTTTCCATGACTGAGGTAGTTTGTTCTAAACAATGATGGTTTGGTCTGCTGCTGTTGTCTTCTTCTAATCATCAGAAATTCACCTTCCACAATGGGGTCAGCAGTACGAACTCTTCTTTCTTCGTGCTCTTCATTGTTTTCTTGGACCAAATGTACCCTTTTATCCTTCATCTTCTCAGGACATTGATAAGATTGATGTCCTACCTTGCCACAAGTAAAACATGTCCCATTAAATACACTAGGACCTCTATCTCCTGACCTTCCTCCTCTAAAAGTTCCTCTTGTCTCAGTCACCACTTCTTTACCTTTTTCTTTATCCTAATTTGCTGCAACATCAGGATGTCCTCTGCCACCTCTTCCTCTCATTGCACCTCCTCCTCTCTAATTACTCTGCCTATCAATCTTCCTCTTTAATTTCTCCTCTGCTCTGACAACAAGTTGAAAGCACTCACCAAGAGTTCTTGGAACATTCAACCCAATCTCATCTTGCATACTATATTTCAGACCATTGATGTATCTAGCAACTTTTTCATCCTCATCCTCCACTCCTCCCCTTATGCTCAGGGTGTGGAATTGCTCAGTGTACATCATCACATCCATGTCCTTCTATTTTAAATTGTTTCTTTTCATCTTTATCTGTATGGCTAAATCAGAGGGCAGAAATTGACTCCTAATCATAGTTTTCATTCTATCCCAATCAGCAATCTTGTTCAAACCTCTTTCCTCTCTATCCTTTTGAACACTAGTCCACCATGTCAATGTTGTACCTCTCAACCTTGCCTTAGCAATTTTCACCTTCTTGTCAGGCTCAACATCCTCAAGATCAAAATGGTTTTCAAGGGCTTCAATCCACCCTAGCACCTCTTCACTATCCATCCTTCCTTGGTAAAGTGGTAAATCCACATGATTCTTTATCCCACTCCCTTGCACTACTTTGATTATCTTTACAAACCTTCTTTCTTCAAGGTCATCTGCTGTCTCATGCTCTTAACTAGAGTTACCCACTTCTTCTTCTTCATGATTCCTTTGCTCAATCTCTTGTTTTTCTTTTTCCAAAGTTTCTATCCTTGCAATGAACTGTAGTCTTTCCCTTCTCATTTGCCTTTCTTCCCTCTCCTTGGAGGCTTCAAGTTCTCTCTTCTCCCTTCTTTCCCTTTCAAGCTCTTGTTTCAACTCCTCCATTTCCCTAGCCATTTGTCCCTTTGGAGGCATTTTGTCAACTAGTTCTGCACCCTACTCAAAAGACCTACTAACTGACGCTCTGATACCACTTGATGCAGAGTGGACAGCAAAGAAACATGGATCAATACCCAACCCACTTCTAAGTTGATCAATGACTCAACCAATCCAACTAGGCTCTGACTTGTATAGTTTAATATGTAAACTCTGCAAAGAAAGGAATTAGAAGGTTTCAATGTACTCTCAACAACTCTGAGACACAATCAAACTTGATTCAAATTGCCCTCTTAGGGACAAATTCCCTATTTTTCCACCAAACAAGACTCTCACTTTTTTATGCCTTGACAGACCAATCAGAGGTCATGAACATCTTTAACTTCATTAAAACAAACAATTTCAACCATTGGTTAATCACCCCAATGCTTGGGACTTAGAAATCCTCAATGCACCTAGGAACTCAACTAGGTCTCCCAAACCTGCTCTGCTACAATATCATTCAAATCTTTCAAAGGACCCTATGAGATTGCTAGGTTTCTGAGTACCCTTTTTAATGTTCTATCAGACCTCCAACTCCCCGACCCTGACTCCACTCCAGCATATCAATGTCTTCATTGAGTCCGCAGACCTAATGCATGCCTTTAGGTGTGGGTTCCTTAACAAAACATTGAAAATGGGTGTATGAAACCAAGGTCAGAGTTTTGGAGTGTTCTCCTTGCTCTATGAATCCAAAATCAACAAATTCTTAAGCCCTTTCACCAATACAATCTTCTGATTTTACACAATCTATCAAAATCCTAATCAAAAACATGGAAGTTTTTGATCTAGGGCTTGCTCCCAAAACTCATAACATTAACCTCCTACTCTAGGGAATGTAGAATATGAAAACATACATTCCTACCTTTCATCTTGCCGAGAATGAAGAGTTTTCAACGGTCAAGACTCAAGTTATGGCCATTAAGACAGATAAACCCTGAAAATGAGGGTTTTATAAACAGTGTACAAAAACTTTAGAATAACTTAGATATGAAACAAAGTTAGTCAATCAAACCAATCTTCAAAGCATCCAATAAACCTACTTTCACTTCCAGACCTATCTGGTCATCTATTCATGTCCGTACTACCGTACTATTGCTGCTGATTGCATAGAAACTGCTCTAAAACAGAGTTATTTTATTAGTTTTTGAAAGCAAACTTCATACAAAATGTATTCTCTCCCTGTCTCCGACCAATGGAAGCCTAAAAAGACTCTGTGGATATTTTCTTAACCATCTAGATGGTTATGTCCGTTCAATACATCAAATAACAACTTTTGAAGCAACTTTTAAAAGTTGCATACAACATTTTAACCAAATCTGCCGATAAGGGAATAAGTGTAATTTGGAATGTTAGAAACCTTATTAAATTTGTTTGAGACTTCCAAAAACCACCTAAAGGTACCTAGAAAAACATTTATTCAAACCATAATGCACCCATGGACCAAATGATGCCAAGGTTTATAGTTTCACCAAGGGTCTTGTGTCCAAACATTGGGTGAGTATAAGGAGACCTTAAAATCAATCCTTAAACTTTTATTACAAACAAAGAAACATAAACACTATGCTACTTAAAACATCTTAAAACCTTTAATCCATCAACCATTGTCTATCACAAGGTTACATGATGAAAATTTGGTGCTTGTGCCAATTGATAAGATTGAATGACTCCTTCTTCACACCTTTTATCAGGGTCTTTGGTATGCATTAGTGATGCCCCTGCATCACCAGGGATAGAGGGCCACATATTATTTCACTTTGTATTGCGCTGCGGTTCCTACTTCCCAAAGGGCTTCATTATATTCTATTAATTCTCAATAGTCCAAGGGTTCCATGCCACCACCACCACCACCTAGTAGAGCAGATGCACCCCCTCCCAATCCTCCAGCAGAGGATGAGGGGGCTAGTGAGGTGTAGACCTCCTTGATGTTCATATTTTATATCCCTAGACTTATTGTATCTCATTGGATATCTTGTATTTGTACCATTTTTTATCAATGTACTTTCATGTCCTTCGAACTTTGTACTTTTGTTGATACATTATCTCATTGTTTCATCTCCTTCTTTGATATACTGGTACTCTGACACTGTTGATGATTTGATATGCTGATGGACATTCTTGATATTCTTGTTTATGGACATTGCTGATGATATGTTGATGCTCATGCTGATTCTGATTCATCTTATTTTCTATCTCTGACATCTGATCTCTGATGGTTTTAATTTCTGCACATGTGATATTTGATGTTTGTTTTATGCTTTTGATATTGATGTGATTGTCATACTTGGTCAAGATTAGATTAAGTGATGATAAAATGATGTCATAATATATTTCACTGATATATGCTCATGTTTTTGTTATTTTCAATTTTTTCATGAATGTGCGGATGTATGAGATGTATTGCAATGTGATGCATGGACATCTCACTTTTATTTATGTATGAATGAATGTGGATGCAAAATGCAAATGGCTTTATGATATGAAATGGTTTTTGAATGCAAGTGGATATCAGTGATTTATACTCAATCATTTTAGGTTCAGTTGTTTTATGATTCAATGATGTACTTGGTCACACATGTCAAATGGTTAATGTTTAATGCTTTAGAATTTTCAGCTTATATCAAGATGTTTTAGATAGCTTCTCAGTTTATATCAATGTCTCCGATAGTTGAATCCACACTTTCATGCTTATGCAAGACTAAAATGAATGAAACTATATTACAATGAATGCAATTTAAAATGAATTTCAATGCAACTAAAGACAATGAAATGCATCTAAATGAACCTAATGCAAATTAATATGATATGAAACTAAAATGAACCTTAATGCAATTAACCAATGAAATGCACCTAAGACACCTAGGACAGTCACTGTTTATTCAAAGCGGGTTGTTTTTCATCATAGAGCCTTTGTTAGCGGGACCTCATTAGGATAGTACAATTTTCACAGATAGATTCAGCAATCCTAAAAATATGAATACATCCTTTTTATTCACCATGTTGGAAGACAACTTAAACATCAAAGCATCCAGCCAGAATATTTTGTTGGTTACTTCCTATTTAATATAAACCATTTCTTTTCTAGTGCATAATGTGTAAATGTATACTCACAATGACCTTTCATTTTGTATTCATATCCTAGGGAATCCGATTTACTATTCACCTTACTAGGAAATAGTTTATCTTTGTTAGTTTTTAAACAGGCAAGGAAATAGATCCAACCTCACTAAGGTTTTCATAGGAAACAAGTTGAGGTATACATGGCATTCCAATACATGATTGAGGCACTTATAGTAGACACCCATTCCCCATGATCACCTAAGATCATTGGATTTATTACCACAAACATAAGACAAAGAAAATGTTATGCCCCCAATCCTTGTTTCTCTTAGTCTGTAGACATCATCGAGTTACTCAAGGAAACTTAACAATCAAAAATTGATAATAAGAAAAGTTCATTGTCCTTTAACATGATCATTGTATTTGCATAATAGAAACATACACTTGTGGTTATAGTGTTTAAAAACACTCTTGATTAATCTTGCAAACACACGCATAAGAATTATTATCAATCAAAGATTCATTCCTTCATCCATAAGTGTCTCACCTATTTTAGTGTTTAGAAACACTATTTTCATCATGATGTTGTGTTGAGAAACACATTTTTAGATCCACTCAATTGATGTTTAAAAACATCATTTGTTCATAGTTTAATGTCAATTACAGATGCAACATCCTATCAATGAATGTGATTTGATCAAATGCCCCCTAGGGAAAAATAGTTTACCTAGGACCCTAATGTGGACAAATTCCAATCTTAGGAAGGCACAATTCTTTGATAGTTCTCTTAAGATTTGGCACGTCATGAAAGTGACTGGAAAATATATACAAACTGATATTTACATAGGCCAAAGGTGCAAGCATTGTCTTGATAGATAGAGCGTTGATTACAAGTAGCGCCTATTTACCAAGTTTTCCCAACTTGGCCACAATTTTATTCTATTTTTGCTATCATGGCACTTGTTTACCAGGTTTTCACCAAGACACTTTTCCTCTTTTCCAAATTTTTTTTTCTTTTTGATTTTCTATTTTTTTTTGGACTCACCAAGGTGCCTATTTGCCAGGTTTTCACCAAGATAGTCATTTTTTAGGACTTTTTCCATTATTATTTTTTTTTTTTTTTCAAGATCCATATTTTCTATTTTTGAACTTTTTTCAAGACTCTTTTCACTGTACAGGAGCTTCCTCAAGAATGTCAAGCATAAAACCTTTTTAGATGTAGAGTATTGATTGGATCTAGTAAAACATCTCCTCCAAGTGTAGCCAATTGATAGGCTCTTGATCCAAATGTTGTTGTAATGACAAAGGGACCCATTCAATTGGGTTCAAATTTTCCCTTTTGTTCTCGATGCTATTGATTTTTAGGATTTTCTCTGAGAACTAAATCTCCTATCTGAAAACTTATGGGTTTTACCTTCTTGTTGTATCCTCTTGACATTCTTTTCTGGTAAGCTTTGAGATGGTCAAATGCCTATTGTCTGCGCTCATCTAGCAATTCAAGTTCTTGCAGTCTAGAGATTCTATAGTCCTCATTAGTGACTAGATGTTTTAGTGATACCCTCAGTGATGGAATCTCTACTTCAACTAGTAAGACTGCTTCTGATCCATAGACTAGTGCAAAAGGAGTTGCACCAGTTGGTGTTCCAATGCTTGTTCTGTAAGCCCACAATGCTGGATTGATTTGCAAATGCCAATCCCTTCCTGATTTGTTTACTGTCCTATGTAAGATTTTCAGAATATTTTTGTTTCATGCCTAAGCTTGTCCATTACCTTGAGGGTAATAGATTGAGGAACAATGTCGAGTGATTTTAAATTGGAGACAAAGCTCATTTATGTCTTTGTTCTTGAATTGGCCCCCATTGTCAATCACAATCAATCGGGGTATGCCATAATGGAAAATGATATAATTCAAGATAAACATTGAAACTTGTTTTCCATTTGCATTGGATAGTGGGACATCCTCCACCCATTTAGTGAAATACTCAATTGTGGTGATGATATATTTATGTCCGCTTGATGAATTGGGGTAAATCTGACCAACCGAATCAAAGGCCCATTGTTGAAATGGCCAATATGTTATGAAAGGAATCAACTCTCTAGCTATATGAGGTTTTCATGGATCTGACATTTCTTAGAATTTTTTGCAAAGTGGATAGCATCTTTCTCCATGGTGGGCCTGTTGGTGTTCGAAAATGCTTATGCCACTTAGGGCTACCAATATGCCTTGAGACTGATGTTAGGGGTGGTTAGCTCCAAGTGTGAAAGCTCTGCAAGACAACTGGACCAACTATAGGGACAAGACTGCCCTCTTCACTTTTGGCTCTACAAAACCATGGCGGGTGCACCTAATCCAGTAACTTATGGCATTTTAGGACTTTGGACTGGATTAAACAAAGCAGATGATAGCAAGAGACTACTAAATGTTAACCAGACATTCATTGAATCTCAATTGCTATTGTGTATAAAATGGCCTTGTGAAGGGTATTACTACCAACAACAATACTTAAAACTTAAAATGGTCTTTGATTAATGAGGATAGGGAAGGTAGACAAGAGCCAATCAGACATTGGACTCAACTAAATGTACTAATCCTTGATTAGTGCCATTATCCATTGGGCAGCACTCAAAAATAAATATAGAACATGAACCAACTACTGTCAAAGACTCAAAGCCATAAATACAACTATTCCAGCCCATCCACTACTTATAAGATCCTTCTGTAGATGAATCTAATGAATCTATGCCCTATCCAAAGTATCTTTCACTTGATCCTAGATCAAGAACTAAAGACTAGAACATATACAGAGGCAACCCAATGTAATGGACCAGAAAATCCAAAACTCATAAGACTGACACCAAGGAGAGACTTGAAAGCATGAGAATAGTTATATTAAGTATGATGAGGCATGTACATGTCTATACTAAAAATGAGACTACCACTTCAATAACCTGCAAAAGATGCAAAGAAGTTCTATTTAGCTTACATGCAATGTGATATAGCCCTGCTACAAACCCCTGGAACTAACTATAATCAAAACCTCTAGACTGATTAAAATTTGAACCCTTACTCAGTCAAAAAATCAAAAATTTATACCACTAGCCACCTTGGGAATCTCAAAGAGATTGCATGAAGCTTAGGGTGACTAGGGTTAGGGTTACAATAGCTAAACCATAACAAAATTCCAAAAAACATGCTGGAGGGAAAACTAGCACCAATCTGTCAGAAATAAGGCATGATCCTCACGGCAAGAAAATCTTCAAATTTATACTCAGGATCACAAATTCATCATGAAAATCAGTCTGACTAGACCATCAAAACATCTCAAGCCAACAAACTATCCTCCCCACATGGCAAAACATCCCCGCAAACACTCATGGCACCCTGGACCACACTGCAACAACAAGCACCACCAAACCAATCAAATCTGGCCATGAAAGCATTGAATTCTGGTACCTCTTGTCGTGAAAACCATCTACAGATTTAAATTTGAATTCCAACAGTCAAGTCATGGCGCCAGCAGCACATCGCCGATCCTTGTTCAAATCTCTGCCAACTTTAAGTCACGACCGTCAGATTATTCTTACTTCGCGGGCTTTATGTTTTTACCTTTTAAAAGAGTGCCCATTTACATTTAGTGAATTGGTGACAAAAGGCTTCCACCAATTCACAAAACATTTCACACCTTCCGCTAAAAATTTAGCGACTACGCGACCTCTATCCACCAAATCACCAGACAATCTGGGGAACCGCCAAATCTTTTCATGAATGAGCGAAAAGCTTGAACTTTATCAGCGCCGCTAAGACATTAGACCCCACCTAGGTTTTCTTGATGCCACCTATCGCCACACTATTCATTGTATCTGCCTGGTCACTAACACAGGACCCACCCATAACTCCGCAACTACGGCACCAAATAGTTGTCGCATGATCGCATAGCTAGGAGACGGGCTATGCAAACATGTGACAAGCCTCCACATCAGCACCATGTCACTACTCCCCACCAACATGGCACCCTTGTCGCATGATCGCATGGCTGAAAGATGGCCCTTGCGATCATGTGACAAGGCCACAAGACTGCCACCTCATCCTCCCAGTCTACCAATGGGACCACTTCCAATTTCTGCGCAATCAACTCTAACATCCCTCCACTGTGCACTGACATAACCAATGAAACACCACCATGGAGGCCGAACCTGACAAATGACCGCACCAAGCAATTTACCCTCCTTCCGCATCAATGGCTCTCATTAAAGCGCAGAGATTAAAAGGCTTGCATCTTTTTCTCATGGTATAGCGACAACCACTGATCATTGTCACTTGTTAAACATCTGTCAGACCCCATCCAAAGGGCCCGCTGGGATAGGTGTCAACCAGTTGCATGGTCGCATGTCAGAAATTCTTGACATGCGATCATGCGACAACCAATGAAAACACACACCTTTGCCTCCCTTCTAACATTGGGACCACCACCGAAGAAACACCTGAAATGAACAAACAAAATCAATGGCATGCGCATGATTGCATGGGGTGAGAATATTCCATGCGATCACACGCCGACCATCGATCTCCTCCCTCTGCCGCTTGAAGAATCTAGCCCCACCAACCATCACACTTGCGCACTTAAGACCGATGAACAAGGAGTGTCGGCAAAAGGGAAGAAATGTGAGGTCGAAAACACACATGGTTTTCAGCAAAAGATCGAAAACATCTAGGGTTTTCACGCAGACCCAAAGGTGGCAGGGAGACCGAAAACATCATGGGTTTTCAAAAACATTGTGGGTTTTTGACACTTAGGTAGATTTTGAAATTGTTTCCTGCAGACCTTAAAACTTGAATATCTCCCTGGATTTTATGATTTAGGAGATGTAATCTGGACTGGAGCTAGGTGACACCATGAAGAACACAGGGCAGGACACTTCAAGAAAACTTGCAAGGAAATGGGCCATTTTCAAAAGATTTTGCATTGATAGGAAAATGGACCAATAGGGCCAATAGTATCCAACCCTTAGGAGTTTCTTGGCTAATGAAAAACTATTTAAGTGTGATCCACACACATCTTCATGAACTTCTTTTAGTACATGATTAGACTCTTCATGTTCTAAACAACTAAGAAGCATGACATCTAGACTACATCTAAACAAGTCATTAGCAATGATTACGTAATGCGATGCTGCTCTTAGGAGGGATCTATTTTCATTTCTAGAATAGCCTTCATTAATTGTTTGGTCTTTAAGATAGGAGTAGATATGGGCATATATGGATAACACTTGAGTTTCAAGGACACAAACAATTTGGTATTCAGGAGAATCATAAGCCAGGAAAGGGAGTTCTTCCACCAGGAAGTCATAGCGAAATTGGTGTTCTTCCAATTGTAGCATGGATGCTAAAGTAGTCATCGCATTAGCTGCTCTATTTTCTGATTTGGGAATTTGCTGAAATGTGATGAAGACAAAGTACTTTTTCAAGTCATCCACCATTGTTTTGTAGGGCATTATCTTTTCATCCTTAGTTTGATAATCCCCATGCACTTGATTGATAATGAGCTGTGAATCCCCATAGATGTGTAATTCAATGATCTTCCAGTCTATTGCAAGCTTGAGCCCATTCACAAGAGCCTTGTATTCTACTATATTGTTGGTGCATGGAAAAATCATTTTGTATGCCTTGGGAATCTTATATCCTTGTGGTGTGATGAATAAGCATCCAAATACTGATCCTTTTTGTGTGAAGGATCCATCAAAGTACATTTTCCAGGGATGTTCTATTAAGTGCATGATAGATTCATCTGGAAACTCCACCAGTAATGGCTTGTCATCAGTCAATGGTGTCTCTGCAAGTTGATCAGCAATCACTTGTCCTTTAATGGATTTTCTATCCACATATTCAATATCAAATTCACTTAGGATCAGGACCCACTTATCAAGTCTTCCTATCAACATTTCTTTGTTCAATAAGTACTTAAACAGATCAATTTTAGCCATTAGTTTCACCTTGTGTGCCAACATATAGTGTCTAAGCTTTTGGGATGCAAACACCACTATGAGGCATGCCTTCTCAATCATTGAATAGTTTATCTCATATGTGACCAAAGTTCTACTGATATAGTATATGGCTCTTTCTTTCTTGGTCTCATCCTCTTGTGCAAGCAGTTTCCTTAGTGATGTATTTGTGGCTATATGTAGAGCAAAAGAGGTTTTCCATAGATTGGTGCCATCAAAATTGGAGGATTCATTAGATAATTCTTGACTTGGGTAAAATTTTCTTCACATTGCTCATCCCAAGTGAATATGGTTCCTTTCCTTCTCAATTTTGTGAAGGGTTGTGCTTTTTCCACCAACTGAGATATGAACCTCCTTATGGATTGTAGCTTGCCTTGTAAGGTTCTCATTTGACTGATGTTCTTCGGTGGTTTTATTTCTAGAATAGCTTTTACCTTTGCCAAATCCACTTCAATTCCCTTAGCTGAAACTATGAATCCTAAGAGTTATCCAGATGACACACCAAATTTGCACTTCTTAGGATTAAGTCTTAATTGGAATTGCTCCATCCTGTCAAAGATTCTCCTCAGATCCTCTATATGTGTAGTCCTCATCCTTGATTTTGCCAAAGTGTCATCAACATAGTCTTCAATATTCTTGTGCATCATGTCATAGAAGATTGTGTTCATTATGCTCTGATAGGTGGCACCTATGTTTTTGAGACCAAATGGCATCACATTCCAACAATACGTTCCCCATGCATAGGAGAATGATGTTTTCTCTTAGTGTTCAAGAGCAATTTTGATCTAATTATATCTTGAAAATCCATCCATTAGGGAATACATCTCATAACCTGTTGTGAAGTCCACAATCATGTCTATGTTTGGAAGTGGGAAATCATCTTTTGGATAAGCCTTTTTGAGATCCCTAAAGTCCGTGCACACCCTTATGGATTTGTCTGCCTTAGAAATAGGAACTATGTTGGAGATCCACTCCACATAATCAATTGCTCTAATGAATCCAGCTTTCAATAGTTTTTCCAGTTCTTCTTTCACTAGCAATGCTACATGTGGTGATGTATGTAAGATCATAACACACTTCTAAATCTAAAAAACTCTCCATTATTCCTTAGACCAACCTAAGGTCTTTCAAAAATTCCTCCAAATTGAGAAATAACCGAGTATCAAGATACTTGGCTCATGCAATTTTACTTTGTCAACACTGTACCGCTCAGCAACTCTAGGCACTCGATAACTACAAGATGCTCGGTCATTATTGGACTGCTCGGTCATTACATGTACTCAGAAATTTGCTAGCACTTGGCTATGAATTTGAGAACGCTAATCAATATCTTTTCTGTAAAAACATGCACGCATATTCAATACGTTCGGTACACTCTAATGCCAATCACTCTGCAAGTAATTCTGCAACCAAGTCACTCACAGGCTGCTTCAATCATGACTATCATCACATGACTCTCGGGCTCCAATTATATGACTGTCAAAACACTCTTCCATATTTCCTTCACGGGAACAACCAACCCATAACATTAATGGATACATGCATGGACACGAACACCAAACATTTAAAAGACTTATCAAACTCTTGGAAAACTCGATAATACTCAACCTAAGAAATTAGAATTCACTTCATAAAACCCACATCCATTTGCGGGTTTTGGAATAAACTTAACACCAACTACTCCATAGTTTCCATTATCCCAAAGGTCGATATCAAACATGCTACTCTTCAAGAGAGTCCCCAATAACACTCAGCTTGCTTGAAACATTAAAACCTGATAGTAATGAAATACACATAGAATCCCCAAGAAGACTATGAAACTTGATACTAGTCATTAAGAATCGATATCCATCACATAAGCTAGAATATCTCTCAAACCCGATATCACCCAAAGCTTTACACTCATGTATTCCAAGTACGCAAGAATATAAAAGATTTTAAAACTAATTCTTTGCCAAATGAAATACTTCTAACATTGTCCACTCGGGACTACTAAGAAACCCAATTCTAATCACTATTAAACCAAAAGTGACTTGCAGAAAACATTAACATTGCAAATAATAAAACAATACAGAGAAACCGACTTGCAGAAAACATTAACATTGCAAATAATAAAACAATACAGAGAAACCGAATTGCTGGAGAGATTAACAATACCAATAAAGAGACCATTTATCGAATTCATTCTAAATCAAAATCCATTACATATAAGACTTAAGTCTAAAATTACAATTGAATGGCTCTCTGGTTGCCTCTAGAGAGCCATTTAGTTTTTCTCTTCTTTTTCACTCTATTCCAAAAATCCCCTCTCTATCGATTTCAATTGTCTATTTAAAGACCATCCTTCTCTCTCCTCACCGTAATTCCTTGCAGTTACATGCATTTCTCTTCTACGAGATTCTAGAAACTGTCCATATTTAATGGTGTCTAATAATAGACAAATCCATCATGATTCTAGTTGTCCACTCAAAATGATAAACAATCTATGGCGGTTACAAATGCCATTTAATTACATTTGGAATTTTAATGCTTTCAAAGCACATGCCCATATGGCATTTATACATTACATTCTAAAACTTACATAGCATTGTGGTTTTGAACATTAACCATCAAATTAATTCAATTGTGGGGTGCTCTTGCACCATGTGGATTCATTTTTCTAAGTTTTTTTCTTGACAGGTTTTATATCTGGTGAGATAGACAAATGGTGCATAATCAAATCTGTGTCCAATCCGGGCATAGCTAAGTAAGACAAAGCGAAGTTGATCTTATTTGCTTTGAAGAAATCAATGAATTGGATTTTCTCATCTTCTGTCAATGATTGAGCTATGTGGAGTAACTAAGGAGCTTTTGTTGTTCCCAAATTAATGGGTTGTGTAGGTTTAATCAAAACTGAGGATCTTTATTGGAAGTGATCTATGAGGATATCAAGCATCCCATCCTTTGGTGCCTCAAGGAGGTTTTCACCATTGGATACATCTTTTTTTTTTTCTCTTTAGGATCTAATACTACCACTAAGTGGTTTTCACCATCAGACCTCTTGTTCTTTTTTTTTTTTTTTTTAAGACTAAGAAACTTGATATCCTCTTCAGTCATGATTTCACTCTTTATGCTGGTGGAAGAATGGAAGGGTTCACAAGCATTAAGATAACAGGCTATGGAATAGTCATTGTCAAAGGATAGGAAGCTTGTGTTTGTAGGTTCATCCCAATCTATCTAGTTAGGGTGTTTCAAGGACAAAGATTCAACAGGTTTGAGAGATAGCACCGTGTTGTTATCATCGTTTGTAACTTGCAAGACATCGTCTATTAAGTTTTCTTCTAGATAGGTATTAGGATTATTAGAGTCTAGTTTGTTATTATTAGAGTTCATGTTAATGTTATGTGGATCTAACTCTAGCGATCTAACATTATAAATTTCTCCCTCTTCAATCAAGATTCTAGGAGAAAAATTGTGTATCACATCTATTTCTATGTCCATGGTAGCATCAGAAAGGACCTCCCATTCGTACTCATGTGAGTCTACCTGACTATAATCTGAAACTCCTAAAAAGTGGGCAATAGTCATGGGTACCTCATTTTCTTCATTAGTATGGTTCTCTTCTTCTTGCAATGGTTCTTGTGGATTCATTGCTTCTTGTTCTTCATCAAAGTGTTGTGCATCAAAGATGGGAGGTTCTTGTTCTTCATCAAGTTCCTCTATTTGTTCTCTTTCTGGTTCTCATTCAAGATTTGTACCAAGAAATGTGACATCTAGGTCCCCTTGTAAGAGTAACAACCTCTCATAAGCAATGGGTTATGCTTCCACTTCTTCTTCTTCATCAGAATCTCCTAATATATCAAATATAGGACCTCTTTCTGCCGTGGGATGAAATCTAGCTTCTTTGAAGCCTAGTCTAGTCTTGTCCTTAGGATTTCTGAAATCCATGTGTAGGGGTTCTACTAGTCCTTTTTTGTTTTGTCCCAATGGTCCTTTTCCTTTGTACACCATTTGTTTCATAAGTTCATATCCTTTCCCATATTTTCTTGGAGATATTTCAACATGTTTAACATTCCCATCTTCTTCAGGTTCTTTTTAAAGCCATTGCAAAATAGTCTTTTCTTCATTTTCTTCTTCTAGGGATATTTTCTCTTTCACCATTCTAGTTCCTTCATGTATATTCAAAGTTCTACCATTGGAAGGTGTAAATGTAGATGAAGGTCTCCCTTTTATCCTAGGAGATATGGGAAGATCCATTAAAGACATTGTGGGATCCATCTTGTATTCACCCATGCCTATCTCTTAGATATTGGTCTTCTTAGAAAATCTCCTTAAGACCATTTCTTTAGATGTCTCTACCTTGGTGGACCCTTCTTTGTTATGGGGAACCATGCTTTCCATTTGCTTGATATTATTACAAGTGTATATGGTATCCACTGGAATAGTTACTTCCACTCCATTATGAGGGAACTTTAGACGTTGATGATATGTGGAAGGCACTGCTTGCATTGAATGTATCCATGGTCTTCCAAGAAGAATGTTGTAAGAAAGGGGTAGATCAAGAACTTGACAAAGGACATCCTGTTCCACTGGTCCTACTATGATGGGTAAGACAACAAATCCTTTAGAGGATCTTTCTTCCTCATCATAGGCCTTGATTATTATCTTTCTTCTGGGATCAATTGCGTGCTCTAAGAAACCCAGTTGTTTTATCAAGTTGTAAGTACAAATGTTCAAACCAGCACATCCATTTATCAAGACATGTTTGACTTGGTGTTTATGAATAAGAACTTCTAAATGAAGGGGTTGATTATGTGGTTGATTCATTGATTTGTCATCCTCTTCAAAAAAAGATAGGTAATGTGAGGAACCCATGTGATCAACCATGACCTGGAATCTATCCACATCTAAGTCTTTTGGTACATTAGTGTTCAGCAGGGCTTGATCAAGAAACTCCCTATGACTGGGGGAGATTTTCAACAACTCTAGGATAGATATCTGAGCTGGTGTCTTTTGTAATTGTTCCAAAATATTGAACTTTGGAGAAGGCACCACTTGTTTAGACATTGGTGTTGTTGTAGCTGGTTTGTTAGATGTTGAGACTCCTTTAAGAGTAAGCTTTGCCTAGCTTCTTGTTACAGCATTTGTGGATTCAACTTTGTTTTTCACTCCTTTGAGAGTGATCACATTGATGGAATGTTCACATGGTTCCATCATGTTGATTACATTGTCATTATCAGTGTACGTGTAGTTAATCTTATTGCTTTTAGAAGTTTCTCCTTTTTCATAGTTAGGTAGTGGAGTTTGAAATGCCTTGTGATCATTGTTCGTGTGATGTCCATCTACCTTGACTTTGCCTTGTTCAATAAGATCTTGAATAACATGTCTTAGTTTCAAGTAGTTATTGGTTATGTGTCCTTTATTATGATGGTAATCGCAATAGTCATTATCATTCCACCACTTGGGTTTGTCTTCTGGATCCATGGTTTGTCGAGATCAGGAATTGTAATGATTTTGTTATCCACAAGTGATTTTAAAACTACTTCCAAGGTGTCTCCCAATGGTGTAAATGCTCTCTTAGGCCTTGGTGCCCAAGGTTCTCTTTGAGGTTTTTTGAAAGTATTGTTTGTTGTTGGAGTCACATTAGGATTCAGACTCTTATTTGTTTGAAGACTTGTTGTTAGATTGAAGACATCTGGTTTGGGTTTTGGATTAGGAGTATCAACCACTCCATCGTTAACCACATGTTTTTTCTTGTTTGCATATTTGCACTTGTCCTTGGTGGGATAGTACTTGTCTTTATGTTCCTTGTTGATGGTAATCTCACCTTTCTTGATTAGGACTTCCTCAATTTTGAGAGCACTATCTATCATTTTGTCAAAGCTTGGTGGCCCTTGTAATTGAATCGGGAAATTCATTTCTGGGACCAAATTTTTAATGAAGATATCCATCTTTTCAGTTTCAGGTATTTGCCTAGTATATCATGCAAATATCTTCCTCCATCTTTGTAGGAAGCTCAAGAATGATTCTCCTTTTTTCTGTTTGGTATTGCATAGATCCAACATAGTGACTATGTGTTGGATGTTGTAGGAGTATTGTTGTATGAATTTTTGCACTAGTTCATCAAATGTTTTGATTCCTATGGGTAATTTGGAAAACCAATCCATAGCTTGTCCACCTAGGATTCATGGGAATAGCCTTATGAGATATGTTTGTTCATCCATGAACTCCATACTATTTGTGCAAAATTCTCTTACATGATCTTGAGCATCTGAATCTCCCATGTATTTGTCATACTTTGGTATTGTAATATTCTTGGGAAATGGAATCATTTTGAGTCCCTTGTCAAAAGGGAAAGGAAATATGTGCTCCAAAGAGTATTGTTCTCTTGGTTTGTCCTTTTCTTCCTTGATTTCTTGAATTTCTATTTTCATGGCAAGTAGTTGTCTAGTTAGAATTGACATAGGACTAAGGTCTTCTTTTTTCTTAAGTTGACTCACATCATAGTCCTTTGGTAATTTCACACCTCTAGAAGCAAGTTCTAAGAAATATTTTTCTTTTTTTTCATCCAAAGCTCTTTCAAGGATTTTGTTCAATCGTTTGTTGCTTATAGCTCTATGGTATTCTTTCTCAGTGGGATCATCATCATCATCATCATCATATTGTATCTCTTCTTTTTGTCTATTACATTATGCTTGTTCATTTTGTTCATGGAATATTTCATCCCATCGATATTCATCTTGCTTATTCATGTTTGTTTGTTTGGGTGTTGCTGTATGAGCAGTGCTAGGTGTAGTACCATATAGGGTATTGATTCTTGAACTTTCTCTGGTTTCCAATGTGAATATAGGTAATCCTTCCGAGAATGGGTTTGTGTCCAAATTGTAAGTTTTGTGCTTTGTAACAACCATGAAATCAGGATTGAGGAACCAATGAGTGTCTTGTGTTTAAAAGTGGGTCTGATTGTTTATAATGTCTGATTGTGAATCCAAGGATGCAAGAGCGGGTTTGAAATGTTTTTATGGATCCAACATCAAATGGGGTTATAATGCCCTACTCATGAGTTGGGAACCAAAGTGCAAATGGGTCTGATAGTGCAAAAAGTTTTAGTGTCAAAGGGTGTCAAAGTGCCCTATTTATGAGATGAGAACTTGGTTGTAGCTGATTATATAAACTGACTTCACAATTGGACAATGCAGATTTGGACCATGCAAGGTGACAAGACATTCTCAAATATGACTCTTTCTAGATATCAGATGACTGTGCTTTGACAAAAGGAACTTACTAATGAGCCAAATGGATATCTAAAAATGTGAAAAAATTTCTTTTGGAAGGTACAAAAATGCTCTCTGTCCCAGATGTGATCCTAAAAAATGACTGGCAAACAAATTGGAACCTCAGATGTGACTTGGGAAATGTCGGATGTGACTCGAGAAATGGAATGTGCATCAGATGTGACTTGGGAAATGGTGTGACTACCAGATGTGACCTAGGTTTGAATAGATGTGATCCGAGATGCGGGATACGACTCAGGAATACTGGATGTGATCTTATGATGATAGGGAATTTGTAATTTGAGTGTTTCTCAAAAAATGGGCCATGTATGTCAGATTCCAATGATTGTCAGGTGTTTGTAAATGCTTGTAAATATTGTGTGCTTGTTCATTTGGGGGGAATTAACTGAATTTGTATTTAGAACACATCAAGAAAACATTTTAATCAGACACACCTAACCTACCTTATACTAGGTAGAGATTGAAACCACTTGTTCACTGACTTAGGAACACACCCAAAGACTCCTTAGAATATCGCAATCCAATAACACGCAATGGATATTGGAGGCCATCTTTGCCAAGTGTTAACATTGATGGGGGCTCAATATGGTGAATTTCTTGGGGCAATTACTATTTGCATACATAAGTGATAACAACCTTTTAGGGGTGATCCAGGTGGCATCTAACATAGAGCTCTTAATGAAGGCATCCGTTCACAACCATCTCCCATAGTCTCACAAGCAAGATTGAGGTTTTTAACCCTATAGGAACTTGAAAGTGTGTAGTCTTGCAAGCAAGATTCAAGTGGCTCCGCTCTACACAAAATCCAAGTCTATCATTGGGATTGATCACAATCTCCCAAGACAAGATAGATCATGTCTTCCAAGGCTTTAGCCTCAAGGAAGCATCAAATATTATAGTGGGGTGGAAGAGTCGATGTAAGACTTGTCCCCACTTGGGTCATTCTGGGGAGATTTTTTCCTCAACTGGCAGGCCCTCTAAAGGTATACAATAAAGCAAATGAATAAATGATAATAAGCTCTCGATTTCTAGTTCTCCATGAAGGAGAAGAGCATAATCTCCTAAATTATACCACAAATCCCAAACACATCATGCATATTTAAGATTCAATTACTCTAATTTGATGTCAAATAACAAGCCAACATTTGAGTTTCTGGTTTTCCCTCAAGGGGAAAAGAGCATAATCCTCTAGCTGACTAGCAAATTGATCTCAAATTGTTTTAAGATTCCTAGAAAAATCAAGCATGAAGTTTTTGTGTCGAATTTCCTTTAGAGGCAACCTGCATGACAAGCATTAGTAATCTTTTATTTTTGGTCTTGGGAAAGCATCCTGCAAACAACTGTTAGGCTTTCAAAATCAATCAACAACATCAAGTTCACCCATTAGCTTGTTAGAAATCCCAAAATCCAAATATAACGCTTTTAAGGAAAATTAGATATGCAATTTGTTAGCATTCATTCCTCAATTTAACTCCAAGGTATAAACCAACTTTTGAGTTTTTGATTTTCCCTCAAAGGGAAAAGAGCATATTCCTCTGATTGGTTTATAAGGTGAAATTAAATTATCTTTAAGTGCTCAAATCAAAATGCATGAAGTTCATTTTATCCTTTAAAAGAAAAGAAAAACAAGGGTTAGCATTTGGGTCTCTGTATTTCGACCTGCAAACCATAGTCAGGCTACCAAAAACTAGAGAAATCAACAATGAAATTTGTTAGGAGTCAGAAAACCCAATAATGCAATAAAAATCCCCATATGTGATCCTAGATTTTCCCACTAATTTCAAAAAATGATCCTATTTCCCAAATGCGACCCAGATCATAAGATACAATCCTGGATTTGAACAGATGCAACCTTGTTACATGATGTGATCCATGAATCTGGGATGCGATCCAAGAAATGTTGTATGTGGATGTTCTTCCTAGATGCGATCCTCTGATAGAAAATTGCATGGCAATAGTTAGTTAAAAATGCAAGAAAATTAGAAAATATGGGGCTCAGCCCCACGGTGGGCGCCAAAAATGTGTGTGTGAGTTTGTGGCCTGCAACACAATACTTCAATAGGATAATAAAATCACTTGTTAGATAAAATAAGCATTCAATTGAAGAAACTAACAAGAAAAAGTATCTTATTTCTCTCTAGTTAGTGTGAGTATGAAATAAGGGGTTATTTTGCTCTTAGATTTGACCCTTAAATAGTGACAATCTACACTAAAATGAGAGATTCAAGAGTAAATGCATGAAACCAAAGTTCTTTCCATTTTAACCAAATTGAAGTGTTCTTTAACTAAGCATGAGTCTAATCATGAAAAAAATGGAAACATCTATCAAATTAAGACATTAGTGAGCAAATTATCCAAGCATGAGAGTTCAATAATCAAGGATTATGAAGCCTCACAATTCAAGCATGTAGAAGAAGTCTAAATATCAAAATGAGCTAGAGAGCTAGAAGCCTTTGAAAATTCTATTTTATAGAAGATTGAAGGAATTCAATGGTTGAGATGCATTTGTGAGGAGTGGTTGAGATGCATCTCAGCTTGATCCTTGATCCATGTGAAAGCCTCTTAATCATTAGAGTGTGTTTGTTGTGTTTGTTTGATTTAGGAGCTATTTATGCTTTTCTTTTAATTAATAACTCTAGCCATGCATTTGGTGGGATTGAATTAATTAAATAAGTCTAGAGTTAATTGTCTTGGTTTTGCTTGAAACCTTAGTGATAAATGCTTGATTTAGGATTTGATGGAGTTTATTGAATTTTTGGGATTTATGCTAATGATCAGGAATCAAATTAACATAATCAAGGTTATATGCCGAATTAAGAGAAAATAGGGCCTTAGGTTCTATTAGCCCAATTTTAGGTGATTATAGGTATTCTTAAATCTCCTATCTCTGATCACTTCTAGGTCCAATAGGTAGTTGTTTCACCATTATATGATCATTATAAGATGATCCAAATCATAATCTATGTTCCTCCTTTAGACCAAATGGCTACTGTTGTGGCATACCAAGAAAATTCATTAAGTTTCCTCTATAAATTATGGTGATCACCCAAACATTCTTCCTTCTCATTACATTAATGTATTAGGGAACTATAGTACATGTTAATACTCAATCATTCCATGTGTTACATCAAAGGACATGACCACCCTGTTGCTCATCACCTGTTACCTGAAAATGAGTAAGTTTAATTACTATTCTAAGCCTACTACCTCCTAGCTAAAAAATGACAAGTTTTTATTACCATGCTTTCAAGCTTAACTTTTTCCAAACAGCAAAAATTTCAAAAAAATAGCAGCCAACTCGAGATATGAAAACATGTCTAAATTCATTAAAAAAATTCATATTACATCTCATTAAATAATGTTGAAGTCAGATTGGGCAATAAAAGTGAAAATATTACACCTTCCAAACGTGCAAAAAACTATTCAAAACTCCAATGAAATGTAACACCATATCCTAGAAATTATTTGAATCCATATCAACCATAAAAATAAATGTTTGTCAACAATATAGTCAGACTGTACCCTCACGGGCAGTGACTGGCAAATTTCAAGGGTCAACCCACAATAGTGGGTTACACTTTTTCGGAGGAAGAAATTCTTCCCGAAACGCGGTGGAGGCAAAAAATGCCTTCATACTTTCAAATGAAACTGAAGTGCTACTTTCGAATGAAACTAAAAAGTTTCGAATGAAACCCAAAAATGCCATAGTTTCGAATGAAACTAGGTTTCATTCGAAACCTATTTTCTAGGAATAAAATATTCCATGCAACAAGGTTTCGAATGAAACCTAGGTTTCATTCGAAACCTTGTTGCATTAGGTTTTGGTGGGGTTTTTAACTCCACTTTCCATCATTTGGAAAGTGACGTTTCGATTGTGGGGTTCGACTGTGGGGCATTTGATTCATCGACCGTCATTTTCCAGGTGGGTATTTTTTGATTTTTTATGTATATATACATATTACATTTGTATATATATGTATTTTTTTAATGTATTTAGTATTTTTTAACATATATACATGTATATATGTGTATATACATGTGTATATGTGTATATATGTGTATATGCATGTATATATGTGTATATACATGTGTATATGCATGTATTTATGTGTATATGCATGTATTTATGTGTAAATATATGTGTATATGCATGTATTTATGTGTATATGCATATATTTATGTGTAAATACATGTATTTATGTGTATATACATGCATTTATATGTGTATATATATATGTATTTATGTGTATATATGCATTTATATGTGTATATGCATGTATTTACATGTAAAGATGCATGTATATGTGTACGTATGCATGTATTTACATGTATATACATGCATCTATGTGTATATGCATGTATGTACATGTATTCACATGCATATACATATATATATGCATGTATATACATGTATTTACATACATATATACATGTATTTACATGTATATACATGCATCTATACATGTGTATATGCATGTATGTACATGTATTTACATGTATATGCATGTATGTACATGTATTTACATGTAAATACATGTATATTGTATATACATGTATTTACATCTATATATGCATGTATATGTGTATATGAATGTATGTACATGTATATATATATGCATGTATTTATATGTATATACACACATATATGTGTATATGCATGTATTTATATGTATATACACACGTATATGTATATACACATGTATATGTGTATATGCATGTATTTACATGTATGTACATGTATACATATACATGCATGTATTTACATGTATATACATGCATATATATGCATGTAGATACATGTATGTACATTTATATATGCATGTATATGTGTATATGCATGTATTTACATGTATATACATGCATGTATATGTGTATATGCACATGTACATATATGCATGTATATACATGTACATACATGTACATATATGCATGTATGTACATGTGCATATACACATATACATACATGTACCTATGTATGCATGTGTGTACATTCATGTACCCATGCATGTACACATGTACATACATATATACATGTGCACATACGTGTGTACACATGCATATATGCATGTGTGTACATGCACATGCACACGTATGTACTCGTGTACATACATATGTATGCATATGTGTACACACATGTATATACATGTGTATACACACACACACGTGCATATATACATGGGCATGTGTGGTCATAATGCATACATATGTATGTACACGTGTACATACGTGTGCATGTGCATGTACACACGTGTCTACACATGCATATATGCATGTGTACACATGCACATGCACATGTACATATATGTATCTACATGTGTACATGCACGTATTTACATGTATATACATTTATGTACATGTATATATGCATGTATATACATGTAAATTTACATGTATACATAGGTGCATGCATTCAATGCATGTGTACAAGTATGTACATATATGCATACACATGTACATGTATACATAGGTACATGTTAAATGGGTATAAATAGGTACATGTTTATACATAGGTACATAGACCTACATGTTAGATAATAAGTCTCTAATGAGTTTAAATGTAGTTTTAAAAACTTTATTTTGATTGAATAATGTAGTTAAGCAATTATAATTTGGGTTCAAATTTAATGTCTAGTTATTTACACTTTATTTTTATTGAATAATGTAGAAGTGTACTTTAATTTTATTTAATGAAGTTCAAAAAATATGATTTAGTGCATGTGTGCATGTAGTTATTTGACACTGTAAATATAATTTCTTTCAGGTGCACATATCTTGATAGTTCATTTATACATCTAGATTACTAGACATTACACATGGCAGATGCACCTATCCCACCTCAGGATTGGGAACAATCTGAGAACCTATTTGACCGCACAAATAAGGAAATTCAAAAATTACAAGAGTCTATTGATAGTCCCTCCAGCTCCACTATTTATAGGAACACCTGTTAGTGCATCCTGGATAGCCTAATTACTATCCGGAATGACATACAGAGGACTAGTGCATATTCCCCAGATGTTGTACAGTCTATTCTTGAGAGAAAGAGATGAGAGGTTAGCTCTAGTCTTTCTCTCAAGGAGGTGGCCAAACTGGTGCCCAAAGAGATTCTTAAAACCCAAGTTTGACCATCATACGCAAAGAAACAATATGTGAAGGGATATCAGGTTACGAAGTGTCAGGATCCAGCTATATCTGCACTGATATACCCTAGGTTTCTAGCTGCCCATGGTCGTTACCCAAATAATGACCAAATCCCCTTATACTTTGCACAACAGATCTATGCAGAGGTGCGATTAGGGAAACAGGTTAATTACACAGATTTGGCACCACATCAGGGGCAGGGGTGTGGGAGACTTGCAGATAGAGATGCTTTTCGCTAACTTGATCGTCTGAGACCAACACACAGGGTTATTCTAGGTGAGAGGTCACAGGCTATTGCTCCATTGTTGGTTTCCGTAGCAGATATGTACATTACTTACTTCTTGATCGATCTCATATATTACATGTTTATGTTTGACAAATATGTACATGTGTACTATTTGATGTTTATATTTGACATATGTACATGTAATTCATACAAATTTTAGTTGAATGTTAAATTTGAATGTAATTCATACAAATTTCAATATGCACATGAAATTTAAGATAATTAAGTTGCATGTACATTACAAACTTATTATTTTTAATATGGGAAGTAAAATAGGCAATATATCACAATCAAGAGTATTTATTAAATTTGTAAACAATTTAATCCTAACATAGCAATTTCACATATTGAATTAAGCTATCTAACATGCATATAAAGTATCCTAATTTTATAAATCCAAAATGAGATAGATTTAATTCTTGGCACATGCACACATATACATTTTAAAAAGACAAGTTAATTTATATATATATCTACTAATAAATTTGCTCCATTCATTAAGGGCACATGCCCTAAAAAAATTTTCTCAAAATCATTTTTCATACATGCACATGCACAATTTACTATACATCAAGTGGTTCATCTCTCTCTTTGATAATATTCATTAATTTCTCATGCTCTTCAGTATCAAGTCTCCACTTACGAATGCCACGTCCTGTCACTGGATGAAGAGATAGTTGTGTGGCAATTACAAGATGACTATATTGATAAACTTTGTTGTTTAATTGATAATCAATAAAATGAACCCCCTGTTTAATTACTTTGATTTGCTTCAAGTATGTTCCTTGCACAACAACTGACCCTGCACAGACAATTGAACAACAACATGCATTAAATAAACATGTGTATATATATGTGTACATGCATACATTGTATCATAATTTGAACAAAAATTTGAATAAGGCCATCAAATGCAAGATAAATTTATTCATCAAAACCCATAAATATAGCACGCTAACCTATAGGAAACACAATTCCATCGCTTGTTTCATTCTTTGTTAGCTTCATCCTCTCCTTCGTACAACGTAATAGATAGTAATTCACACCTTCAACATTATCAGACTCTGCTATTACTGCAAAAACATGTCCTGTAAAAGAACATTACACCACTGTAAGTTATATAAATTTATTAGAGATGCATATGGGTACCCTAAGAATTGAAAAGTGCATATGTATATAAGAACACATACCAATTTTGATCAAACCTGAAATATGGTCGTAGTCGGTGGAAATCAATGGAACATCATCATAGCTTTCATCCTCAACTTCATCATTTGTAGTGGTAACATCTAGTGGAACCAAATTCCATTCACTGACATATCCACTTTTTTGGTTAATACATTCACCGTAGTTTTCAGAAACATAGTCATAACAAAAGCATGAGTAATCTCTACAATACAATGACCACACATTACTATCTGTACTCATAACTGAATGCAGGGATCTTGTTTTCTCTACCCTCTTGCATCCATGGAATGATCTTCTATCAACACCTGAATAATACACAAACACATGTAAATTTTTAAGAGTTGTTAGTATAACATATATATGTACGCATAAATTGAAACTTTAATTTAGAAATTAATGCATTTCATAAATATACCTGATATCTCCCAGAACAATCTAACTGGTATGACTCGATCCCGTAGTGAAGATGTGCTATCTTGATTTGGAGCTACAAAGTGTCTCTTGCACCACTCAACCACATCATGAGCATTATTTATATGATATCCCTGATAGTCCAATTGATACTTTCTTAAAGAATGTTTGATACAAGCTCCTGCACCATCGTGCTCTCCCTTCCCGTGTCCACTCTCAAAGAAACTCCTAATATGTGGTATCTTTTGGAATCGATGATATCTACATAGCGCATAAAATGGTCTTGCTGACTTGAATTGTGTTGCACATCCATCTGACCAAACATAATGCTTTTTTATTTTTATGCCTTTATTTTCTAAATATCCAAAATATGTTTTAAAATAGTGCTTGACAAAATGAGTGTCATGCTCTTTATCATCACTGATGTAAAAGTGATATTCTTTCTTTATGACTCATTCTTGAGTTGTACTTTCAATGCCATCCAAATCTAATTGTGCATGTCAATAACATACATGCACCATGATAGTGACCTGCTCTGTATAGTAGTATTCTAATTGAAGTGCTTTTTGAGAAACAAAAGAGTAATTCTCTGCAAAATCAACAACAGATAAAATTGTTCCAAGTGGAAAAGTGTCTCTTAGTAGTTGGAACTACTCAGCTTGCCACTTAGCAAAGAAAACATGTCGTATATATGGTTGAATCAATTTATGAAAATTTTCCATAAATGTTGCAGCATGTATCTCTTCTTCTACATATTCCAAACTTGTTGATTCTTTCCCGACTTTTGTTTCAAACTTTACATACTTGTATCTCTTACAATTTACCATCCTTGTCATGTCAGTATCTTCATCCCTAAAAGGAAATTTAGCTAAATCCCCACATGTTTCACATGTGCCTCTTATGCATTTTATTTCATGTATCTCACTATCAATTGTCTTTTCACATAAGATCGATGTTATGAATTGGCTTGGTCATTTAGGAAAATCATTCTGAGAGCCACCACTTTCTTCTATCATCTTTCTAAACCCTTGAAAGAAGAGATCAAATTCAACATGATATCGACAACAACAAGTCTCAGAAGTTTTATTTATCTTTACAAAATATGGTTTCAATATTTCGAACATCGTTTGTCCAATCTTGACGTTAGGATTTGAATTGCAAAATGAGAGATACAATTCATGTTGTGTGGTGTCCAGCCAATGTTTTGTGTGCTGCAAATATTCCTTAGGCCCTGTCCTCTTTTTCATGACATCTCTCCTATTTGATGAAGGATGAGTATGATCAGTGCAAAATGTTATAACTAAGTTCCTGACTGTTTCGTTAATCTTTTCAGAGCGAGGAGCTTGACACATTAGTGCCCAATTACCTTCCAATGTAGTATCATCCAAAATGTTTCTCCTTTTCAAGTAATGCGACATTGTCTTCCTACTATACCCGAGATGAGATGAAAGTGAGGAAATCTATCTTTTATGATACATGTTTTTATTTAAAATTGATGTCAATATCACTCTTCTAGAAATGGACCTATCTGTAACTCTAGATGTTTTCCCAATGGATTGCAAACCTTCCTTGACACTTTCAACAACATTTTTTCCTAGGTCATCCAATTTTCTCTTTTTTGAACTTGCATCTACACCCAATAGTTTCAATGGCTCCTTTAACTCATCTTTAAGAAGTGTGATTGATAATAGTTGAGTTTTCTCAAGTGTATCAAGATTTTCAAACTGTGCAATTATATCCTTAGACTTTTTATTCAATGTCCTCTTCGTGTATTTGTGGATTTTTTGGCATACTCTCTCAATTTGTTCACATCCATTTCAAGTAAATGATCAATGCTTTTATGATTAATTTTTCTTTTTAACTGTTGGGCTAGGCTGACATTGTCATGTGTTTCTTGTAATTCAACTACAAACAAAATATTTAAAAATATCTTAGGATAGCTCATCTTAAGGAGAACAAGTGATTATTTATGTATAAGCTCATAGTGTATTATAATCATTCAAATCTAGACTGAATCAAGACAATGGTACGTAACTTAAATAAAGAGAGAGATAGAGAGAGATAGAGATCTATGTGTACTTGTTTGAGATTGTAAAGGATGTTCTTGTTGAGCTTGTGATGACCCTTCTATAGCATCTATAGGATGGTCTTGTTGAGCTTGAGATGTCCCCTCCCCAGCATCTACAGGTTGGTCTTGTTGAGCTTGAGACACCCCTTCTCCAGCTTCTACAGGTTGGTCTTGTTGAGCTTGTGATGACCCTTCTCCTGCAAATGGAGATACAGTTAGTAAGTTTAATACTTACTAGATATTAAAGTAGACATGTCTAGATCTATTAAAGATATTAAAGTAGACATGTGTAAGTTTAGTTCCTAATAGGTCCTGATAGGTCTAATAGACCTCTAATAGGTCCTAATAGGTCTAATAGGCCTTAATACATGTATAATACTATAAAAGTACATGTCCTAATAGGTCTTTTTGTCCTAATATCTATCTAATAGGTCTTAATACATGTCTAAAAGGTCTAATAGACATCTAGTAGGTCTTAATACTTGTCTGACTAGGTCTTGATACATGTCCTAATAGGTTTGACTAGGTCTTAATACATGTCTATTAGGTCTTCATACATGTCCTAATAGATCTCATACATGTCCTAATAGGCCTCATAAATGTCTTAATAGGTCTTCATACATGTCCTAATAGGTCTCATACATGTCCTAATAGGTCTCATAGGTCTTAATACATGTCTAATAGGTCTCTTTGTCCTAATATATGTCTAATAGGTCTTAATACATGTCTAATAGGTCTTTTTGTCCTAATATATGTCTAATAGGTCTTAATACATGTCTAAAAGGTCTAATAGACATCTAATAGGTCCTAATAGGTCTAATAGGTCTTAATAGGTCTAATAGGTCTTAATACATGTACAATATTGTAAGTACATCTAATATACATCCTATAATGGGTATAATAGGTTACTAATGCATCCTAATAGGTCTAATAAGTCTTAATAGGTCTTCACACATGTCCTAATAGGTCTCATAGGTCTTAGTAC
The DNA here is from genome assembly GCA_027943335.1 of Chamaecyparis obtusa. Lineage (NCBI taxonomy): Eukaryota > Viridiplantae > Streptophyta > Pinopsida > Cupressales > Cupressaceae > Chamaecyparis > Chamaecyparis obtusa. The sequence goes on along the minus strand of BSBK01005056.1, from coordinate 382,193 downwards.
ATGTCTAATAGGTCTTTTTGTCCTAATACCTATCTAATAGGTCTTGATACATATCTAATAGGTAGATAATAGGCCTCTAATAGGTCCTAATAGGTCTAATAGGCCTTAACACATGTATAATACTGTACAAGTACATCTAATATGTCCTAGAATAATGAAACTAACTTTCCTAATAGGTTAGGTAATAGGTCTAATAGGTCATAATAGGTCTTTAGGTCTTGATACATGCCCTAATAGGTGTGATAGATCTTAATACATGTCTAATAGGTCTTAATACGCATGTCTAATAGGTCTAATAGACCTCTAATAGGTCCTAATAGGTCTAATGGTTCTAATAGGTCTCAATACATGTATATGATACTGCAAGTACATCTAATATGTCCTAGAACATGTATAATAGGTTCCTAGTAGGTCCTAATATAGGTCTAATAGGGCTTAATAGGTAGATAAATAGGTATTCATGGATGTTCTAATAGGTTTGATAGGTATTAATACACACATGTCTAATAGGTCTAATAGACCTCTAATAGGTCAAGTAATAGGTCTAATAGGTCTTAATAGATGTATAATACTATAAGTTCATCTAATATGTCCTAGAATAGGTACATAATAGGTTTCTAATAGGTCCTAATAGGTCTAATAAGTCTTAATAGGTCTTTAGGTCTTGATACATGTCCTAATAGGTTTGACTAGGTCTTAATACATGTCTAATATGCCCTTTTGTCAAGTAATAGGTCTAATTAGGTACCAGGTCCAATTGATCTAATTGCATCTAAGCTACTTGAGTTATAGGTCTAGTTGCATCTATGTCAGTACTAATATGCCAATCTAACTTAATTAGGCCCTAATAGATCTAATAGACCTCTAATAGGCCTGATTAAGTTGACTAATACATACATGTACATATTATTCAAGTCCTAATATATGTAGCTATTAATAAGGCATGCTCTTTATTGAATATATTCTAGGTCTAATTAGAAATTGCAATATCATGTGCTTACATGAACTTCATTAACATATGTCCTAATCATCAATTATGATATATAGTCACAGAGAGAGAGAGATAGGGTCACACCTTGTCTCACATGATGATACCTTTCACAAGCTTCTCTTCGTAATCTCTCTTTAGTTTCTGGTGAGTAATGTCGAGCACTCTTATTTTGCCTTCTTTTCTGATTCCCCATCACTTTTGCATGATTATTCCACTAAAATATCACAAAATGTAGGAAAATAAACCTTCAAATGTCTTTTTTATATGTAAAATATGAATTATTTTGCAGCTCTGAATTAAAATATTGAGAAAATGGCTCTTATATTTATATGTGATCGTCGCTATCACGAAAAAACACCAAATTGGACGACATGAGTTTCGAATGAAAGTTAAATTTAACTTTCATTCGAAACCAGTTAGCTTTCATTTGAAACTCTCTTGACCCGTATGTTGATGCAGATGTCAACCTGGGGTTAGCATTTTTTAGTTTCGAATGAAAGTAAGAAGTTTTGAATGAAACTAGTTTCATTCGAAACTTCCTTTCTAGGACTTTTTGTCAAAAGCCAACAGAAAATAGCACATTTCTGAGTTTCGGGGTTGAAGCGCTAGGGTCAAATGAAACATTTAGAAAATGACCTTGAGTCCATGCAAAAGTGCTCTGAGTCAGCTTTCTAACGACTATACTCTTGACCAGTTTTGAATTCATTAGGTGTATGTTGTTTGACGTGAAACGAATGTTGGTTTTTTGGCCAATTCAAACATATGACTTTGATGTTCAATAGAAAATAGTAGAAAATATAATAAAAATTTTGAAAAATATCAGTGCCCTTCATCTTAGAGTCTTCTTTCTACCAAAAAAAAAATTTGAAATCCAATATATACAAAAGAAGTTATGCGTTACGCAATGAAAGTAGATCAAAAAACTAGCTTGGTCAACTTTGAGCATACATAAAATATGAAAAAAATGTGATAATGTCTTGAAACCAATTGGATGCCCTCATTATGGATGTTACCAAACTATATTCGAAAGAATCGCATTGATATCTTTTATAGAAAAAAAGTTATGCATTACGCAGTCATGGTAACTCTTTGAAAATGCCATTTTCAGCAACATACTAGTTTTTTTGGGAGAAAGAAATTTTGATTTAAATTAATTTAAAAATAAAAATAAAATATATATTTAGATTCTACACAGAAAATTTGAAAGGACTCTAGTTTACATCATTTTCCGATTTCGAATGGTTGAACAGCAATATGCATCGGAATGTCAAAGTTTTTCTGAAAATTGGAAGGTAAGTGTCAATTCAAGCCAAAAAGTGTAACCCACTATTGTGGGATGACCCTCAAATGAATTTACAGTTTCATTGCTTGAACATAGTTTACATTCACTATTATGATTTGGAATCAATCATTAACTTGGTCCATTCCCAATACTCATTAACTTAGTTTACATTCACTGTTATGATCTCTATAATTTGGAACAATGGAGTTTTTAATTTCTAGTTTCTAGAGTATTTATTTTGATGTTATGTAAATTTAATTTAAAAATCAATAATATTAATACAAGTATAAGCATTGTTAAGTGGATTTGTATTCTCAATTCAATTTGTGCAAGAATATGATGTACTTTACGAACTATTAAAATTTTGACAAACTTTCACATATTAACTTTTGAAGTAGAACTAAAGGCAATGCATTGTTGTTAACTTGTTATTAATAAAAAATTTATTGGCAAATCAGAAATTAGTTATTGTTCATGTTGTAAAACTAAACTATTTTAACTAAAGTATACATGCAATTTTTATGGGAAGAGTTTTAACAAACTATAATCTTGAACAAACTAAGCAGAATATGTAAACATTTGCTACATTGTCTCTTTTCTCTATGATTGATTATAAATATCATGATGTTTTATGGCACTTTCATTAATTGTATCATGGTTGTGCTCTACTATTGTACTTAACCTTTAACATATCTCCAATGATTACAATGACTTGCACATGCTTGTACCTTGTGGTTGTTTCATCTTCTTATTGTGATTGTTGTCAATTTAAGGCATGATATGTCAATGTCTTCTTATTGTATTTATTCTATTAGGACTTCAAATTGGGTGACATTTCCTTTTCACATGAGCATAGAATTCAAAATTGCCTCTATAGAAGAAATTGTTCATTAATAGTAGATAGATGTGTTTTTCCCTATGATCTCATGATAATGGCCATATTCAATAACTCTATAACATGATGGTTGTTCATTTTAAGAGAGATGGTTGTTCCATTATTCTAAAAACTACGCTTTGTTGTCCTTTTGACATGATAGCATTATATGTCAAAAACTTTGAGGTTCTCTTACCTTTTGTATGTCATGGCTTCACCTCTATGTAGCTAAATCTCACTCTGAAAATTATCTTTTAGGAAACAATGAAAATCCTCTATGGGTTCATACTTATTGTGACTTCCCACGACACACTATCATTGCTTGTACACTGTATTTTTCCAATTCTTTTAAATTGTCACTGTCTTTGAAAATTAATGTCATATGTTACTTACATTTGATTCAATTTCCATATTAATTACTCTCTTCAGTTGTATTAGGAACTTTTTCCTTAAGCATGTGTGATGCAAACCTAGATATAGATGGGCATTAATGCATTAATGCTCAATTGAATGCCTTAAAGCAGCTCCTAGAGAAAGGCCATCTGGAAGCTTTAGAGGAAATAATTTGTACTAGGTATGGAATCACCTCCACTACAATGCCAAATTCTGATGTTTTATTATCTTCAATTGCAAGTTTATTTTGCAAAAATATATTATATATTTTTATAGACTAGACAATGTGACTGTACAACTCCAGAATATATTATCTATAATCTCTAATTACAAACTGAAGTGTAAATTGAAGGTAAAGTCTTTCTTGGATAAAATTCCAACCCTTGTCTACTAATTACAATACTTACCTTTATATTTCATGTGACTTCCCTAGGGATTTGTTAGAACTAAAATAAATTTGTTATATGCTAGTTGGCCAACTATGCCTAGTCAGCCAACTAGGAGACATGTCTTTTGGGAGGTAAAGACTCATATAAATGAAAGATGAAACTCTTCATCCAATGAAAAAAAAAATTCAACACAAACATCTGTGAATTATATCTAGAAAGTAGCAGACTATATATAGGCAGCAATGAATTAGATGTAATTGCTTCAACTTCACATTCTTGATTTACTTCAACATCAAGAATAATATCCACAAATTCAGTAGTCTAGTAAGGAGATTTGTGTAACTCCCAAAATAATAATAACTCCCAAAATACTTATCCTTTTGAATATTTCGTGGTCTAGTGAGCATGATTTGTGTGTGTATTTGTAAATCTTGTATAATCTTATAATATTTTTATTTTTTTTATTATATACAAGATACTACTAATGTTTGTATGTTTACATTTTGTATATTTATAGCCTGTGAAGAAAGTCCACACCTGGCAATATGAACCCAGAACAAAATAATGAGACAATTGCTAGATTGTCATCTCAGTTCCAAAGAAAAGACGTTGAAAAATGTAATTGTCCTTGCAAAAAGTGTAAGGGCTTAAAAAATCAAAGAATTCTAATCAAAACAGCCCATAGTCATTGTAGGAAATATGGTCACATTGAAGGGGGGCATGATTTTCATTGATTGGTGAATGTGGATTTCCAATTGGAGGAACATGGAGGTGTGAATATCCAAGTCGACGATAACACTCCCATGGAAGAAGATGATCCTATGGTAGAGAACACAATTGAAGATGATGGTATTGGCGTAGCTAATAATGTGCCAGAGGACATGATTGAAGAAGATGGTATTGGCGTAGCTAATCAAGATGATCATGATAATGGTATTAGCACATCTAATAATGATGATGAAGATGGTCTTGATATAGATATAATTGAGAAGGCATACGAGCCCCTATACCAAGGCTCCCAAACAACTCTTCTCTCCACTATAGTGTTGTTGGTGAACTTCAAGGTTGTGAATGGTTTATCCAATGTAGCAATGTCACGTATGCTAAGGTATGCCATTTTTATCATCTTTAATGTTAGCATCCCATTACGATTCATTATATTAACAATTCATATTTGTTGTTGCAGGTTCATAGGTGAGTTTTTCTTACCACCATCAAACATTTTTCCTCATTTGTACTGAGAATTATCTACAATTATGAATCAAATTGGATTAATGAAGTATCAAACAATACATGCATGTCCCAATGATCACATTCTATATCATAAACAACATGGATTTGCAACAAAATGCCCTGTTTGTCATACTAGTAGATATCGGTCATATCAAATAACAAAAAAGGTGCCTCACAAGATTCTTCGGTACATTCCTCTTATTCCATGTCTTGAATGATTATTCAGGTGCACTAGCTTGGCACAATTTATGGATTATCATGCATGCAATAGAAGTCAAGATGACATTATGCGAATGCCTGCGGATGGTTCTACATTTAAAGACATAGAAACAACATGGCCACACTTTAAAGAACCTCATAATCTCAAGATTTCAGTGGCAACAGATGGTGTCAATCCATTTAGAGATATGAGATCTACTTACTCAGTGTGGTCTATTTTTGTTATTAACAATAACATTCCTCCTTGGATGTCCATAAAGACGGAGCACATAATGTTGTCAATGATTGTATTGGGTATTTTTTCATTTAATAGTTATGTAAATTAATTTATAAACACCGCATCAAGATGGTCATAATAATTATGTAATGTTTTTGTTCATTCAACTAGGTAAGTACCAAGTTAAAGATATGAATGTGTATATTGAGCCCCTTATTGACGAGTTGTTGATTTTATGGAATGGGATCACTATGAATGACATCTCTAGACCAATAAGATAAAAAAAAATTCAATTTCATGTAATGCTTGTATGGACAATACATGATGGCCCTGGGCTAACTCATTTTTTTGGTATGTTATATATTCATGTTAAGATCACGTATTTTTGGTATGTTATAGTGCTTACACATTATTGTTGTATGTTTAAGTTGCACATGATAATTTTACATGATCCAATTATATGATATATTTTAGGTCTTCAAACAAAGGGTAAATTTGCATGTCCAGTTTGTGGTTCGCAAATGAAATCTCATCATTCAAGAAGTTTAGGAAAGTAGGTGTTCGATGAGTTTAGGAACTTTCTCCACTATAATCATAAGTATCAAACTATCAAAAAACATCTTTTTAATGGGAAAGAAGAGACGACATCAAGGCCATGAAGAATGACACCTTGTCTATGGAAGTTGGAATACAATAGACTAAATCACCGAGGTAATGTCATTCCATCTGATGATTTTTGTTTGAAATTTAGATTTTGATATTGTCTTTTATTTACTAATGATGTTATTGATACTTGTGAAGGTCTTCAAGGAATCAATGACCAACTTCCTAGAGGAATAAAAATTTATCCTAGTCAATTTAGTAGGTTTTCGTACTACAAGGATCTCCCAATCGTGCATTTGTTTGATGCTATGCATATTGGAAAGAACGTAACAGAGACACTATGGAAATAATTGGATGGAAGGTGTGACAAAGAAAAAATGGCCAAAATTTGTAATGACATTCATGAATCCAATCATGCATTGAAAACTTTCATTTAATCAAATAGAAATGGAGACCACATAAATATGAGTGCCCTTCCTTGGTTATTAACTGAGCAGCGAAGTGATGCATTAAAAGAAGCCATAAAAAAAAAAAATTCCAACAGGATTTGCTACAAATATAAGCAGTCTTGTATTAAAGAAAGGTGATTTTGGGCTAGGGTTGAAAACGCATGATTGGCATACCTTCGTCAAGGTAAGTCATGTTCTCTATTTACAATATATTTGTAAATTTGCATGTACTTTTTATTGTATTATTTTACAATATATTAAAAAGATCATTTTTTAATCATTGCAGTACATCCTACCTCTATCCCTCCCAGACCAGTTTGACAATAGTATTAAATAAGTTATATACAATCTTGGAGAATTCATGAGGTTAGAAGTGTTATTATATTTATAACTTCCTTTACTTTTTATGTAATTTATTGTATATTTTTATCTAAAATCTTGTTTATATGTTATTGTGAGTTGAATCTCTTTTAGGTGGTTATCATCTAAACAAATTGATAAAAAAGATATAAAATATTGTAAGAGAAAAATTCTCCAACTTATGTGTGAAATGCAAAAGTTTCTACCTCCAACTTTTTTCAATGCTCAAGAACACTACCTCATACATCTAGTTGAGGAGATTGAATTGTGTGGACCTATACAAACTAGGTCAATGTGGATGGTTGAGAGGCACTTGAAATTTATAAAGGGCTTAGTTCAACAAAGACCATGTCCTGAGGGTTCTATGGTGGAGGGATATATGGTATACCAGACCATGGTGTATATTAGTGAATATCTTCCCAAGTTTGCAACAAATATCCATGTAGATCACATTTGGGATCCTAACTCTATTAAAAAATTTGAAGGGGAGTACTTGATGGGGAAAGGTAGATTGAGGAAAGTGAGAGGTAATTATACAATGTTATTGTAGTTTATTAATTCTTATAGATCTTCAATATAAGTTGTTTCTAAGAGGTCTATTTGTTTTCTTTACAATTGGTCGTGAGTGGGATGCACTACATTTGTATATTGCAAACAATCTTGATTGGATGATGGTATGGATTCAACAATCTCAAGAAAATGGTCACTCATTAACATGGGATGGTGTTGCATCATTTGTTAAAGAAGCTCATTGTAATGGAGATCCCAATGTTACGCCAATGGTACTTGATCTAGCATATGGTTTAAGAGGTAGAAAGGTGGGTTTAAGTTTACTAACCATGACCCATAAGTTTAATATCAACTCATAGATCAATGAAAATAATCTTGACATGTTTGAATAATTGCATATCAAACACCACAAAGCTGTGTACTACCATGACCGTAAATTTTGCATAAAAAAGTTAGACAACACGAAGAAAACTTGTGATTCTGGGATAAGTGCAGTCTTCGAGGTCACTAATATTTTATCTAGAAATGACATACATCCTCAACAATCTAAAAATCGATACTATGGCACTTTGGATGATATACTTGAGTGTGACTTTAATTCATTCAAATTAGTTCTATTTGTTGTCAAATGGTACATTCTACGGCTGAACCAAAATGATCCTGATAGGACTATTATTGAACATGATAGTGGATTTACAATGATTAATACAAGGTCATTCGAGCCAGTTGGAGATGAGCCCTGTGTTCTTCCAAGCCAATGTGAGCAAGTGTTTTACTTTGTCATTCCACATAAACTAGGTTGGTCATTTTTTGTTAGACATGATCCAAGAGGAAGGCCGATATAGTATAATGTGATGGAAGAAGAAGATACTGAAGAATCAGAAGATGAAGTAAATGATGATCATAGACAAATGTTACACAATGAAGAAGAAGAAGAAGAGGAAGAAGAAAATGATGATGATTCCAGTGATACTGAAGATATTGATGGTGATGATGGTGATGATCATGATCATGGTGATGAAGATGGTGTTGATCAAGGCGATGATGGTCTTGATCAAGGCGATGATGGTCTTGATGATGATGGTCATGATGATGATAGTCATGATGATGGTGATGATGATGATGATGGTGATGATGATGATGATGATGATGATGATGATAGTAGTCATGATGATAATGATGATGATGATAGTAGTCATGATGATGACATGGATGAGGAGGATGATCTATAACATGATCAATGAAATGTATGTCAAGGGATGATCAATGTCACGTATGAGGTATTGATTTATTCATAGAAATTTGAATTAATTTATTATGTGTTGAACTCTATAGTCATGGAGTATATTTTTCATCATGTAAATTTTGTCTTCTATGTAATTTGTAGCTTACATATCATGTAATGTTTGGCTAACTCAAGATAAATGATTTACATATGCAAAAAATTTAACGCCTTTGACATGGATCAACAGGTATAATTTATTATTTGGTTTCCTTCTGTTTAGTTAGAAAAATATATAGATCCTACTATGTCTCTCATTTGATGGATTGCAGGTATCACCAAATAGGTATTTGTCTAATCTATCTTCCTCAAGTGAGGAAAATGCGAGAATAGAAGACAAAAGTGAGACATCTAGTAGGTCTAAAATAGGGAGATCAGCTAGAGGTCAAAAGATTAGAAGAAATTTTGAAAAATGAATGTAATTTTTCCTTGTTGAGGGGGGCTCATGTTCTTATGATAATGAGACCAAAGGTGACATGAAGGTTCCCTTAAGGTACACACATCTTTAGAAAGAATGGGTACCGAAGGAACTACCTCTAGTTAATACTAATTTTTCTATTAACAAAAGGATATATCGCATAGCTCCATCTTCATTACATGGTTTGGGCTTATTTTCCATGGATGGCATAAAGGTCAGTTATAATAAAGTTTTTGAATTGCTAGAGTATGTAGGACCTTGTTACAATTACAAGAATTGGATGTGGATTATGCAATATAAAAAAAGTATGCGTAGGTATGCATTGTCAGCAAATTATATACAATGCAAAGCAAATGATCAAACTAAAAAGCTCGCTATGTATATTGATGGAAGGCCAAAAGAAATAGGGAATATTGTAGGTTTTATAAATAGTTCTCGACTCGTGTCAACTAATAAGTGGCCAAATTGTATAGTCAAGGCACACAAGGGAAATCATGTATTTGTATGTGTGATAAAATTAGTAAGTGCAGGAGAAGAGCTTCTAATAGATTACAATTTGAATCATGTAGATACAAAAAAATTCCCTATCATGGGACTGGTAAGTATAAAATTTAAACCAATTGCCTGCAATTAATATTGACTCCAATCATTTCTGAATGCTAAGAATTACTAATCTTTGTCACATGGTGACATGGATATTCCACCTCAAGATACAAGCGGGGATGTTCCTCACAGTACACCTTCTTCATCAAAGGTAAACCTTAATTAGTGTAATTCTACAAATTATATAGAAACAAATGTCATATTATTATGTTCTTTTTTTTATGGCTTTGGAGTTATTTTGATAGAATTTTACTGATATTGATGTCACAACTTGATACTTATTGATAGATAAAAGAAGAAAAGGCAGCAAATCAATTGCGATCTAAAGTTGAGGCAACATTTATAGATGACATAGAATCTAACTCTAACCATGTATTCATGGCTACTCAAATAAAAACTAAATATGGTAAAGAAATTCTTAACCTTATAATGGACGCAAATGAAATTGAGGAGTCAAAGGAACTCGAAGAAGAATTGACACATAGAGTCAATTCTATTAATGTAAGCAGTAATTAATCTTAAGAAATAATTAAAGTTCAATAGATGTTTATATTTTATACTATCTTATGGATCATGATCTAAAATATGATGTGTTCTTCTTACAAGATTTTTTGACACGTGTGAAACTTCATCAATATGGTGAGGGTTGTAGTGTTGCACCGCCTTCATGTAAATAATCCCTAAACCTTTAACCATTGATTTAACCTTTGTATGCATTATTGACTCAACTTATGTTGGGGATGCTTCTAGTACCCCATTTAATCTTTATCCATTACAAATGTCTTTGCTAACAATGTATTCTTCAGCTCATGATGAAGTGCAGATGCCTCCTTCGATTAACATTCCACATTCAATGACTACATTATCCGCAACAAGGTGCTTGCAGACATCTTCCTCTGTACCATCTACAACTGGTAAAACCTTATTTTTCTATATTTTTTTATGTGTTAATCATGCATTGATTATTTTGCTTGTGTGAATTGTATACATTGCATGGACCTATTTTGTGCACTAATAGATACACCTACACCTGGTACAAGAACATATCAGACCAGTACTAGTGAAGATCAACCATTTCCTGGATCAGCCTGTGTTACTAGTACTAGTTCGTTTGCAGAGACATTGTTGTTGAACAAGAACAATATGGTTCCGTTAAAACTACCAAAGCTTCCAAGTGCTTTAAAATTGTTATTATTTATAGTGTAATTGTAGTTTACTTATACATAACTCATTTTGGACTAATAATCCCATGATATTGTTGTAGGAAATGATGTTTTTTATGATCATCTTTTTGAAATGAAATTGAAGCTATTTGGGCCCACCATACATAAAAGGTATGTATCTTCATAATATTGGTACAATATTTTTCTTATCTTCCATTTGTTGTACCATATTAAATTTATGATATCTAACAAAAAAGAAATTCAAAAAAGGTGGAATGATCAGGATGTTGACTTAACAAATCAGCTCATTAAATCTTTAGAGGACCTCTTTGGAAATAAAACTTTTGACAGAGTCATGATTCTTAAAAGAGAATCCAAACATATAAAGACTGTGAGGGACCAATATAGAAGGGCTCTAAAGGATAACCCAAAGTATGAGCGTCCTCCTATGATTCCACTGATGGAGTGGAATGAAATCATGGAAGATGCAAAAGAGAAAAGGATAAAGGGTAGTGGAATTCAACCAGAAGATGGTAAAAGAAGGTATGTCATGATAGTATTAAGTAGAATGTAATCATGCACTAATTAGTGATCTTTGTAAATATATAATCTAACATGTTTCAAACTTTTCATAGACTACAAGACACATTAAAAGCCACACAAGCAAGATTAACAAAGGTTGGCCAACACAAACTTGGCTCTGGTGGCTATATGAAACTTCACTCTCGACTTCTAAGTAGCAGCACTGGAATTTCATATCAAATTTTTATATATAAGGTTGAAAAAAAAAAATTTTAATCAAATCATACATGTAAAAGTGATAATATTAAACAAAAAATATAGGGCACATAATTCAATGTAGAGCCCACGGATGAAGACAAGAGAATAGCCTTGAAGGAAGGCTATGTAGTTGTGGCTGCATGCCTATGCCAAGAATCCCAAAGCCATAAGAAAGAATCTGTTGCACCAGATGAGACATAGGTAAATTGGTCAAATGAAAAGTAAATCAAATTGAATAGTTAATTTCAAACATAAACTGACTATTTCAAGATAACAATGTGCATGACATTTTACTATAGCCTTCAAATCCTACCACAGAACCTGGGCGTGACAAAGGCCATGATGTGCATCACAGTGTTGGAGGTATTAATTTTCTATTGGAAATAAATTACGTAATTATTAATAGAATTTAACATCTTTAATTGTAATTGGCCGTGTAACCTTTTTTTGAATATTTTAGAGCATATTGAGCATGTTGAGGTGGTGGAAGATCAAAATGTTATTGTACATGATGATGTGGCATTTTCAGGTAAAGAAAAATGCATGTTATGTTCTACTAGTTAATGAAATACATGTAACAGTAAAAAAAAGTATGTGAATTTAACCCATTTACTTGTTATTGCAGCAGACCCCCCTTTAGTGCAGCATCGTTGTCCTCCTTGAGACATGAGGAAGCATCATAATTTGAGATCACAACCACAAGAGGAGGAAGATAATATTGATGCTCCTATCATCCTTTACCTAAATAAGAAATCTAAGAAAAACCCAAAAAAGAAATGATTTCTTAAAAATGCTCTTTGATAAAACTTGTTTGATTAACTTTATTGGATAATGAAAGAACATTATTTTAAGTAATTATCTATCAATGTTGTGTATTAATATTGAATTATATGTCATGTTAATGAATATTTTTATGTGTTAATGAATTCTTGATTAGTGTTGTGTATTAATGAATGTTATATCATATTAATGAATGTTATGTGATTGTATTGATTGAATGTTATAGTTCATAAATGGATGAATGAAGTGTGTAATTAGATGTTAATGGGAAATTTAGATTGATGTTAGGGGGAGGGGGGTGAGGCCAGATGAACTTCCACCTTCATGTGGTTGGCCTTGTTAAGTAAAGAATATTAAAGTATTCTCAAAACCAAGTGAAGCTCAAACTAACATACCTTCATTATTTAATCAATTTCATTTGTTTTAGGTCTTTTCTCATAAGTGCATTTTGAATGTGTCATTGTCAGACAACTATCAAATAAAAAACTAGAAGGGCCAATAGTCAACTTCTCATTGTCATTGTTTGGCATGATTCAACTTCATTTTGTGTAAGTATTCCCATATTGAATGCGTCAACCTCTCTTGGCCTAATGTGGATTATTTCATTGGTTTGTGTTTTTGAGTAGGTGAAGTGTTAAATCAAATATCAACTGGATCTATAAGTAGCATAGATATTCTATAGCTAATAGCCTAATACACCCACTTGAATAAATTTATTTTGTGTCCCCTTAGGATTTACTTAAGCAAACAGTCCTTATGTGCTCAAAAATCAGTTGTTTTAGTGTTGCAATTGTAGATGATTGTATGCATGAACAATGACAAGAACTGAACATTAAGAAATAGAGCAATAACACAAGATAATACTACAGAGAAGTGCGATGTGGTGAAAACTCTTGCACAACAAGGTTGTACATGTTGAAGATTTAAATACCTATCTGTTTAGGTCTTTGCAAATTATGACTTAATGCAGTTAAGTATCAAGCACCTAGTGAAGGGTGGCTAATCCAAGAATCTATGCATGCACAATGATGATCTCTTAAAAGAATAATTACAACTCTAAATAACAACATTCCATTTCTTCATTGTTCAAATCTATTGCAATCTTTTTAATGATGGTTCTCTTTATGATGTTTGTAATTTTTTGGATTTTCATTTGACCATCCTCTGTGGTTATTAATTGACTTATCTTATGTGCACATTGTTTCTCATCCAATTCCCTAGTGTGCCAAATGTTTAGTTGGATTCCACAAACATTGTATAAAAATTTTCTGTCATTGTTTCTTTAGTAAATCTATTTGTGTCCATTGAGTCCTATTATTTCCTTGAAGGTTTTATTGGGTAATATAAGTTGTGGAACTTTGTTGGTTGACTTTTTTTTTGAAATGGTGTGGGAACTATTTTAAACATGGGAATTTCTCTTGGAAGGGTTTACATAAATCTTATAAGTTTTTTTGTAACTTTTAAGATCTATGATACTGCTTGTCATCCTTATATGGCAGGCAAATGAATCCAAGAAGGAAGCTTTCAGGAAATATTTGGAGTCAAGCGGTGTTCTTGATACCCTCACAAAAGGTCTACGATAGTTCTTCTTATATGATGAAATGCTGAATCTAGAAAATTAATTTGTGAATTTGCATCTATTTGTGAGATAATATATTAATATTGGCAGTTCCTCTTATATGATGAAATGCTGATTTTAGAAAATTAGTTTGTGAATTTGCATCCATTATTTTTGGATGCTTGAATGTTATGTTTGCCTTGTGAGGATTCAAATTAATTTGATTGATATGATCTTCGAAATGGTGTAGTAGTCTTTTAGATTAATGTGATTTGTATTATCATATAATATCTCTTCTCTTATAAACTGCCTTGTTTCCATGTATGATTTACAGTTATTCATTCCACTGTTCCAAAGATGAATCTGGACGACACCTTTGAGCAAAAGAATGAGGTTTCTATAGTTGTTGAAGAACTTGAAAAGGTTGATATATTCATATTAGTTTCATTTATTTATTGATGTGTATTGTCAATTGATTACTATAAAATATCTCTTAAATATCAAAAAAGATGAAATTTGAATGCAGTATGATTCAATCATTCATTTCTATGCTTACAGGCTATGTCAAACTATGGATATGAGATAGTTCAAACACTTATTGTGGATATAGAGGCTAATGTCCATGTCAAGAAAGCAATGAATGAAATAAATGCAGGCAAGACTTTTACATCCAATACTAAATGTCATTTTTACCATGATATTGTTGGAGATTGCTAGCATATACCTTTGCATTTTGTAAATGGGTTGATGGTATTCATTTATTTAAGAAAACCCAACTCATTATCCTCAACTTTGTTCATATTTTTGTTCTATATCTGTTTAGTTTATTTACCCAAAATTTCTCTCAATTTCACCATTATTCATTTCATTGTTTTATATCAATTGCAAGAATGAGGGCGGAAACACAAAAAAAATAGAGGCAGAAAAATTTTACAAATCAAGAGAGCAAAAGGGGAAGTAGAATCAAAGTATTTGTCAGGAGTTGGCATTGCTAGGCAAAGGCAAGCAATTATGGATGGGTTGAGAGAGAATGTGCTTGCTTTCTCAAGAAATGTGCCTGGCACAACTACAAAGGTTGTGATGGATATGGTGTTGGTGACATAGTATTTTGACACCATGAAAGAGATTGGAGCACATTCCAAATCTTCAGCAATGTTCATACCCCATGGACCTAGTGTAGTTCATGATGTTGCTCAGCAGATCAGAGATGGACTGCTTCAGGGATCACATGCCTCTCGTCAGTAACTGTCATCACAACAAAATTGGCAACAACATTCAAGTTAATGGACATGGTGATGATATTGTTTTAGGGTTTGAAGCTTTTCTTATTTTATTTGTCAGTATGCATCAACACTTCCTGTTATGTTATATATGTATATTTTATACATTTGTATATTTATAATTTTAAAATTTGTATGTAATATACATTGGGAGATAATATATTGATATTGGCAGTTCTTCTTATATGATGAAATGCTGAATCTAGAAAATTAATTTGTGAATTTGCATCTATTTGTGAGATAATATATTAATATTGGTAGTTCCTCTTATATGATGAAATGTTGATTTTAGAAAATTAGTTTGTGAATTTTCATCCACTATTTTTGGATGCTTGAATGTTATGTTTTCCTTGTGAGGATTCAAATTAATTTGATTGATATGATCTTTGAAATGGTGTAGTAGTCTTTTAGATTAATGTGATTTGTATTATCGTATAATATCTCTGCTCTTATAAGCTTTCAGGAAATATTTGGAGTCAAGCGGCGTGCTCAATACCGTCAAAATAAAACATCTCTGCTCTTATAAACTTTGAATTTGCAAAATAAATTCTCCTTGAGACATGCTTCTCTAACTTATTGCATCTAATTTAGAACAAGTACCCTAAAAAAGTTCATAGGCCCATACAATACACCCACCAAAATATAGACCATCAATTTATAGAACCCTTGCAAGATATCCCAAGGAACGATAGGTAGTGAAAACCAAATAGATAGAAAAAAGAACATAACCATATGCTGCCTCACCTATTTGAGGTAAGCCAAACTCGGTCCAATTCTCTTAACAATGGTACATATCTATCCAAGGGCAGCAACCTTCAAAGATTTGCAACCGTAAAGAGAATCCCCATATTTTATCAGCCTAAAATAGTCTTTGGCCACTTTGGAAATCAGATTGCGAGCAATATTGATTTTCCAGCAGTTTTTTTTTTTAAAAGCAAGGTTTTCGTAGCATTATCTACCACTTGAGAAAAAGTTTCCATAGCTAAATTTCCTTGCCACAGTTAATATTTCTCTAAAGACTTACAATTTAGTAAGTCCTCAGCTAAAGGGCTAATAAACTAAATAAAGTTTCAAACATATGAACAGATAAAACTCATACAAGGAAAAGCCAAAGTCAAATTGAATAGCATTGGCTATTTGTCAGCAAAAGGTCCCTGCTAGAACAGACACATTTTTCACTTCATTAAGATGACAATTGTGTACTAAGTTTCCTAACTATATAAGTCATCGTCATCTTTATTATCTACAGTAGTAAATACATCTGAAGCACCAGGAAATCAAAATTCAGAACCAAAGCCTCGAGATTGTTGTAGTGTTTGTGAAAAGGCTTGATACTTCTAAATATCAGCATCACTAACACTTCTTCGAGAATATTTCATTGACTCCTCAAAATGAGCAGCCTTTATTTCAGCTACCTCATCACTATCATCCTCATCCATTGCCTCAGGCTTCTCACTTCTTTTCTTTCACGTTCAATATTATCCTATAAAAGTGCAGAGGAAAGAGAACATGACAAATTGAAATAATAAGATACAAGTTGAGGAATATTGAATCAAAAAATGTAAAATTCTAACAAACCAGTTCAAAAAAAACCATTAAGAAATTCATAACCAAATCTAGTTTGCAAAAGCCGCCACAATTAAAACTCACCTTCTCAATATTTTCTCTAATAGCATACTTGCAAGCCCGCTGAAAAATCTCTGTAATATCTCATGAATAAATATAATGGACAGGGCATTCTTCTTAGCCTCCTCAAAAGCCTTTTGGAGATTTCTTTCACTTTCTCCAGCCAACTCTGACATGATCTTAGGTCCATTGATATAGAAAAGAAGGCACCGGTTTCATTTTCCACTACCCTAGCAATTAATTTTTTCCCAAAACCAGGAGGCCCATAGAGAAAAATACCCTTTGGGGAGTTCACACCAATAGATTTGAAGAGTTGTGGGCATCTAAGAGGAAGCTCTACCAATTCACGGATCACCAGTCAAAGTCTATCTCTCAAATAGTTCAAACAAAATGAAAAAACCCACAGTTTCACGCAGAGTAGAGTAGATGGATTGCTAGAGCCCAAAGTAGTCTGGAAAATAGAATGAGCAGGGACGCGCTGGCAATAAGCAGCAGAATGAGTGTGGACACCTAAAGATAAATATCTAGACTAATCACCGATTAGGATGTCGTTGGTGATTAGTCTGGATATTTATCTTCAATTTTTTTTTAAACACTTTGTATTTCATCAAAATTTTGACTCATAGTCATCAAAAGTTTGGCCTAGTTTGGTCTAAAAATTGACCATTCTATGTCGAAATGTGGCATTTTGGGTTTGGCATCCTGGTCGGAGCCGCTAAATATTTTCATCAAAATTTTGGCCTAGTTTGGTCTAAAAATTGACCAATCTGTGTCGAAATGTGGTGTCGTGGTTTTGGCATCCTAGTCTAACGTGCGATGAAATATGGTCAAACTATGACCATCATGAGTTTTGCATCCTGGTTGGAGTGACCAAATTTTTTGACCAATATTAATCTATATTGGTCAAAAGATCGACCAATATACCAACACTTGCTAATGTTATTTTCGGCCTAGATTTCCTTCATTTTTGACCAATATTGGCATCGATTATTCTACGGTTGCAGCAATGGGTTGATATTTTGACATAGATAATAGTGATGAACTATTTGGTTGACTATTCGACCGAGTTGGGTAGAAACTTTGACCAATAGTGCATCGAAAAATGGTGCAAAATATACTAGTGATTGCTTGATGAATAGATTGTACTTTCTTTTGATAGCTTGCAATTGATCATGATATGCAAAATGATGATATAGGAGGTCCTTTTATACTAAATATATGAATTTGAGATTTAATTTTGATCTAGGTTGACCACAATTGAAAACCTTAAGAGAAGACCTTGATATAAGGCTCTGAGTAAAATCTAGGCTCAAAACCTTGGGAACAGATCTCCATTGTAGATGTATTCCCATGAGCACATCACCATTGGAAATGTGTTCCAAGAAAAATAAGCTCAAATTTCATTGGCACATCAAGGATGGTTAATAGGTGAGAGAAAAGAAGAATCAGGTCATATATATCAAGCATAACAAGCATTTTGACCTCGAAATCACCAAAATGGGGTCTAGTAGGTGCTAAAGACATCCAATCATGGGTGCTAAATTTTTAGGACTATACAAGAACAAGGGAGGAAGCCTTATGGATTATGAGGGCCACAATTAAACTAAAATGGATGGGCAACATGATTCCTATGTTGGTGTATGTAGAGCCAAGGTATGGATTTTGGGTACAAAGTTTTGATGATCTATAACCTCAAAAGTGTTAGAAATAGGAAATACTAAGAGGGGGGGTGAATCAGTATTTCACAAAAATTTTCTTTTGCCCACTTATGGATATAACAGATTACTTTAGTGCATACAAAGATTATCAAGCTGATTAACAAACATAGCAGTAAATAGAAAGAACTCATAACACATGATATGTTCTCGAGGAAACCCTGGCCAAGGGAAAACCCCGATGGGGATGGTACCCACAAAGATCACTAATCAAAAGTATCCTGTTAGGGATATTGGACCCTATTAGGAGTCAATTTACAATATATAGTAGATCTGTCTTGGTTAAAGGACTTCAGGCCTTGTTAGAAGCCTTAACCCTATTAGGAGTTAGATTACAAAACCTGATCACCAGCTGAGCTCACTACCCAAACAAGTAATACAAAATGTTTCTGACTGTAATATGGTACTACTTACAACTTTTCATCAATAGCCTTTGCTGCTATCACAATATACAACTATCACAAGTTATCTTTTCTTTCTTTTTACACATCACATACTTTTTCATTACATTTCAAGTATGCCTAATATATGAGTTATTAGAGCTAATAACTTTACATGGTCGGCTTCCAAAATCTTTATCCAAGAGTAAACATCTAGGATGTCATCCCTTCATAATGTTAAGTCATTATTTTGACAAGCAAAAATAATCCCTTAACTCTTTCGCTAAAACTGTCTCCAAAACAGTTATGTCTGCAAAAACTATCTTCGGTAAACTTCAAATAACTTCGTCCGTACTGCTCCAAACTTTATGCACACTAAGATGGGGTATCCTCATACTCTGTAGAAGCTTTATTTAACTACACAAATAAAAATATTGCTCTAGTGGACGTCGCCAACTAAATCTTCATCGGGTGCTCTGTCAGGATCACTGTATCCATACTTAGACAATTTCTTCCTTCAACTTGCCATACTTGCATTCTAGATTCTGCGCTCTTAATAGAGATCATATGTTGCCATAATGACAACATCTATGCATCCACATTAGCCAAATTGCCAACAAAAAGGGCTTTTTACATGATTGTAGTTGATTCTCATCACATGGTTGACCGATTCGATGATCTGCAACCTCAGAATGGATTGTTATGTGACTATAGTTGACTCTCATTGAACAGTTGACCGATTTAGTAATATACAACCTCAAAATGGATTGTTACATGATTATATTTGATTCTCATCGAACAGTTAACCAATTCGGTGATCTGCAACCTCAAAACATCTTGCTATGTGATTGTAGCTGATTCTCATCAAATAATTGACCAATTTGGTGATTTGCAGCCTCGGAATGAATTTTGTATGTGATTGTCAAACATACTTCATCAACTTAATACACAATCTAAAAATCATACCTCAGAAATGTGTAGCAAAATTACTACCCTTCCCTCTCTTAGTGATTACCTTACTTAATAGGCAAACATTCTCTACAAATGAATTTCATGGAAACACACTTGACTCATGAAAATAAAAATACCCGGATGTGTTGTAGTGGCTGCAAATTATCTTTCTGACTAGAAATAATGATAGATCTGAAGCTAACTTCACATTTTTGTTAGGTTATTTGTTAGAGTCACCACCTCTTTGCAGAGGACAAATATTTGATTAGCTAGAATTTCTTCACAGGTTAAATTTGTTCAAAAACTAGCATAAGCACTACAACACCTCCTTATCCAACAAGATGACATCATATGGATTCCTTTCTCAAATTTGTCCAAGTACTTCATCACAAGAGCTCAAATATACTTCATCTCTACTGCAAATCCTTTGGTTCTTTTTTTATTGTTCTCAAATAATGCACACTCATGCAAATAGAGATCTTAGAGTCGTCACTCACAATTTTTGAGGTATTATGAAATAATAATGAAATATGGACAGATTTGGACAAAACTTACATTGAAAGATGAATTACAATAGATTCTCATGAAACATTTATGAGAATTGACTCACTTGACAAGGAGTTGAAACATTTCATAACAAGCTCACGACTCTGTAAAATAAAATGATTTGGGACTGGTTTAACAATTTTTTTCACTTTTGTCCCCAATAGAGTCGCCATTTTGTTGGTTCCTGAAAGGGTTTACACTAAAAAATAGCAACCAAGTTGATCTTTCAATTTTCTATAGAGAAGCCAACTCCAACTATCAAAAAACTCCAAGACTTGGACCAATTGACAAGGATCTAACAAACCCTTCTACACTTTGGGCTCTTCAAAACCCAGGAGGGTGATCCCTTAGCTGTAAATGACATTAAAACTAACAAATATCTCATATAAATTTCAATAGAAATAGGAGAATTTTGACATTAAAGTAAAGATTCTACGTGATTTAACAATTTTATAGCAAGAATCACATGAATTTGAACACCAGACTAACTGTAAAACCAATGAAATCTATAATTAGTGCCTTATTCCATTGAGGGGTTTAATTCACAAGAACTAAAACCACATATGAAAGACTTTACTGATAGCATAAGATCTAAGAAAATATTTCCTTACAATATTTCTCAACAATTACCCCAACCCAAACTACTTATTAGAATCCCTACACAAGTTCTACAAATTTGTGACTCTATCCAAGCATTTAATTGACCCCTTAGATCAAAGCACAAATAGAAGATTACATACATCACAATAATGCACTAAATGAGACAAATCCTTGATTCATTTTGTTTAATTGAGAGAACTGAATCAGAATTGTATTTCTATTAAACTCCCTTCTATCTCTAACATACAATAGTTCTACAACTCATTAACTTAAAACTTGCATAAAACTTGATAATGACTCCTGAATATTTATGAGTAAATGATCTTACAAAACTGCTCACATTCACTTAGACTCTTACTATTGGAACCATCAAAAACTTGGAACCCTTACAAATGAAAAGAAAAAAGGTAAAAAGATAAAGAGAAAACTCCAAATTCCATCCGCTATTGACACCTGTCCCTTTTGTAAAATCTGATTTGCTTTAATATCTTCTCCTTCTTTACTTGATAGAGAAGAGATCAAAATTTATCTTAGCTTTCTTTGTAACTACACTTTGCATTTTGTCTTTTCTACATTCCTTGCCCTCTATGTGAATGCTATTTCACACATGAAAACATCATCAAATTTACTTCCATAGTATATGTGCCATGTGTCATGTATCTGCACTTTGCTTATTTATAATAGAAAATATTTTACCTTTGTTTTCACCTTTTAGCTTGCATACATAATTGTCACATATTCCCCTGAAGGCAGTCACTTATGAATACAAACTTTTTATATTGTAAAAACAAAATTCCCCTCATAACTGTTGATGTTTGTCCTTGATGCCATGGTGGACTCCAGCTGGCAATTATGAATGTCGTGGACTATGCAGCTAAACTGTGGGTTGCATTGGAGTTATGATTGAGTTTTAAGTTGACCTTAGTTGTCAACACTTGGCAATAATTGAACCACATGTTCTCTACTATGGTGGACGTGAAGCATGTTTCATTATTGTTAAAGTTTTTGATTATTTCGTTCATGCAAACTTATGTTATCATTTTTGTTTGCTCTTGCCCTAACTAAGGGCACCGCCATGATTGGTTCAGTGCGAGTTTGATGGCTCTGTGTGGCAACTGTGATTGTGGTTTTTTAGTATGTTGTTCCACTTTATGCAAGGATTCTATTGATACTAGTTTTGCATGCATACGTAAGGTATTTTCAAACTGGTGAATGTTTATGAGGTTTTTGTTTTAACCTGTGAAATTTGTGCTTATTGTTTCACTGTTGTACATTTTTTATGTTGTGTTTGCTATGGTCTGGCATCTCCAAGCACTTAATGGTTACTCACAAGCAGTGGATGGGTTCTCAGTCACTTATCATTGTGTGAATTCTTAGTCAGTTTGATGGCGGATAAAGGTATGTTTGCTTTTAAGGTCTTGAGCCTAAAATCTCAGTGCATACTATGAACAAAGAAGAATGAAAGGTTTTTGGTTTACTTGTTTCTGTTCATTTCTTAACAAGGAAGAAATAAAGATGGTTATGTGACGTCTTTGTTTGAATATCAAATACTTTTTCAGTTTAGTGCAAAAGGGTTTCAATAATGACAATATGGTTATATTACGATGGCATATATGGAAAGATCTCTCTATGGCATGAAGTTGATTTAACTGTTGATAAGGGTTTGCAGTTTCAGTTCATTTGGGGTTTAGATAAACTACGTTATATGTAGTTTTCTGTTTCTTAGTTAGTTATTCAGTTCTTAGTTATGGGTACAGTTCAAACAGGTTTTTCAGAATATGGGCATGACTAAAAATTATGTGTTCATTTTTATTGAACAGTTTGAAAATGTTTCTGATATTCAACTATTTTGAAGAATAGTTTTTCATACCAGCCGTGAGATGCATTTGAATTCAACTTGTGATGTGAAAAACTATTTTTTAGTTAAGCATTATCAGTTGAATTTTTAAATGTGGTTTTCAGTTATGAAATTTAGTTGGTCATACCAGTTTGGAACTGGATTGTTCTCTGAAAATTGTAAACTTCCTATGCTTTAAAAAGAGGAAGATATTTTTGTAAAAGCAAGTGTGAAAAAAAGGAAGAATATTATTCTGTGAGAAAAGTTGTATTGAAAGTTACTATTATATGCAGTTTTATATGTAGTTTGTATGTTAATTTAGTGCATGCGGTTACATATACAAACTATGTGATTCTAAGTTGTTTAAAACAGTAAAAAGCTATGTGCTAAGAAAAGTAGTAGAAGCTGCTAATGTCTGAAAAGATTTCAGAAATAAAAGTACAAGTTCAGATAGGAGTGGTTTTTCTCCCTGTGATAAAACCATAAGGTTTTGAGGGTTCCCACTCAACAAAAATCCAGTGTTATCTTGTGCATTGTTGTTTAGCATTCTAGTTTATTGATTCCAAATTCTTATTGTCCAATGAATTAAAGTCAAGATTTATACTGCACTTATTCAAATTTTGTATATTCCTTATTCACCCCCCCTTTTAGAACTATCACCACTTCCAACAAGTGGTATTAGAGCTAGGGTCCCTATTTCTATAGGGATTATCTAGGGTTTGTTGGAAGTCAAATTGCACAAGTAGAGAGTGCATCTCTGAGCAGAGCTCCATTGTTTGATGGTAATGACTATGTGTTTTGGAGAGTTAAAATGGAAGCTTTTATCAATTCTTTAGATATAGATATGTGGGAAGTAGTTGAAAATAAATATACTGTTCCAACTATAATTCCTACAGATCCAGCTGAAAAAACTAAATTTGAACTTGATAAAAGAGCAAAGTTTTCTATTTTGTGTGGACTTACCAAAGATGTGTTTGTGAAAGTTATGTATTGTAAATCTACAAATGATATTTGGAATAAGTTAGAAACTATTTATCAAGGGGATGAGAAAGTAAAAGAATCAAAGTTGATAACATTGAGAACTTAGTTTGATAACTTCAAGATGAGTGAGGAAGAAAGAATACCTACTTATTTTTTACGTATTGATGAAGTTGTTAATGCTAGAAAAGGCCTAGGAGAGAATATTGTAGAACATGATATTATTTCAAAGGTTGTTAGAATAGTTCTTCCTAAATTTGAAACTAAAATTTCAACTTTAGAAGAAAAGAAAAACTTTTCAAAAATGACCTTACATCAACTACAAGGTACATTGACTACATATGAAATGAGAATCAACAATCAAGCTATCTCTACACCAAAAGAAACAGCCTTTAAGGCTAAAAAACTAGAGGAAAGTGATTTTGATTTAACTAGTGCTCTAGAAGCTTTGTTAGTTTGGAAAATGAGGAAGAAATACCAAGGTAAACCTAAGTGTTTCAGTTGTGGTCAACTAGGACACTTTGCTGCAAAATGTCCTTATGCTAATTTAGATAACAATAATGAGAAGACAGAAAGTTCTCCTAGAAGGAAACCCTAGAATCAGAATCAAAGGTTTAAGAATTTTAAAAAGAAAAGTGTGTTATCAAAAGAGGATTCTAGTGAAGAATCAAGCAACTCTGAAGAAGGAGAGGTGTCTTTTAAGGAAAAAATTATTAATATTTCTAAAATCATAAAAGAGGAATCTTCATTTGATTTAGATGGAGATGTTAATCTTGAAAAATAACTCCTTTGTTCTTTACAGGAACTTAAGAGGTACAAGAAATTGATATCAGATTTTGAAAATGAAAATAGAACTTTGAAAGTTGATTTAGAAACTACAAATCAAGTCATATTAGAGCAAAAACAAACTCTTGTTGAAAAAGACAAGGAGCTTGTTATGTTGCAAAATCAAATTAAACAAGCTGAAAATTCAAATCAACGGTTAAGTTATTTCAAAGGATATTTTTTTAACTACAATGTTTTTGGTCATAAAGCATTTAATTGTAAGTTATAAAGACAAAAGTATGATTTCAAAAATCTTATCAGGTGTTTTAAGTGCTTTCATTATGGACACTTTGCCAATCAGTGCAAACTTAGTTTGAAATCAAAACAAGTATGGAAACCCATTGAAAAATCTTTAATCGTTGAAACGACTTTGTTTGTTCATAAACCAGCTGCTTGGGTTTTGGACAACGGCTATTCACATCATATGACAGGCTGCAAAAGAAAATTTAAAGATCTAGAAGAATTTGATGGTGGATTTGTTCGGTTTGGTGATAATTTAGGTGCTTATATTACTGGTCGTGGTACAATAGTACTTAATTCAGATACTCCTATTCATAATGTTTATTATGTAGAAGGACTAAAACATAATCTTCTTAGTGTCAGTCAAATCTGTGATAGTGGCTATTCAATTTCCTTCAATGCTAAAGGATGTTCTATTAAAAGCAAGAACAAGGTTGTTGCTAATGGTCTAAGAACTGGAGGAAATTTGTATAGTCTAATTGATTCTACTATAAAGGAAACTTCTTTAATCAATACTTGTCTTGTTAGTCAAGTAGAAGATACTTGGTTATGGCACAAGCGACTAGGTCATTTGAATTTTGACAATCTTGCTAGTATCAGCAAAAATAAGAAAGTTAGAGGTTTACCTCTAATTAGCATACTTGATAAAATTTGTGAAGAATGTGTTAAAGGTAAACAAGTCAGAGTTTCATTCAAAACTAAGGAGTACATGTCTAATAGACCTCTAGAAATTGTTCATACAAACTTATGTGGTCCTACAAAAACACCAGCACTAAATGGTGAAAGATACTTTATGTTATATGTAGATGACTATTCTAGGATGGTCTGGGTAACCTTCCTAAAACATAAATATGAAGCTTTCTCACACTTCAAAATATTCAAGAAAATGGTAGAATGAGAAACAACACTTAAGCTAAAATGCTTACAGTCTGACAAAGGTGGAGGGTTCACCTCACAAGAATTTGTTGAGTATTGTGAAAAAATGGTATCAAGAGGTAGTTTTCAACTACTCGAACACCTCAGCAAAATGGTGTTGTTGAACGGAAAAATAGGATAGTAAAGGAAATGGCAAGAACAATGTTAAATGAGGAAAAGTTACCTGATAAGTTTTGGAAAGAGGTTGTTCATACAGATGTACATATTTTGAACAGAGCTCAAGTCAGAGTTAGAACAACATATACTCCCTATGAATTGTGGTATGGAAAAACTGCTAATGTTAAGAATTTTAAAATATTTGGCTATAAATGTTTCATTAAGAAAGATAGTGACTTGTTAGACAGTTTCAATTCAAGGTCTGATGAAGGTATTTATCTAGGGTATTCAACACAAAGCAAAGCTTTCAAATGCTTTAATACAAGGCTGAATAAAATCATTGAAGAAATTAATGTCATTTTTTATGAAAGTTCTTTCTTAAATAGTGACAATTATATTGATGAAGAGTCTCTGAAAAATAAACAATCTATACCTTGTGAACATGATATGTCTAACAAAGATAATCAAGAACATTATGATCATTCTGATCAAGAACAGTGTATAGAATCTCAAGAGACAAAAATGCCTTTGAAAACACCGTCTAGAATAATAGCAAAAAGGCATCCTGAATCACAAGTTATTGGATCTATAGAAGGAGGAATACTAACTAGGAGAAAATAAAAAATGGATGAACATGCTCACATTGCAAAGCATCTATGTTTATTATCTAATTTTAAGCCAAAAATCATAACTAAAGCCTTGTTTGAGCCTTGCTAGGTAAATGCTATGATAGATGAAATAAGTCAAATTGAGAAAAATCAGACTTGGGAACTTGTCCCTAGACCTGATAACAAGAATGTTATAGGTGGCAAATGGATTTTTAGAAATAAGCTTAATGAAGATGGCAAAGTAATAAGGAACAAAGCTAGATTTGTGTGTAAAGGTTATGCCCAACAAGAAGGAATTGATTTTGGAGAAACATTTGCTCTAGTTGCAAGGTTAGAATCCATTAGAATTTTTCTTGCTTATGCTAGTTATAAAAAATTCACTGTTTATCAAATGGATGTCAAAATAGCCTTTCTAAATGGGTATCTTGATGAAGAAGTATGCATGGAACAACCAGAAGGTTTTAAGTCATCTGATAAAATTGATTATGTATATCATCTAAAAAAGGCATTATATGGCTTAAATCAAGCTCCTCAAGCTTGGTATTCTAGGCTTGATAAGCATCTTATAGCAAATGGTTTTACACGAGGAAGTGCAGACAATACTTTGTACATTAAACATATTAATGGAGATATCCTAGTTGTAGAAGTTTATGTTGATGATATCATCTTTGGTTCAACTAATGATGCATTATCCAAGCATTTTTCTAATATCATGGCATCAGAATTTGAGATGTCTCTTTTAGGAGAGTTGACATTTTTTCTTGGTCTTTAAGTAACTCAGCTTTCAAATGGTCTATTTCTGTCACAAACAAAATATGCAAAAGAAATGTTAAACAAGTTTAATATGGTAGATTGTAAACTTGTTAGTACACCTATGGAAACTGGGTGTAAACTTACTAAAGATGATGATTCACCTTCTGTGGATCAAACTTGTTACAGGTCTATGATTGGTAATCTGTTATATCTTACAGCATCTTGACCAGATTTGATGCAAGTTGTTTGTCTTGTTTCACATTTTCAATCAGCTCCAAAATAGTCACATCTTAATGTTGTTTTTCATATTTTCAAGTACATTCAAGGCACTCTTGATTTTGGATTGTGGTATCCTCATACTGATGATTTTACTTTACTTTAAAAGGTGCTTAAAATTTCATCTCCCTGTAATGTCGTGATTAGTTTAGGGCTTTGTCACGTGGTAGAGACATGTGGGGGAATAAAAATTTTTTAAATAAACTTTTACATGACCCCCGCTATTGCAACCCGTCTAAGGTTATTAAACTTTTATAAAAGTCCCTTCTCTATTTTGCACGGGCCCACCTCTATATTAGGTTGTTAATGCATCTTAATAATGTTTTAAAACATTATAATGGAATTATTGAGGAATTCCCTTATATTCTTTTATTATTTAAATATTAAGGATTTAAATAATATATTATTACTTATTTTAATCTTTCAGTTGTAACTTGATGAGACAAGTTGGGTCCTGATGTGACTTCATCATGCATCATAAATCAAACTTCATGAAGCACATAGTCAGCGTGCTATTTTTTACCATTATAATCAATTTCCAAATTGAGCCAAGAGCTCTTTTAAACCCCTTTTAAAAAGTGGTCAAACTTTGCAACTAGATCTTGGAAACTAGATAAATCTGTAGATTGGTATATTGGGAATTATCTTGCCAAATGGACTTTCTTGATGGTGCCGAAGGTAAGAGAAATTAATCACCAAAGTTACATGTTTTGTTTATCCATAACTCATCATACCATAACTTATTATGAAACCTCATTTATAAGCCTGTGATAAAAATACCAAATAGCCCTTCAGGAAACTACCATTGATAAGACTTGATCATTTAGGTGTAAAGAATATGTGTGCCAAAAGAAATTACTAGATACTTTTAGGTTTGTAATTTATTGATAGCCAAACATGGTCACTTTCAAGATATTCTATACATGCAAGTTCAAAACATAGAAAACTTCATTTCACATGGGGCTGGTAAAAATATCATATGAAGTCCTAGGAGCTAGAGGCTTTGAAAGGTGGTACATCAAGATATAAAGAAAATAATACAATAATTGGGATCTCTTGGAAACTAACGGGTTGAAAATTATAACTCTCCAAAAGTGACTAGTTTGTAGATGTAACCTTGAAAATGCAAAAAACTTGAATAAGTTGCTTTTGGAATTGACCTGCAAAGCTTATCAAATGGATTCAATTGAGGCTCAAAATGGAAATTTGAATTCTTTCTCATGATTATAGTATATGGAAATGGATACTTCAATATGATAGCCAACTAGGCAAAAGATGTCAGCCTCTAAAGTAGGCTACTTAGATTTTTTGGCAACATGCAGATTCATACCAAACCCCTTTAAACTTGGCATATAAAAAACTTGTCAAACTTGAAAGTAGGGGCTTGAAAATGGATACTATTGGAGTTCATGAAAAATAACCCACAGTTCCCAAGAACACCTACATGCAAACACCTGTCACAGAAAGAGAGAGAAGCAAACATCTATGGAGACCTGAACGTATGAATCCATGAGAGAGGAGAAATCCTTGATGTGCAAAAACAAAAGTTGCAATCAATAATGAAATGTCAAAAAAGGTTACAAAGTGCTATGAGATCAATCCTTATAAAAGGAGATCAGAAAACCTAAAAAGGTAAAACCCTAGGTTGCATAATAATAATTAATAAAGCAATTAATTATTATATGTCTAAAGTTTAGCTTAAGTCGAAAGAGGTAATAAGTGACTTAATAATTAAATCAATATGATTCAATTAATAAGCAAACAATTTATTACTCTAACACCCTCCCTTAAGATAAACTTTGGGAGAAGCTAAAAACCTAAAAAGAACTACTAATATCAAATGGGTCTTGGCAACAAAAGGCTTGATCAGGTACCCAAGTACAAAAGAGAGTCTCTATAAAGTGGAGAAATAGAAAAAACCGCATAGGAAAAACTCTACTCCAAAAAAAGACCAAGACTAGTCTGAAGGACTGAAGAAGCCTCCAAAAGTAGGAATGTTCCACAAAATAGGAACATAGATGAACATGTACAACATCACTGAAGCATGAAACTACAAACTCTGTCAAGAAGAAACTGATGATTTGAAGATCCTCCATAGAAATATGACCAAGTAGAGAAGACAATATTCTACATGAGTGCCCTCAAATGACACTACTTGAATCAGGAGGCAAACAAAGGCAAACACCTAAACTCAAAGATACAGATGGAATAAACACCAAAATTCTGAAGAGTTGATCAATCAAAGTTGGAAGAGTGCATCCAAAATATGAAAGAAAAGAGTTTTCATATGGTAAATGATCTATCTCACTGAAATGCATAGGTAACCATCCACTGCAACAACCTAGTACATAAAATCAAATACTAAATACATAACTCACACTATCGAACAAAGGAAGTAGTAGAACCAATAGTAGAAACCCCCCCATACTGCTGACAAGGGAGTAATGACAAGTACACTAAAAAGATCATCCAATATGAACTGCATGATGAAGAAGAATTTGAAACATCAAATGTGCAGAGAGAGTACAAACACATATAGAGATACTTGAGGCTAATGTCAATGGAGGAACACTCACATGACAAAATTAGATGGAAAACAAAGGAAAACATCAAACCCCCCTGGAACTTTATAATGGAGTGTGAGTACAAAGAGCATGAACATGTGCAAGATTCCATACATGCAATAGAATGGCACTTTATCTCAGTGTGTGTGCATAAAAGAATGCTACAAACATGAAGTATACACTACTCAAAGAAGAGTGAAGGCTGCCGAAACAAAAAAATAGCCTAAGACAAGCCATCCCTCAACGAGAAGAGAACCTAGGACCTGTAACATCCAAGATATCCACTAGACTACAAAAATGCAAGAATCTAAATAAAATAAACCTGGAGTAGAATTTGTAAAAATGACTCACAACACTGAAAATCTCTCTGAACAAACTTTCCAATGATATATCATTTTCTGAAAATGAAGTCCAGATGTGCAAGATAGAGCTCTTGGAGTGTAGAACTAAACATCTGGCTTTAACAGTGAAAAATACCATTAAAAAGGAAAAAATAGAAAATCAAACCTGTAGATCTAGAAAGATCTCGAAATCAGCTTTCTAACAAAATCACATTTGCCAAATTTCAACATCGTATGCTCAAGATATGAGCAAAAAACCAACAGTTGTGCTGGAGGGCCCAAAGAAGGTGTCAGGAAGGATCTGAAGATGGGTGACATCAACAAAAGGACAAAATTGATGAGGCATATTAATGCCATACTTTAGAATGTCTTATGATAATATTTTATATACCTTTTTGCTACATTTTTTATACATTCACCGCAAGACTCTTATGATTTTCTACTACTATATGGCATGTTGCCAACAGACATTTAACATGGTTTAAATATACTTAATATACTATGCTTGGATAAAATGCTATATTTCTTGGTTCTGAAAGATATTTTTGTGTTTCAAATAAGTAGACTAGATGTTTGAATGAGATTGATTATCATGTTCTGGTAATTATTGTCATAGATATCTTATCCTAACCTTTAAAGGCATAGTGCATTGGAATAGCAAATGTTGTTTTGACCAGGTCTGGTGCATTCATCCATGGAGTGTTCCACTCGATCTCCCTGTAGCTTTCAATGGAAGAACATTCAATGCAGCACCAGTTGAAGGAATAAGGTGGTAGTTTTAGTGATGAGTTAGGCGGTGTGTTAATTTCTTTGAGAGAATCTAGGCATGAGTGGGAGCTGGATTTTTTATCACAGCAATTCTCTCCTCCGCTTCGGGTTCAATCTATTTAGTCTTTAAAGCTTTTCCCTCATTCTAATCATTAATGTTGTAATAAAGATCCACTTGTTTCTACAGCATGGTTAGAAAGTAGTTAGGAGTTTTTCCCTTTAAATAAAGCCTTGTTCCTGTGTGAGCACAAGAGAGAAGGGCATTGTTAAGTATATAGAAGCAATTTTTAGATAGTTTCACTATGTTATCAGAATTATGTACTTTGATATTCAATCAATAAAATGAAGTGTTGATATTCAGTTGAGTATAATTGTGATTTAGGATACTCATCCAAGGGGGCCCACTTGGTGAGAAATCCACAATAAGGTAGATTCATATTAGCTAGAATCATTTCCTTCATTTCTATTGATTAAGTGCCAAGTGTTGAACTACTCCTGTAGCCAAAGCTACAGATCAGCTAACGCCTCCTGGAGCCAAAGTCATAGAACAACATAATTACCATGGCATAGTTTGTAAGAGTTTGCATGTCTTATTAATAGTTATACTTTTGTAGCTTTTATTCTAGCACTTACTTTTCCACAAACTTCAGCTTAAGCATTACTTTAGCATTCATTTCCTGCAATTATAGTATAGTTTTCCTTCAGCATTTACTTCCTGCAGCAATGATAATGTGTGGCTAAATGATACTTGGTGCATATACTTTGTTGGCCCATTTCAAGTGATACGTCCCTGGTCTGACTTACTAAATGAATTTCCATAAAGAGGATAAGCTGCTCAGTTGGATGTCCAATCCCTGAGTTCAAAATTATACCTAGTTTCTGAAACTTTATAGGAAGTGATCATTTTTGGCGCCGCTACCAGGGATTGTGCTGAACCAAGTCTTCAATAAGCCATTCTTAGACTTTGATTCATTTCCAATTTTGTTAGAATACATTACTTTTAAGAGAACTTTGTAAATCACATCACTCCCTACTATCTATATGCGTAACCAAAGAAGAGACGCCAGAGGACAGTACTTTCCAAACCAATTCAATCACTCATTGGAGCAAGAGAGTTCATTTGTTGATGCCACCATTGACCTCCCTGAAACTATGTCATCCTCCTCACCCTTTGAAGAAGAACAAGTTGATTCTTTTGAAGAACAACCTGAAATTAATGAATTTGCAAACATCTTCGTTCATCTGAGAGCCCATTTTCCTGAAAATCCAGCCAGACAAGAAAACTCATTATAGCTAGTCATATATCAACCTCCTTATCAACCACCTCTGCAACCTATAAATCCTACTAGGATGGCTAATCCCCCTGCTTTTCCATTTCCTATTATTGACCAAAGGGACAATAACAACCTTAAGAACATACCTTCTTCTGCCTTGCCAAAATTTTATGATTTAGTAATAGAAGACCTGGATACCTTTCTCTTTGAGTTTGATATCCTATGCAGAAGCTATGACTATACCACTGATGCTCACAAGCTCAAACTATTCCCTGTGACTCTTAAGGAGCCTACTTTGCATTGGTTTATGGGCCTAGGATGGGATTTTGTCCATGATTGGGTAGGAATGCACGAAGCATTCTTGACCAAGTATAAGGAATATTGTCAGGGAACTGATATGAGAGGAGAAGACCTTTTTAAAATGACTCAAAAAGAGGATGAGTCACTGGAAGACTATATCTCATAGTTCATGTATAGTCTACAAAGAAATACAGAGCATGAGCTTAATGAGGAATCTTAGAAGCTACTATTTCTCAAAGGAATACAAGATGGATGCACTGAAGCTTTAGATTTGATGGCAGGAAGGGACATAACTCAATCCAATTGGGATGACATAAAGAAAATATGCCTCAAATACTCACAGGCTACTGGGAAAAGAGGAAGAGGATACAAACCAGTAATAGGCATAACAAATGGTTCGGGCACTCCTAGATTAGAGATAAGTCATCTCTTATCTGACTTCAAGCAAGCTATCATCAACAATATGGCCATGTAGTGTTGGAAATTTGGCTAATGTGGATGCATAGATGTTTCCATTATGGCAACATATGATCTCTATTGAGAGCACAGATTCTGGAATGCAAGTATGGCAAGTTGAAGGAAGAAATTGTCTAAGTATGGATATAGTGATCGTGACAGAGCACCCGATGAAGATTTAGTTGGTGACGTCCACTGGAGCAATATTTTTGTTTGCATAGTTAACTAAAGCTTCTACAGAGTATGATAATACCCCATCTTAGCGCGCATAAAGTTTGGAGTAGTACAGACAAACTTATTCAAAGTTTACCAAAGATAGTTTTTGCAGACAGAACAGTTTTGGAGATAGTATTAGCGAAAGAGTTAAGGGATTATTTTTTCTTGTCAAAATAATGACTTAACAATATGAAGAGATGACATCTTAGATGATTACTCTTGGATAAATATTTTGGAAGCTGACCATATAAAGTTATTAGCTCTAATAAATCATATATTAGGCATACTTGAAATGTAATGAAAAAGTGTGTGATGTGTAAAAAGAAAGAAAAGGATAACTTGCGATAGTTGTATATTGTGATAGCAGCAAAGGCTATTGATGTGAAGTTGTAAGCAGTACCATACTAGAGTCAGAAACATTTTGTATTACCTGTTTGGGCAGTGAGCTCAGCTGGTGATCAGGTTTTGTAATTTAACTCCTAACAGGGTTAAGGCTTCTAACAAGGCCTAAAGTCCTTCAACCAGGACAGATCTACTATATATTGTAAATTGACTCCTAACAGGGTCCAATATCCCTAACAAGATACTTTTGATTAGTGATCTTTGTGGGTACCATCCCCACTGGGGTTTTCCCTTGGCCAGGGTTTCCTCGAGAACATATCATGTGTTATGAGTTCTTTCTATTTACTGCTATGTTTGTTAATCAGCTTGATAATCTTTGTATGCACTAAAGTAATCTGTTATATCCATAAGTGGGAAAAAGAAAAAGTTTGTGAAATACTGATTCACCCCCCCCCCCTCTTAGTATTTCCTATTTCTAACAATTGGTATCAGAGCACAGTTACTCAGAGAAGGAACATTCAAGGAAAGCTTAGTAGCTTGAGTAAGATCTCTATGGATATGGATCAACTTGAGAAGAATCTTGAAGAAGCTCTTGAACAGATTGATATGCTTATTAATGAAAGAAACTCCTTAAGAAGAAAATATGAAGATGCAAAGAATGCTATTGACAAATTAAAAGGTAAGATTGAAGATCTGAAATCTAATATGCTTGTTGAAGATTGTGATGACTTAGAAAAATAAAATGAGATCCTTAAGCATGAGTTGAAGATAGTAAATCTGAAGCTTAGTATGAAAGATGGAAATTTGAGATCTGATAATGAAAAATTGAAAATTGAGAATGAAGATCTGAGATCAAGACTTGAAAAGCAAACATCTGAATCTGAAAAAGTAAAACTGCAGTAAGTGGAACTTGAGAAGTATAATAAAATTGTGAAAGGTGAATTAACTCATCTAAACAACAACTTGAAAGGCTATATTCAAATAGTGATAAGACTGAAAAACAAATCTCTTTTGAAGAACCATTCTTTGATAGGACTGGATTTGGATTTAGTATGTTTAGAACAAACCATGAAAGTAAGAAGCTAGATCTGAAGACATCTGAAAGTGTGGAGGAAATGAAGCTAGATGAGAACACATTGGAAGATCCACCTAAAGAAGAACCACCTAGGGAGAAAGAAGAATCAAAGCAAGAAGAATCAAAATAGGAAGAATCATCTAAAGGTATGCAAAGAGAATTCAAAGGTAGATGTTTTTCTTGTAATACTATTGGGCACATGAAGAGAGATTGCACAAGTAAGCAATTTAAACCTTTTAATGGACATTGTTATAATTGTCATAGTTTTGGACACAGAGCTAACAAATGTAGAAGACCTAAAGTAATTTTGAATAATTATGATAGAATGATTGGGAATACTAGCAATGTAGATAAGAAATCTATTGAAGAAATGAATCAAAGAAAAGTGGTAGTATGTTTTAGATGCAACAAAGTAGGACATATTGCTAGAAATTGCAGGTCATAGATTAACCAGCAAGGATAGAGATTTGGAAACAATGGAATCATTTGTCAGATATGTAACAAGTTTGGACACTCAGCAAGAGTTTGCAGAATGAACAATGGAGGTTATCATCATAACCCTAACCCTAGGAACAATGCAAGAAGGAATGAAAATGCAGGAAACAAAGAGAAAGGTTGTTGTAGCAATAAAGATGAAGTAAAATTTGATAAAGGCACAGATCAAGGAGGTATATTTAGCACTGAAAGTAGTTAGGAAGGTAATGTAACTAATGGTAAGGATGAACTTTTACCTGACCCTTCTTTAAGTACTTAAATTTTGTAAGTTTCCTTAGTTTAGGACTTAGGATTAGTGTAGATTAGGAATTTGAATGAGTTAAGTTTTACGTAGTTAGATATAGGTTTTTTATGTTGTACTAATGCTATGGTTAATTGTGAAAAAGAAAATATCATGTTTTGCGAGGTCGCAAAAAGTTTTATGGTTGCAGGTTTGCAGAATCAGCTTTTTGAGGTTTTAGTGGTAAAATGAATGAATGCAATGTCAGATCGAGTTAATGTGAAGTGTTATAAGGTCAAAATTGAAGTTATCATGATTACAAAGTGATTGAAAAGAGATTTGAAAGAAGAAAAAGTGAGTTGAGGATGATTTGAAGAAGTTTGGAAGCAGTTTGCAGCGACGATCATACCGAAACCCTAGATTTGCAAAGTTGAGGTATTTTTTTGATCTTTAATCAGTTGATAAGATGGATATTTATATGGTTCATAATGTTAAGGATAAGAATAGACCTAAGATTAAGAAAGAACTAATAGAATCAGCTAAAATTGATGACAGACTAGCACTATCATCTGTACCAGATGGAGTATTACACATTGAGAATGTTAAAGGATATTTAGGTTGCAAGTTTGAAACTTTGGGAGATGCAGATTTTAGTGATGATTATAAGAAATTGTATAATCAAGACATGTCAGTTAAACTAGCTTATGGGAACCTAGAGAACAATGAAATTATCAATTATTCCATGAAGTATGAATTTAATGATGAAGAATGTACCAAGATCATTTTAAGTAGAATCCACAAAGGGAAATTCTGGATGGAGGATAGAGTTATTGATATAACTGCTGACCTAATTCATGATGTTACTGGATTATCAAAAGTTGGAGAGATTCCACTGAATGAAAAGAACATGAGAAAGATTGTTTTAGACAACACTGGATCTAGTTATAATGGTAGAGGAATTGCGATAAGTAAGATTAAGCAAGATGATGTTAGGTACCTTTGCAAGATCCTAACAACTAAATTATGTGGTAGTTCAAGGGAAGATGACATGGCTGTAGGAATGGTTCATGTATCTTATCTTATGTGTATTGAGAAGAAACAAGTAGACCTATGTGAAATTTTGAAAATTCAATTATTTGAGAACCTAGAAAAGATTAAGATGGCTAAGTACACAGTTTAGTTTTCATCTCTGATAACCTATATGTTTTTCCATATTTTGAGAAGATTTCCTTACACAGTTGATTGGAGTGACAATGTGAACATAATGGAAATAATAAACTCAGTCTACATGAAGCACCTAATTGATAAAGTTAATGACAGTGTGAAGCTTGCAATGAAGACTTTTCAGAATATTGTTAAGAACAAATCAAGGATTCCTCAATCCTTAGTTGAAAAGCATAAAGATGACATTTGTTTTATGGTAGACACCGATTTCACCTACATTGAAGTAGTTGAGCCTAGAATGGAATTCATAGACCCTCTTGGCTATGAAATATCTAAAGTAGAAATAGTAGGATATGTGAATAGACTGTTAAAGTGTGAGTTGGATGGTCATGCAAATAGGTTTGGAACCTATGAAGAGAATTTCAACTCTGCAATAAGTTTGAAAGAAAAGAAGCAATCTAGTAGGAGAGTTGAATCTACTATGAAGAAAATAATGAAAGAATCAGGTATGTCAAGGCATGAGTTTGACATAGCTAAGAAGACTGTAGAAGCCTTGAAGCAAAGTGAAAATCTTGTAATTCCACTTGTGGCATCTAGTGCAGACCCTGTTGATCCTATTGCAGTAAAGGTAAAAGTTGAAGTACCTGAAAAAGATGAAGGAGATAAATCTTTTTCTCCTATTTTTAGCAAAAGAGTAAAAGTGAGTGCAACAGGACCTGGCAAGAGACAAAAAGTGATTGTACCACCTGTACCTAGAAAAGTAGTAGAAATTAAAGATGATGATGAAGTTTCAATCAAGAAGAAAACTTGGAAACCAAGAATTGAAAGAGTTAATGAAGATATATTGAAGCATGGAGACTTCACTAAGATAAATAAATTATATGATCTATATGGATCATTTGACAAATTGAATTTTGAAAATGTAATGATTACACATATGATTTTGACAGATAAGAAACTTAGCACTATTCATGGTAAGATCCCAGAAGATTTGTATAACAGACTTGTGAATAGAAAATAGAGAGCACAAGAAGAGGACATAAAGATGAGAGAACATGTAATCAGATAGTTCTGTAAAGTTGAGGATGAAGATCATTTGAAAAGATTCTTGAAGCCTCTTGGAACTTTATTGAGAACTAAGAGAAGAACAATCCTTATAATGGGAGGAAAAAAGGAGGAAGTACAAAAAGAGACTGAGCAAGCAGTAATGCAAGTTCTTGCAGATATAGTTGTAGGAAAGCATGTTGAATCAGATCCTCAGTAGAAGCAATTAGAGGAACTGCATGCAGAGGAAGTTGGTATTGAAGAAGTCCCATCTTCTTCAGATATCAATATTGGCAAAGAATCAATGGACATTGTAGGAACCAAAGTGACACTAGAGTCAGATGATGCAGTATTTCATGATCTAGGAAACATTGTTGACAATTTGGCTTTAGAAGAGCAAGAGAAGATTACAGAATCAGAAAAGGATAGAGAGGCAGTGGAAGCACCAGCTGTATCAAAATTAGTTCTAGCAGAGCAGACAGTTAAAGGTAAACAAATTTTGACAGAGGTCACTACCCCTAGTGCACCTGATAGTAAGAAGAGACAAATTGGTTCAATTTTTGAAGACCTTGGAAAAGAGGTTGAAGATGATGATCAACTTGAGTTCATCACATCTCTTAATAAAATTATTGGAAAGAATAAGAAGGTGAAGGACCTTGAAGGCAAAGTTAGACTTTTGACAGAGAAACTTGAGAGTGTGATTACCACTAAGGTATTTGAATCAGATCCACTTGAGAAAGCTAAAATAGTAATAAACTCTTTTGACTCTAAATTTTCTAACTTAAAGGATATTGCTAGAATAAAAGTTCAGGAAGCCTTTGAAGTAGAAATGCAACAAAATTTAAGTGTAAATATTCAAAATGATATTGGTAATTTGGATGTATGCATAAAGAATTTGAGGAAATATTTTGAGACTGGAAAGAGTTTGTATATACAATGCACAAAATTAGAAATCCTAACAGCTGAAGAAGATAAGAAGATCAAAGAGAAGACAGATGCAATTACAGTTGAAACAAACACCTTGACAAGCCCAAATGTAAAGATAAGTTCTGTAGAGAAGAACATAAGGAAGTTAAATGATGAAATTAGAATGTTAGCAGAGGAGAAGAATAGAAAGATGATCAGGATTAACATCTTGAGAGAGCATATCTCAATCAAGACCTCAATTGTTGAAGACCAAATTGAGCAGTGTCTTTCAGCAAAGACATCTTTTTAGAAGTTTAGCTTTAATTTCCTGCAAGCTTGTCAGACAGCAGCATACGGATTGAGTACTCTACTCAATGTTGCTGAATCTATCAGGAAGATATGGGAGAAAGATTTTGAATCATGGAAATCAGAGTTTGGTGACTGTGTTGCAATCCTACCGGCTTTGCAATAACTGATAACAAGGTATCAAGTTTTTTTTTGAAATTTTTGTACACCCTATCTTTGTCATTGTTGTCAAAGGGGGAGAGACAGTAGAAAATTGAAAATATGTTGAGGAAGGATAATCATAGGGGGAGCTATTTTATGGAGTACAATATTGTATATGTGTTGTATAACATTTGGCCACAATTTTGTGTAAATACTTTGAAGTTTTGTTTGCACACTTAGCCAATTTTCCCATATGTTGCCACCAATGACAAAGGGGGAGATTGTTGGCAATTTGGCTAATGTGGATGCATAGATGTTGTCATTATGGCAACATGTGATCTCTATTGAGAGCGCAAAATTTGGAATGCAAGTATGGCAAGTTGAAGGAAGAAATTGTCTAAGTATGGATACAGTGATCCTGACAGAGCACCTGATGAAGATTTAGTTGGCGACGTCCACTGGAGCAATATTTTTGTTTGTGCAATTAACTAAAGCTTCTAAAAAGTATGAGAATACCCCATCTTAGTGTGCATAAAGTTTGGAGTAGTACGGATGAAGTTATTCAAAGTTTACCGAAGACAGTTTTTGTAGATAGAACAGTTTTGGAGACAGTATTAGCGAAAGAGTTAAGGGATTATTTTTGCTTGTCAAAATAATGACTTAACATTATGAAGGGATGACATCCAAGATGTTTACTCTTGGATAAAGATTTTGGAAGCCGACCATATAAATTTATTAGCTCTAATAACTCATATATTAGGCATACTTGAAATGTAATGAAAAAGTGTGTGATGTGTAAAAAGAAAGAAAAGGATAACTTGCGATAGTTGTATATAGTGATAGTAGCAAAGGCTATTGATGTGAAGTTGTAAGCAGTACCATACTAGAGTCAAAAACATTTTGTATTACCTATTTGGGCAATTAGCTTAGCTAGTGATCAAGTTTTGTAATCTAACTCCTAACAAGGTTAAGGCTTCTAACAAGCCCTAAAGTCCTTGAACCAGGACAGATCTACTATATATTGTAAATTGACTCCTAATAGGGTCCAATATCCCTAACAAGATACTTTTGATTAGTGATTTTTGTGGGTACCATCCCCACTGGGGTTTTCCCTTGGCCAGGGTTTCCTCGAGAACATATCATGTGTTATGAATTCTTTCTATTTACTGCTATGTTTGTTAATCAGCTTGATAATCTTTTTATGCACTAAAGTAATCTATTATATCCATAAGTGGGCAAAAGAAAAAGTTTGTGAAATACTGATTCACCCCCCCCTCTCAGTATTTCCTATTTCTAACATGCAGTTGGATACTTTACAAGCCAAGAAGAAGCATGAGGAAGCAGAGGCTATGTTAGCAAAATTTTGTCCACACTGTCGGTAGAAGAAGAGGGAATGCAGCTGTAAACTAGTTGCAAATATGGAGGCCACCCAAATGCCAACTGACTACAAGCCAATTGAACCAGTGGATGAACAACTATTATTTGTTTCTCAAAGATGTCCATGGGCACAATGATAAGGTATGCCTCAGGACCCACTTATATTTAGTAATCCATTTTATAGCAATCAATGGCAACCTTCTATGAATTTTTAGAATCCTCCCTAGAAAAACTATCAGAATCAATGGAAAAATTACCTAGGTCCGCAATGGAAAAATCCTCAAGGGAGTTGGCAACAACCGCAAGGGGCTTGGAAACCACCACAGGGTAATTGGCAACAGAATCCTTAGTGGCAAGGAAACCAACAATGGCCACCTCAATCCCAAGCATATCTCAATCCACCTCTTCAAGCACCACAACTGATGCAGGAGCATCCTAGGTGTAAGAGCAATTTTGCATCACCCAAAAATATTTCTATTTTTATATTCAATAAGGGCTATCTTGTGTAGAGCTACTATTTATGGAAACTTTCTATTTTTAGTAAGTTGGTCATATGATCTTAGAATGTTCTAATTTTACATGTGGAGGTTCATCTCAATCATATCAGCCTGCCAGTAAAGTTTCATGGCTAGATTAGGTCTAGTTTTGAAGATATTGAAGATTTTTAGTATTGGCAGCAGGGTACAAAAACTTTGAACTCAGTTTTGAAGGCTTTAGAGGCCTCAGATGAGGTCAAAAATTTGGGTGATAGGTGCTTGCATGAGTCAAGCCTGTAGAGCGCTTCATGGCCTTTCTGAAATGGGGTTATAATAGTCAATCAAGTCAACTAGTGATGACTTATGGTCTCTGGAAGTCGGGCCACCTCAAATGGTAGAAAATAATTTTCCTTCAAAATTTTTGTTCGGGTTTCAAAATTTATTTTGAGCCGACTTTGATGTAATAAATTGAAAAATAAAATAATTCTAAGTTTGGTCGGCCCTAAGGGCTAAATTTTTGGAACCTTCTCAAGCGATGGAAAATGCCTGTATAAAGAAGGCCCATAGTGTTGTTTAGGACAGTTCTAGATAGTAGATCTGGGTATTGATTCGAGGCTTTGTCCTACAGAATATTGTAAGGGAATGTCCATGTGGCTTTGCATATTGTAATTTTGAAAGTTTATAATTCCACATTTGTGGAGATAATAAGAAGCTAATTTTCTATTCTTGCATATTGTTGTTGTTGTTTCTCTATTTCTGTTATGTGTTTGTGGTATTAAGGGGAGCACCCTTCATCAAGTGGTATTAGAGTAGGAGTTCTTGAGTGTGTAAGCAAATCGCTGACTATGAGGCAATTTGCACTAGGACTGTGGTTAGGGTTTCAATGCACATTGCGAAAATACTTCCATGAAGGGAATGTGGTAGAAGAGCTGGTGTTGTAACACCTGAGGTTAGAGCACTCTAGAGAAAAGTGTGAGCATTGCAAGAAGAGATTCGCAGAGCAATGAATCTTAATGTCAAAGATGAAAGTGAGGATGAAGCCAAAGAGGGAAATGATGATCAAGAAAAAGAAGGCAAAATTTTGAATCGAGAAGAAGAAAGGCTTTTCTACGACATTTCCAAAATCGAAAAAAGACCTAAGATCAAGGTTCCTACATTTTCAGGAAATCTTAACCCAAAACAATTGATCGACTGGATCAGTGAATGTGAAGAATATTTTGAGTATAAAGATATTGAAGATCCTGATAGGGTCAAATTCGTGAAGGCCAGACTGAAAGGTCATGCAAAGATCTGGAGGCAAGAGATTCAATTGGAGTGAAATAGAAGAGGGAAAGATAAAATCACAAGATGGGAAAGGATGGTAGATAAATTAAAGTGACAGTTCATCCCTGTTGATTATGAGCTTGACCTACTGAAGAAAATGCAAAGTTTGAAGCAAGCGGGATGATCTGTTCAAGAGTATACAGAGGAGTTCTATCGAATCCTCATCAGAACTGGCCATGCAGAAGTTGATAAGTTGAAAGTTGCTCATTACCTTAATGGGTTGAGGCCAAGCATTCAGGAGGAGCTGAATCCAGTTGGAATGAACAGTATCGAGGAGGCATATCATTTTTCCTTAAAAGTAGAGGAAAAGCTAAACAACAAGTTTGAGAGTAGACAAAATGGAAGAGGTCATGGTGGATGATCTGGTGGACTATCATATGGAGGCTGAAATAAAGATTCGAAAAAGAAGGATGAGGCCAGTAGCAGTCAAAATCAGAGAAAGAAGGAAATGATGATCAAGAAGAAGAAGAAGGCAAAATTTTGAATCGAGAAGAAGAAAGGCTTTTCTGGGCCATTTCCAAGATCGGAAGAAGACCTAAGATCAAGGTTCCTACATTTTCAAGAAATCTTAACCCAGAAGAATTGATCGACTACATCAATGAATGTGAAGAATATTTTGAGTATGAAGATATTGAGGATCCTGATAGGGTCAAATTCACGAAGGCTAGACTAAAAGGTCATGCAAAGATCTGGTGGCAAGAGATTTAATTGGAGAGAAATAGAAGAGGAAAAGATAAACTCACAAGATGGGATCAGATGGTGGATAAATTGAAGAGACAGTTCATCCCTATTGATTATGAGCTTGACCTACTGAAGAAAATGCAAAGTTTGAAGCAAGCAGGATGATTTGTTCAGGAGTATACAGAGGAGTTATATCGAATCCTCATCAGAACTGGCCATGCAGAAGCTAATAAGGAGAAATTTAATCATTACCTTAATGGGTTGAGGCCAAGCATTTAGGAGGAGCTAAATCTGGTTCAAATAAATAGTATTGAAGAGGCATACCAGTTTGCCGTAAAAGTAGAGGAAAAGTTGAACAAGAAGTTTGAGAGTAGAAAAAATGGAAGAGATCATGGTGGATGATCTGGTGGATGGTCATATGGAGACCGAAATGAAGATCCAAAAAGAAGGATGAGACTAGTACCAGTCAAAATCTGAGAAAGAAGGAAATGATGATCAAGAAAAAGAAGAAGGTGAAATTTTGAATCAAGAAGAAGAAAGGCTTTTTCAAGCCATTTTCAAGATCGAAAAAAGACCTAAGATTGAGGTTCCTCCATTTTCAAAAAATCTTAACCCAGAAGAATTGATCGACTAGATCAATGAATGTGCAGAATATTTTGAGTATGAAGATATTGAGGATCTTGATAGGGTCAAATTCATGAAGGCCAGACTGAAAGTTCATGTGAAGATCTAGTGGCAAGAGATTCAATTGGAGCCAAATAGAAGAGGGAAAGATAAAATCACAAGATGGGATCGAATGGTGGATAAATTGAAGTGACAGTTCATCCTTGTTGATTATGAGCTTGACCTACTGAAGAAAATGCAAAGTTTGAAGCAAGCGGGATTATCTGTTTAGGAGTATACAAAGGAGTTCTATAGAATCTTCATCAGAACTGGCCATGTGGAAGCTGATAAGGATAAAGTTGCTCATTATCTTAATGGGTTGAGGCCAAGCATTTGGGAGGAGTTGAATCTAGTTCAAATGAATAGTATTGAAGAGGCATACCATTTTTCCCTAAAAGTAGAGGAAAAGTTTAACAAGAAGTTTGAGAGCAAATAAAATAGAAGAGGTCATGGTGGATGATCAGGTGGACGGTCATATGGAGGCCAAAATGAAGATGCAAAAAAGAAGGATGAGGCTAGTAGCAGTCAA
Organism: Chamaecyparis obtusa; assembly: GCA_027943335.1. Taxonomy (NCBI): domain Eukaryota; kingdom Viridiplantae; phylum Streptophyta; class Pinopsida; order Cupressales; family Cupressaceae; genus Chamaecyparis; species Chamaecyparis obtusa. The sequence continues at coordinate 337,781 of BSBK01005056.1, read as the reverse complement.
AATTAGAGAAAGAAGGAAATGATGATCAAGAAGAAGAAGAAGGTGAAATTTTTAATCGAGAAGAAGAAAGGCTTTTTCAAGCCATTTCCAAGATCGAAAAAAAACCTAAGATCGAGGTTCTTGCATTTTCAAGAAATCTTAACCCAGAAGAATTGATCGACTGCATCAATGAATGTGAAGAATATTTTGAGTATGAAGATATTGAGGATCTTGATAGGGTCAAATTCACGAAGGCCAAACTAAAAGTTCATGCGAAGATCTGGTGGTAAGAGATTCAATTAGAGTGAAATAGAAGATGGAAAGATAAAATCACAAGATGGGATCAGATGGTGGATAAATTAAAGCAATAGTTCATCCCTGTTGATTATGAGCTTGACCTAATGAAGAAAATGAAAAGTTTGAAGCAAGTGGGATGATATGTTTAGGAGTATACAGAGGAGTTCTATCCAATCCTCATCAGAATTGGCCATCCAGAAGCTGATAAGGAGAAAGTTTCTTGTTACCTTAATGGGTTGAGATAGGGCATTCAGAAGGAGCTAAATCCAGTTTGAATAAACAGTGTTGAAGAGATATACCAGTTTGCCCTAAAACTAGAGAAAAACTTGAACAAGAAGTTCGAGAGTAGACAAACTGGAAGAGGTCATGGTGGATGATCTAGTGGATGGTCATATGGAGGCTGAAATGAAGATCCAAGAAAGAAGGATGAGGCTAGTAGTAGTCAAAATTAGAGAAAGAAGGAAATGATGATCAAGAAGAAGAAGGCAAAATTTTGAATCGATAAGAAGAAAGGCTTTTCCAGGCCATTTCCAACATAGGAAAAAGACCTAAGATCGAGGTTCCTATATTTTCAGGAAAACTTAACCTAGAAGAATTGATCAACTGGATCAATCAATGTGAAGAATATTTTCAGTATGAAGATATTGAGGATCCTGATAGGATCAAATTCATGAAGGCCAGACTGAAAGGTCATGCGAAGATCTGGTGGCAAGAGATTCAATTAGAGCAAAATAGAAGAGGGAAAGATAAAATCACAACATAGGATCAGATGGTGGATAAATTGAAGTGACAGTTCATCCATGTTGATTATTAGCTTGACCTACTGAAGAAAATGCAAAGTTTGAAGCAAGCCAGATGATCTATTTAGGAGTATACAGAGGAGTTCTATCGAATCCTCATTAAAACTGGCCATGTGGAAGCTGATAAGGAGAAAGTTTCTCATTACCTTAATGGGTTGAGGCCAAGCATTTAGGAGGAACTGAATCTGGTTCGAATGAATAGTATTCAAGAGGCATACTAGTTTGCCCTAAAAGTAGAGGAAAAGTTGAATAAGAAGTTTGAGAGCGAAGAAAATGGAAGAGGTCGTGGTGGATGATCTAGTGGATGGTCATATGGAGGCCAAAATGAAGATCCAAAAAAGAAGGATGAGGCTAGTAGCAGTCAAAATCAGAGAAAGAAGGAAATGATGATTAAGAAGAAGAAGGAGAAATTTTGAATCAAGAAGAAGAAAGGATTTTTCAGGCCATTTCCAAGATCGGAAGAAGACTTAAAATCGAGGTTCCTACATTTTTAGGAAATCTTAACCCAGAAGAATTGATTGACTGGATCAATGAATGTGAAGAAAATTTTGAGTATGAAGATATTGAGGATCTTGATAGGGTCAAATTTGCGAAGGCCAGACTAAAAGGTCATGCGAAGATCTAGTGGTAAGAGATTCAATTGGAGTGAAATAGAAGAGGGAAAGATAAAATCATGAGATGGGATCAGATGGTGGATAAATTGCAGTGACAGTTCATCCCTGTTGATTATGAGCTTGACCTACTAAAGAAAATGCAAAGTTTGAATCAAGCGAGATGATCTGTTCAGGAGTATACATAGGAGTTCTATCAAACCTCATCAGAATTGGTCATGCGGAAGCTGATAACGAGAAAGTTGCTCATTACCTTCATGGGTTGAGGCCAAGCATTCAGGAGGAGCTGAATTCGGTTCGAATGAATAGTATTGAAGAGACATACCAGTTTTCCCTAAAAGTAGAGGAAAAGCTGAACAAGAAGTTTGAGAACAGATAAAGTGGAAGAGGTCATGATGGATGATCTGGTGGACGATGATATGGAGGCCAAAATGAAGATCTAAAAAAGAAGGATGAGGCCAGTAGCAATCAAAGTTAGAAAAAGAAGGAAATGATGATCAAAAAGAAGAAGAAGGCGAAATTTTCAATCGAGAAAAAAAAAGGCTTTTCTGGGCCATTTCTAAGATCAGAAAAAGACCTAAGATCGAGGTTCCTACATTTTTAGGAAATCTTAACCCAGAAGAATTGATCGACTGGATCAATGAATGTGAGAATATTTTGAGTATGAAGATATTGAGGATCCTAATAGGGTCAAATTCACTCAGGCCAGACTGAAAGGTCATGCGAAGATCTGGTGGCAAGAGATTCAATTGTAGCGAAATAGAAGAGGGAAAGATAAAATCACAAGATGGTATCGGATGGTGGATAAATTGAATGATAGTTCATCCCTGTTGATTATGAGCTTGACCTATTGAAGAAAATGCAAAGTTTGAAGCAAGTAGGATGACCTGTTCAGGAGTATACAGAGGAGTTCTATCGAATCCTCATTAGAACTGGCCATGCAGAAGGTGATAAGAAGAAAGTTGCTCATTACCTTAATGGGTTGTGACCAAGCATTCAAGAGGAGTTGATTCCAGTTCGAATGAACAGTATTGAAGAGGCATACTAGTTTGCCCTAAAAATAGAGGAAAACTTGAACAAGAAGTTCAAGACCAGACAAAATGGAAGAGGTCATGGTGGATGATCTGGTGGATGGTCATATGGAGGTCAAAATGAAGATCCAAAAAAGAAGGATGAGGCTAGTAGTAGTCAAAATTAGAGAAAGAAGAAAATGATGATCAAGAAGAAGAAGAAGGCAAAATTTTTAATCGATAAGAAGAAAAGATTTTTTGGGCCATTTTCAAGATCAAAAAAAGACCTAAGATCGAGGTTCTTACATTTTCAAGAAATCTTAACCAAAAAGAATTGATCAACTAGATCAATGAATGTGAAGAATATTTTAACTATAAAGATATTGAGGAACCTGATAGCGTCAAATTAGCGAAGGCCAGACTAAAAGGTCATGTGAAGATCTGGTGGTAAGAGATTCAATTAGAGTGAAATAGAAAAAGGAAAAGATAAAATCACCAGATGGGATCAGATCATGGATAAATTAAGCAATAGTTCATCCCTGTTGATTATGAGCTTGACCTACTGAAGAAAATGCAAAGTTTGAAGCAAGTGGGATGATTTGTTTAGGAGTATACAGAGGAGTTCTATTGAATCCTCATCAGAACTAGCTATGCGGAAGCTGATAAGGAGAAAGTTGCTTGTTACCTTAATGGGTTGAGGCCAAGCATTCAAGAGCAGCTGAATCCGGTTTGAATGAAAAGTATTGAAGAGGCATAATAGTTTTCCCTAAAAGTAGAGGAAAAGTTGAACAAGAAGTTCAAGAGCAGAGAAAATGGAAGAGGTCATGGTGGACGATCTGGTGGATGGTCATATGGAGGCTGAAATGAAGATTCAAAAAAGAAGGATGAGGCTAGTCACAATCAAAATCAGAGAAAGAAGGAAATGATGATCAAGAAGAAGAAGAAGGAAAATTTTGAATCGAGAAGAAGAAAGGCTTTTTTGGGCCATTTCCAAGATCGAAAAAAGACCTAAGATCAAGGTTCCTACATTTTCAAAAAATCTTAACCTAGAAGAATTGATCGACTGGATCAATGAATGTGAAGAAAATTTTGAGTATGAAGATATTGAGGATCTTGATAGGGTCAAATTTGCGAAGGCCAGACTAAAAGGTCATGCGAAGATCTAGTGGTAAGAGATTCAATTGGAGTGAAATAGAAGAGGGAAAGATAAAATCATGAGATGGGATCGGATGGTGGATAAATTGCAGTGACAGTTCATCCCTGTTGATTATGAGCTTGACCTACTAAAAAAAATGCAAAGTTTGAATCAAGCGAGATGATCTGTTCAGGAGTATACATAGGAGTTCTATCAAATCCTCATCAGAATTGGTCATGCGGAAGCTGATAAGGAGAAAGTTGCTCATTACCTTCATGGGTTGAGGCCAAGCATTCAGGAGGAGCTGAATCCGGTTCGAATGAATAGTATTGAAGAGACATACCAGTTTTCCCTAAAAGTAGAGGAAAAGTTGAACAAGAAGTTTGAGAGCAGACAAAATAGAAGAGGTTGTGGTGGATGATCTGGTGGACGATCATATGGAGGTTGAAATGAAGATCCAAAAAAGAAGGAAGAGGCCATTAGTAGTCAAAATCAGAGAAAGAAGGAAATGATGATCAAGAAGAAGAAGAAGGTGAAATTTTGAATCCAGATGAAGAAAGGCTTTTCCTGGCCATTTCCAAGATTGAAAAAAGACCTAAGATCGAGGTTCCTGCATTCTCAAGAATTCTTAACCCAGAATAATTGATCGACTGGATCAATGAATGTGAAGAATGTTTTGAGTATGAAGATATTGAGGATCCTAATAGGGTCAAATTCATGAAGGCCAGACTGAAAGGTCATGTGAAGATCTGGTGGCAAGAGATTCAATTGGAGAAAAATACAAGAGGGATAGATAAAATCACAAGATGGGATCAGATGGTGCATAAATTGAAGCGATAGTTCATCCGTGTTGATTATGAGCTTGACCTACTGAAGAAAATGCAAAGTTTGAAGCAAGCGAGATGATCTGTTCAAGAGTATATAGAGGAGTTCTATCAAATCCTCATCAGAACTAACCATGCAGAAGCTGATAAGGACAAAGTTGCTCATTACCTTAATGGGTTGAGGCCAAGCATTCGAGAGGAGCTGAATCCATTTCGAATGAATAATATTGAAGAGGCATACCAGTTTGCCCTAAAAGTAGAGAAAAGCTAAACCAGAAGTTCAAGAGCAGACAAAATGGATGAGGTCATGGTGGACAATCTAGTGGATGGTCATATGGAGGCCAAAATGAATATCCAAAAAAGAATGATGAGGCCATTAGCAGTCAAAATCAGAGAAAGAAGGAAATGATGATCAAGAATAAGAAGGCAAAATTTTGAATCGAGAAGAAGAAAGGCTTTTCCGGGTCATTTCAAAGATCGAAAAAAGACCTAAGATCGAAGTTCTTGCATTTTCAAGAAATCTTAACCCAAAAGAATTGATCGACTAGATTAATGAATGTGAAAAATATTTTGACTATGAAGATATTGAGGATCCTGATAGGGTCAAATTAGCAAAGGCCAGACTGAAAATTCATGCAAAGATCTAGTGGTAAGAGATTCAATTGGAGTGAAATAGAAGAGGGAAAGATAAAATCACAAGATGGGATGGGATGGTGGATAAATTGAAGTGACAGTTTATCCTTCTTGATTATGAGCTTGACCTATTAAAGAAAATGCAAAGTTTGAAGCAAGTGGGATTATCTATTTAGGAGTATACAGAGGAATTCTATCGAATCCTCATCAAAATAGGCCATGCAAAAGTTGATAAGGAGAAAGTTTCTTGTTACCTTAATGGGTTCAGGCCAAGCATTCAAGAGGAGCTAAATCTGGTTCGATTAAATAGTATTGAAGAGGCATAACAATTTGCCCTAAAAGTAGAGGAAAAGTTGAACAAGAAGTTTGAGAGCAGACAAAATAGAAGAGGTCATGGTGGATGATCTGGTGGATAGTCATATGGAGGCCGAAATCAAGATTCGAAAAAGAAGGATGAGGCCAATAGCAATCAAAATTAGAGAAAGAAGGAAATGATGATCAAGAAGAAGAAGGCAAAATTTTGAATCGAGAAGAAGAAAGGCTTTTCTGAGCAATTTCCAAGATCAAAAAAAGACCTAAGATCGAGGTTCCTACATTTTCAAGAAAGCTTAAGCTAGAAGAATTGATCAACTGTAACAATGAATGTGAAGAAAATTTTGAGTATGAAGATATTGAGGATCCTGACAGGGTCAAATTTGTGAAGGCTAGACTAAAAGGTCATGCGAAGATCTGGTGGCAAGAGATTCAATTAGAGTGAAATAGAAGAGGGAAAGATAAAATCACAAGATGGGATGGGATGGTGGATAAATTGAAGTGACAGTTCATCCCTGTTGATTATGAGCTTGACCTACTGAAGAAAATGTAAAGTTTGAAACAAGCGGGATGACTTGTTCAGGAGTATACATAGGAGTTCTATCGAATCCTCATCAGAACTGGCCATGCAGAAGTTGATAAGGAGAAAGTTGCTTGTTACCTTAATGGGTTGAGGCCAAGCATTTAGGAGGAGCTAAATCTGATTTGAATGAACAGTATTGAAGAGGCATACCAGTTTTTCCTAAAAGTAGAGGAAAAGTTGAACAAGAAGTTTGAGAGTAAACAAAATAGAAGAGGTTGTGGTGGACAATCTGGTGGATGGTCATATGGAGGCCAAAATGAAGATCCAAAAAAGAAGGAAGAGGCCATTAGTAGTCAAAATTAGAGAAAGAAGGAAATGATGATCAAGAAGAAGAAGAAGGTGAAATTTTGAATCAAGAAGAAGAAAGGCTTTTTCGGGCCATTTCCAAGATCAGAAAAAGACCTAAGATTGAGATTCCTACATTTTCAAGAATTCTTAACCCAGAAGAATTAATCGACTTGATCAATGAATGTGAATAATGTTTTGAGTATGAAGATATTGAGGATCCTGATAGGGTCAAATTCATGAAGGCCACACTGAAAGGTCATGCGAAGATCTGGTGGCAAGAGATTCAATTAGAGTAAAATAGAAGAGGGAAAGATAAAATCACAAGATGGGATCAGATGGTGGATAAATTGAAGTGACAGTTCATCCCTGTTGATTATGAACTTGACCTACTGAAGAAAATGCAAAGTTTGAAGCAAGTGAGATGATCTATTTAGGAGTATACAGAGGAGTTCTTTAAAATCCTCATCAGAACTGGCCATGCGAAAGCTAATAAGGAGAAAGCTGCTCATTACCTTGATGGGTTGAGGCCAAGCATTCGAGAGGAGCTGAATCCATTTTGAATGAACAATATTGAAGAGGCATACCAGTTTGCCTTAAAAGTAGAGTAAAAGCTAAACAAGAAGTTCAAGAGTAGACAAAATGGATGAGGTCATGGTGGATGATCTGGTGGATGGTCATATGGCGGCTGAAATGAAGATCCGAAAAATAAGGATGAGGCCAATAGCAATCAAAATTAGAGAAAGAAGGAACTAATGATCAAGATGAAGAAGAAGGTGAACTTTTGTATCGAGAAGAAGAAAGGCTTTTATGGGCCATTTCTAAGATCAGAAAAAGACCTAAGATCGAGGTTCCTGCATTTTTAGAAAATCTTAACCCAGAAGAATTGATTGACTGGATCAATGTATGTGAAGAATATTTTGAGTATGAAGATATTGAGGATCCTGATAGGGTCAAATTCATGAAGGCCAGACTGAAAGGTCATGCGAAGATTTGGTGGCAAGACATTCAATTGGAGTGAAATAGAAGAGGGAAAGATAAAATCACAAGATGGGATCAGATTGTGGATAAATTGAAGCAACAGTTCATCCCTGTTGATTATGAGCTTGACCTACTGAAGAAAATGCAAAGTTTGAAGCAAGTGGGATGATCTATTCAGGAGTATATAGAGGAGTTCTATTGAATCCTCATCAGAACTGGCCATGTGGAAGTTGATAAGGAGAAATTTTCTCATTACCTTAACGGGTTGAGGCTAAGCATTTAAGAGGAGCTAAATCTGGTTTGAATGAACAGTATTGAAGAGGCATACCTGTTTGCCCTAAAATTAGAAGAAACGCTGAACAAGAAGATTGAGAGCAGACAAAATAGAAGAGGTCGTGGTGGATGGTCATATGGAGGCCGAAATGAAGATCCGAAAAAGAAGGATGAGGCTAGTAGCAGTCAAAATTAGAGAAAGAAGGAAATGATGATTAAGAAGAAGAAGGTGAAATTTTGAATCGAGAAGAAGAAAGGATTTTTTGGGCCATTTCCAAGATCGAAAAAAGACCTAAAATCAAGGTTCCTACATTTTCAAGAAATCTTAACCTAGAAGAATTGATCAACTGGATCAATGAATGTGATGAATATTTTGAGTATGAAGATATTGAGGATCCCGATAGGGTCAAATTCACAATGGCCAAATTGAAAGGTCATGCGAAGATCTGGTGGCAAGAGATTTAATTGGAGAAAAATAGAAGAGGGAAAGATAAAATCACTAGATGGGATCGGATGGTGGATAAATTGAAGCAAGAATTCATCCTTGTTGATTATGAGCTTGACCTACTAAAGAAAATGCAAAGTTTGAAGCAAGCGACATGATCTATTCAGGAGTATACAGAGAAGTTCTATCAAATCCTCATCATAACTGGCCATGTGGAAGTTGATAAGGAGGAAGTTGCTCCTTACCTTAATGGGTTGAGGCCAAGCATTCAGGAGGAGCTGAATCTGGTTCGAATGAACAATATTAAAGAGGCATACCAATTTTCCCTAAAAGTAGAGGAAAAGTTGAACAAGAAGTTTGACAGCAGACAAAATGAAAGAGGTCATGGTGGATGATCTTGTGGACGGTCATATGGAGGCCAAAATGAAAATCCAAAAAAGAAAGATGAGGCCAATAGTAGTCAAAATTAGAGAAAGAAGGAAATGATGATCAAGAAGAAGAAGAAGGTGAAATTTTGAATCGAGAAGAAGAAAGGATTTTTTGAGCCATTTCCAAGATCGAAAAAAGACCTAAGATCGAGGTTCCTACATTTTCAAAAAATCTTAACCTAGAAGAATTGATCGTTGGATCAATGAATGTGAAGAATGTTTTGAGTATGAAGATAAGGAGGATCCTGATAGGGTCAAATTCATGAAAGTCAGACTGAAAGGTCATGCGAAGATCTAGTGGCAAGAGATTCAATTGGAGTGAAATAGAAGAGGGAAAGATAAAATCAAAAGATGGGATCAGATGGTGGATAAATTGAAGAGACAGTTCATCCTTTTTGATTATGAGCTTGACCTACTGAAGAAAATGCAAAGTTTGAAGCAAGTGGGACGATCTGTTCAAGAGTATACATAAGAATTCTATCGAATCCTCATCAGAATTGGCCATGTGGAAGTTGATAAGGAGAAAGTTTCTCATTACCTTAATGGGTTGGAGCCAAGCGTTCAGGAGGATTTCAATCTGGTTTGAATGAATAGTATTGAAGAGGCATACAAGTTTTCCCTAAAAGTAGAGGAAAAGCTAAACAAGAAGTTCGAGAGTAGACAAATGGAAGAGGTCATGGTGGATGATCTGGTGGATGGTCATATGGAGGCCGACATGAAGATCCAAAAAAGAAGGATGAGGCTAGTAGCAGTCAAAATTAGAGAAAGAAGGAAATGATGATCAAGAAGAAGAAGAAGGAGAAATTTTGAATCGAGAAGAAGAAAGACTTTTCTGGGCTATTTCCAAGATCAGAAAAAGACCTAAGATCGAGGTTCCTGCATTTTTAGGAAATTTTAACCTAGAAGAATTGATTGACTGGATCAATGAATGTGAAGATTATTTTGAGTATGAAAATATTTAGGATCCTGATAGGGTCAAATTCATGAAGGTCAGACTAAAAGGTCATGCAAAGATCTAGTGGCAAGAGATTCAATTGGAGTGAAATAGAAGAGGGAAAGATAAAATCACAAGATGGGATCAGATGGTGGATAAATTAAAGTGAGATTTTATCCCTGTTGATTATGAGCTTGACCTACTAAAAAAAATGCAAAGTTTGAAGCAAGCGGGATGATTTGTTCGGGAGTATACAGAGGAGTTATATTGAATCCTCATCAGAACTGGCCATGCAGAAGTTGATAAGGAGAAAGTTGCGCGTTACCTTAATGGGTTGAGGCCAAGCATTCAAGAGGAGTTGAATTTGGTTTGAATGAATAGTATTGAAGAGGCATACCAGTTTTCCCTAAAAGTAGAGGAAAAGTTGAACAAGAAGTTTGAGAGCAGACAAAATGTAAGAGGTCATGGTGGATGATCTAGTGGACGGTCATATGGAGGCTGAAATGATGATCTGAAAAAGAAGGATGAGGCTAGTAGCAATCAAAATCAGAGATAGAATGAAATGATGATCAAGAAGAAGAAGAAGGCAAAATTTTGAATCAAGAAAAAGAAAGGCTTTTTCGGGCCATTTCCAAGATCGAAAAAAGACCTAAGATCAAGTTTCTTGCATTTTCAGGAAATCTTAACCCTGAAGAATTGATCTACTAGATCAATAAATGTGAAGAATATTTTGAGTATGAAGATATTGAGGATCCTGATAGGGTCAAATTTGCGAAGGCTAGACTAAAAGGTCATGCAAAGATCTGGTGGCAAGAGATTCAATTAGAGTGAAATAGAAGAGGGAAAGATAAAATCACAAGATGGGATCAGATGGTGGATAAATTGAAGTGACAATTCATCCCTGTTGATTATGAGCTTGACCTACTGAAGAAAATGCAAAGTTTGAAGCAAGCGGGATGATCTGTTCAGGAGTATACAGAGGAGTTCTATCGAATCCTCATCAGAACTAGCCATGCAGAAGCTAATAAGGAGAAAGTTGATCATTACTTTAATGGGTTGAGGCCAACCATTCAGGAGGAGCTGAATCTAGTTTGAATGAATAGTATTGAAGAGGCATACCAGTTTGCCCTAAAAGTAGAGGAAAAGTTGAACAAGTTCGAGAGCAGACAAAATGGAAGAGGTCGTGGTGGATGATCTGGTGGACGGTCATATGGAGGCCAAAATGAAGATCTAAAAAAGAAGGATGAAGCTAGTAGTAGTCAAAATCAGAGAGGAAACAATTCCAAACATTTCCAAGATGAAAACAATAGAGATTAGAGAGGAAGAGTAAGAGGACAAGGTTCAGGAAGAGAAGGCTTTCATGGAACATGTTTTCATTGTGGAGAAGAAGGTCATAGGGCATTTGAATGTCCTCAATGCCAAGGAAGGATGGATAGTAGGAATTAAGGCCAGGCCAGAGTGGCACATGTAGATGAAGATGTCAAATCCTCAAATTTTAAAGATGCTGAAAAAGGAGAAACGTTGATCAACAAAAGAGTCCTACTGAGTGGTGAGAATGAATCTGAACAAAGGAGGAGCCTGTTTCACACTAGATGCAAGTGTGAGGGAAAATTTTGTGATGTGATTATTGATAGTGGAAGCACTGATAATTTGGTGTCAGAAGAGATGGTGACAAAGTTGAAGCTCAAGAGATAGAAACACCCACATCCATATTGGATTGCCTGGGTGGAGGATGACCACAAAGTCATGGTCAGTGAACAGTGCCTGGTAAAGTTCAGGATCAGCAGGTACCAAGATGAGGTACTGTGTGATATCATATCTATGGATGCATGTCATATGTTGTTGGGTAGACCATGGCAGTTTGATAGATGTGCTATACATGATGGTCAAGCGAATACCTATTCCCTAACAAAGGATGGAGTGCGACATAAGCTAAAGCCATTGAAGGAGACCAAAGAAAAGGTATGTGGTAATGTGAGAATAACTTTTATTGATGGAAGAAAATTCCTAGATGGTATGAGGCATGATCATGTGTGTTTTTCTTTAATTTCAAAAGCTGGTAAAGAGGAGTAGAGGATGTACCTGTAGAGGTTGCAGATTTGTTGAATGAGTTTCAGGATATTATATCTGATAATGTACCTAATGGATTACCACTGGTAAGGAAGATCAATTATCAGATGTTTTTGATTCCAGGAGCCAATTTGCCAAACAAGGCAGCACACAGAATGACACCAGCAGAAAGTGAAGAGTTGAACAGACAAGTACATGAGTTTTTATAGAAGGGATTGATTCAGGAGAGCCTAAGTCCATGTGTTGTACCAGTAGTATTAGCACCAAAGAAGAATGGATAATAGAGGATGTGTATAGATTCCAAAGCAATAAACAAGATGACAATCAAGTATAGGTTTCCATTGCCACAAATGGATGATATTATGGATTGTTTGAGTGGAGCTGTGTATTTCTCAAAGATAGATTTGAAGAGTGAATATCACCATATTCAGATCAAAGAAAGAGATGAATGGAAGACTACCTTCAAGACAAAGGAAGGACTGTATGAGTAGTTAGTCATACCTTTTGGGCTAACCAATGCACTGAGCACTTTCATGCAACTCATGAATGAGGTTCTGAAAGAATTTTTGGGTAAGTTTGTCATTGTGTACCTAGACAATATTTTGATATTTAGTAAGACATTGGAAGAGCATATGATGCATATTCGTATGGTTTTTGAGAAGCTATGAGATGAGAAATTATTGATTAATTTGAAAAAGTATAGTTTTGTGAAGAAAGAGTTAGTGTATTTGGGATTTGTAGTTTCAGTAGAAGGTCTAAAAATGAACCCAGAGAAAGTACAGGCTATCCTTGAATGGCCTACTCCAAGGAGTGCTACTAAGGTAAGATCTTTTCATGGTTTGGCTAGCTTTTACAGAAATTTTATCAAAAAATTTAGTAGTATTTGTGGACTCTTGACTGAAACAATGAGAGGGGATAGAAAAGAGTTTAAGTGGACTAATGGGGCAGAAAAGAGTTTTCAATTGTTGAAATAAAAAGTTACAGAACAACCTATTTTAGCATTTCCAAATTTTAATAAGGTGTTTCAAGTAGACTGTGATGCTAGTGGTACTACAATAGGAGCTGTTATGAGCCAAGATGGTAAACCTATTGCTTATTTCAATGAGAAGTTAAATGATGCCAAGAGAAAATATTCTGTTTATGATTAGAAATTTTATGCTATAGTTCAGGCATTGAAGAAGTGGAGACATTATCTGCTTCCTAAAGAGTTTTTTTTGTATACTGATCATCAAGCTTTGCAATATCTAAATAGTCAAGGAAAGTTGAATCAAAGGTATTTGAAATGGGTTGAGTTTTTACAGAGTTATACATTTATTTTAAAACATATAAGTGGAAAGTCTAATAGGGTTGTAGATGCTCTTAGCAGAAGGAAACTATTACTGACAGAGATGCAGATTGAGGTGGTTGGGTTCAAGGAACTCAAGAATTTATATCCAGAGGATCCTGATTTTGGTGAAGCTTGGAAAGCTTGTAACCTGTTACTCTAGATAGAACAAAGTGGTTGGATTTCATCATTCAAGATGATATACTATTCAGAGGGAGTCAGTTGTGCATTTCAAGAAGTTCTATGAGGGAGAATCTCATCAAGGAGAAGCATAGCAGAGGATTGGCTAGAAATTTTGGTCCTAATAAAACCCTTGCTTTGGTTAGTGAGAATTATTATTGGCCACAGTTGCAGCAAGATGTCAAAAAGTTTGTACAGAGTTGTAGAGTTTGTCATATGGTGAAAGGAGTGAAGCAGAATATAAGTTTGTATCAGCCATTACCTATACCAAAGAAGCCTTGGGAGGATATCAGTATGGACTTTGTTCTTGGTTTACCAAGGACACAGCGGAGACATGATTCAATTTTTGTGGTAGTTGACAAATTTTCAAAGATGACACATTTTATTCTTTGCAAGAAGACTAATGATGTTGTTCATGTAGTAGAATTATTTTTCAGAGAAGTGGTGAGACTACAGGGTTTTCCAAAGAGTATAGTTTCAGATACGGACACTAAGTTCATTAGATATTTTTGGTGTACATTGTGGAAGAAGTTGAAGATAGATTTGAAGTTCAGTTCATCACATCATCCATAGACTGATGGATAGATAGAGGTGGTGAATAAGAGTTTGGGAAATATACTGAGATGTTGGTTGGAGATAAGCCAATAGGATGGGATTTGATTTTACCACAGGCAGAATTTGCATACAATAATTCTTTCAACAGGAGCACTGGTAAATCACCATTCCAGATTATATATGGGAGTAGTCCAAGAAATGCATCTGAGTTGAGAAGGATAGATAAAGGAGAAATAAGTAGTGCTGAAGCTGAGAATTTTGCAGAACACTTGAAGAACATCCATGAGGAGGTGAGGGAGCATATTACCAAGATGAATGTGTAGTATAAGGCTAAGACAAATGTGAAAAGGAGGCATAAGGAATTTTAGGTTGGAGATGAATTCATGGTTCATTTGCGGAAGGAGTGATTTCTGGTTGGTACATATAAAAAGTTGAAAATGAAGAAGTTCGGTCCATGTAAGATACTGAAGAAGCATGATTCGGAAAATGCATATGAGGTCGAGTTGCCTACTGAGCTGAATATTTCACCAGTATTTAATATTTCAAATCTGACAGAGTATCATGAGGGAAGGTGTTAAAGATGAGGTTACAGTAGTGCAGTGGAGTATTCCAGCAACTAGTTCAGATACCAAAGAGATTCAGGATATACTGGATAGTCATGTTGGCAGAAGCACAAGGAACAGGACATATGAAGAATATCTGGTCAAGTGGAAAGGATGACCTATTGAAGATTCATCATGGCTGACAAAGGAGGAGGTTAATCACCTTGGTTTTCCTCTACACACTTGAGACGTGATGGGGTCACTTCTCAAATTACCCCAGGTGTCTGATGCAAGAGCATCCTGGGTGTAAGAGCAATCTTGCATCACCCAAAAATATTTTTGTTTTTGTATTCAATAAGGGCTATCTTGTGCAGAGCTTCTAATTATGGAAACTTTCTATTTTTAGTAAGTTGGTCATATGATCTCAGAATGTTCTAATTTTACATGTGGAGGTTTATCTCAGTCATATCAGCCTATCAGTAAAGTTTCATGGCTAGATCAGGTCTAGTTTTGAAGATATTGAAGATTTTTTGTATTGGCAGTAGGGTACAAAAACTTTAAACTCAGTTTTGAAGGCTTTAGAGTCCTCAGATGATGTTGAAAGTTTGGGTGAAAAGCACTTGCATGAATCAAGCCTGTAGAGCACTTCGTGGCCTTTCCAAAATGGGGTTATAATAGTCAATCGGGTCAACTGGTGATGACTTATGGTCTCTGAAAGTCAGGCCACCTCAAATGATGAAAAATAATTTTCCTTCAAAATTTTTGTTCAAGTTTCAATAGTTATTTTGACCTGACTTTGATGTAATAAATTGAAAAATAAAATAATTTTAAGTTTGGTCAGCCCTAAGTGCTGAATTTCTGGAACCTTCTCGGGCGGTGGAAAATGCCTATATAAAGAAGGCCCGTAGTGTTGTTTAGGGAAGTTCTGGGTAGTAGATCTAGGTATTGATTCGAGGCTTTTTCCTATAGAATATTGTAAGGGAATGCCCATGTGGCTTTGTGTATTGTAATTCTGAAAGTTTGTAATTCCACATTTGTGGAGATAATAAGAAGCCAATTTTCTATTCTTGCATATTATTGTTGTTGTTTCTCTGTTTCTGTTATTTGTTTGTGGTATTAAGGGGAGCACCCTTCATCAACAACAGCAAGCACTCTTACCACCACCAGCTACTAATACTCAACCTTCAAAACCAACCCAATTGCCTACATAACCGCAACCAAACCTAAACAACAGGCCTCCCGCACCTCAGCAAAATGTGTATAATACTGATCAAATGTAGTATCCCATACAATATCCTACCTATGTAATCACCCTTAATGATATACACCTATGGTCTGGGACTACTCTTCCTGCTCCTAAATATCCAATCATAACTGAAGTGCCCCAAGAGGAGCTTGTACAAATGGAAAATACCATTCCTCTTCTAGCAACACATCCTATTGCTGATCAAAGCCACCCTTTTGGGCCACCTTTTCCACAAAGGTTGCAACCAACTAATCCTAAGCCTACTTCAGAAACCAAATGTAACATCCTTGATCAATTGAAGAATGTCAATGTCCAAATACATTTATTCCAAGCAATTAAGGATGTTCCCACCTATAGCAAAGCCATAAAAGAAGCCTGCTTTAAGAAGCCTAGTCTCAAGAAAAAGGATCCTCAGATGGTGCATGTGTTAGGAAAGCTTGCTAATATCATGTTAGGAAAGCTTACCATCCCAAAATATTCTGACCCACGCACCCCAGTTGTCAAAGTCATTATTAATGGGATAACCATTAATAATGTATTGGTAGACCTTGGAGCAGCTATCAATGTAATGACCAGAGATATAATGCAACAACTTGGCATATATAACCTCTAAACCACTCCTACTATCCTACAGTTGGCAGACAGTTCAACTGTAAAACCTGATGGAATGATTGAGGATATAATTATTGACCTTACAACCTAGTCATACCCAATAGATTTCATGATCTTGTCACCAAAGGCTACTTTAGGAGGATACCCAATTATACTAGGCACACCTTGGCTAGCAATTGTTGATGCTCACATTGGTTGTCGATCAGGGGATATGACCATTTCTAATGGCCAATATACATAGACTCTTTTCCTACATCCTCCTACTCAACCGCAAATGGAATTAGCCTCACCAATTTGGCCTGGCATAGGAGAAGAATCTGAGGTTATCATTTCAGTGTCAAAATTAATGATGATACAAAGGGACCCCTTCCTATAGCTTCAAGATGAAGATAAGGTAATCAC
Source organism: Chamaecyparis obtusa (assembly GCA_027943335.1). NCBI lineage: Eukaryota > Viridiplantae > Streptophyta > Pinopsida > Cupressales > Cupressaceae > Chamaecyparis > Chamaecyparis obtusa. The sequence continues at coordinate 321,320 of BSBK01005056.1, read as the reverse complement.
CCATATCCTACAAAATCAATATGGATCAAGTCCAGATTCACTAGGTTGTTCTTCCAACGACTGCTCTCTGCAAGTTTTAAACCCATATTACTAATGGTCTTCTCCTGCAGCCAAAGAGCTCTATCACCAATTTCTTCCCCATGAGATACAAGTACCATCATTTACAAATGCATGCATGATAGAGTTGACTAAGCAAATAGAGGTTTCCCCTAATCATTACCTAAACATCAATGGAAAATTAAATACTCAGCAGCAAACATCTTTGACAGAAAACTTGAAGGCCCATACTAGAGCATTTGCTTGGGATTATTTTGACATGAAAGGTCTAGATCCAAAACTATGCACTCATCAGATCTATCTAAAAGAAGATAAACCTCCAGTAAGGCAATTTTAGATGTGAGTAAATCTAGCCTTATGAGAAATCGTTAAAATAGAATTGCAAAAACTCCTCAACGCTAGATTTATTTACCCAATATATGATAGTCAATGAGTTTCTCCATTAGTAACTGGGCCAAAAAAAGGAGGCAAATGGCATGTATGTGTGGACTATAGGGAACTCAATAATGCAACCAAAAATTACCATTTTCCTCTTCCATTCATTAACCAAGTATTGGACTCCCTAGTAGGCAAAAAGTACTTTTCCTTCCTAGATGGGTATAGTGGGTACAACCAGATCTGAATCTTTCCCAAAGACCAGGAGAAGACAACTTTCACTTGCCCTTGGGGAACTTTTTCCTATTTTGTTCTTCCATTTGGTCTTTGTAATGCTTGAACAACCTTTCAGAGAGCGGTCATCAACATCTTTGCTGACATCTCTCATGACTGTATGGAGATCAATATGGATGATTTCACAACCTATGGTGAAACTTATGAGGAAGCCTTAAGCAATCTCGACAAGGTCCTAAAAAGGTGTGAAGAACATAATCTATCTCTGAATAGTGAGAAATGTTTCATGATGATGCAAGAAGGGATAGTACTTGGCCACTATATATCTGCAGCAGGAATACAAGTGGATCTGACCAAAATTGAGATCATTCAAAACCTTCCCACACCAGCCAAGCAAAAAAATGTCTGAAGTTTTCTTGGACATGTAGGCTAGTATAGAAGATTTATAAAAGACTTCAGTAAAATGACTAGTCCCCTTCACACTCTACTTACTAAAGATTATGAATTCAATTGGGCACTAGATTATGAAGCAGCCTTCCTACAGCTTAAGACAGTCCTTAATATAGCTCTAGTCTTGCGAGGGCCAAATTAGGAACTTATGTTCCATATACACATTGATGCCTTAGATCATGCCATAGGAGTTGTGCTGGGCAAAAATGAGGATACCATAGAACATGCTATATACTTCATCAGCAAGAATCTCCAAGGAGCTGAATTGAATTACATGGTCACAAAAAAGGAGCTTCTAGTAGTCATCTACGCACTCAATAAATTTCTCCACTACATAACAGGTATCAATTTTTTGTGCACACTAACCATGTAGCCATTAAATATCTTGCTAATAAACCTGCTATTACAGGTCGACTGGATAGATGGCTTCTATTGTTGCATGAATTTTATATCACCATAGTGGATAAGCCAGGCAAATCCAACATGGTTACAAGTTTTCTCTCATGATTACAGAATATGGATGATCCATAACTTATTGATGACAGCTTCCCTGAAGATCATCTATTCTCTATTTCAGCTACAACATCTTGGTATGCAGATATTGCCAATTACTTGGTCTCTCAAAAGGAACCTCCCTACTTCTCACCAAATGAAAAGCAGCTCCTCATATAAAAAACTTTCAATTTTTCATGGATTGCTGATTGTCTATTCTATAATGGGCCTAATCAAATATTAAGACAGTGTGTAAGGGAGGATGAAACTTATGACATCCTTCATGCATGTCATAATTAGCCTTGTGGAGGACATTTTGCAGCCAAGGGAATGACAATGAAGATATTGAATACAGGATATTATTAGAAAACACTCCATTGAGATGTAGTCAACTATACAAGGAAATGCAACTGATGCCAATGGATGGGAAGACCAACAAAATTTGATGAAATGCCTCTCTTTCCACAGGTCGTAGTAACTCCATTTGATAAATGGGGATTAGATTTTGTAGGACCTATTACTCCATCTTCCAATGATAACTCCTACATCCTTGTATGTACTGACTATGTAACTAAATGGGTGGAAGTTCAAGCAATGAAACATTCCAGAGATAACAAAGTTGTTGAGTTCCTGTATGAAGAGATCTTCACACGATATGGTGTTCCAAGAGAGTTGGTTATAGATCAGGGTGTTCAATTCACTTCCACATTGATTACTACACTTATGAATGAATATAACATTTTCCATAGGACATCAAGTCCATATCATCCATAGGTGAATGGGCAAATTGAAGTTACAAACAGGGAAATCAAGGCTATCTTTACCAAAACCATGCAGCTACATAAGAAAGATTGGAGCACACGGTTGCAAGAAGCAGTATGGGCATATATGATAACCTGGAAAACAACAACTAGTTTCACACCATTTGAGCTAGTTTATGGAAAACATGTTGTCATGTTGATAGAGTTTGAGCATAAAACATTGAGAACAAAATTACAATTGAATATTGATCTTCCAGCAGCACAATGTGAAAGGATCCTACAGCTCAACCAGCTCGATGAAATGAGAAATTTCGCATTACAACACACAAAGATTATCCAAATCCAAAGAAAATAGTGGCATGATTCCCACATCCTGAACAAATGATTCTCTCCTAGTGAATGGGCTACCCTGTATGATTCTCGCTATCAGGAAAACCAAGGTAAGCTCACTACCCAATGGCTAGGTCCCTATGAAATAAAAAATGTTTATGCTAATGGTGTAGTTTAGCTATCAATAATCAACCCAGTACATTTCAAATTATTGGTAAATGGGCACAGACTCCGTCTGTATCAAAAACCACAAGCAAAAGTTGAGTTCCTATGGCAGTTTGAGATTTCTCCTGCCAATGTTAAACCTCCTACAGCAAATCATGATCCTGTGGTTGTTGAACCCACCACATATTTTGAACCTCCTCCAACCGAAGAAATTCAAAAGGCAAATGGACCTCCTCCTGTGGGTGATTCTCCTACCGCCGCACCAAACATCAAATCATCACTTTAATTCAGTATGCATGCAATCCTAATAAAGTTTTCATTTTTTGTGAAAATATACTTTTCCATAATAAATAATCCATCTCATTACTTCACATTCATCTGTCACGTCATGTCTTTTCCACCCCGTATTTCTCATTGTATGATACACGTCATCTGATATTTTTGGATTTTGGTATTTATGACACTTTCACATCAGGTACATGATCATCTATTCTTTCATATACTTTGTACTTATTTACACATCATTATCTTTTATGTTTCATTTAATATAGTAGTTATATCCAAGCATAGCTATACTTTTTAAACCATGCAAGTGAGGACACTTGCATCATTTTCGTAGGGGGTAGTACATTGGCATGTCATTAAAAATTTTACCCATGCTTTTGAATTAATTATCATTAATAGCATGCAAGTCGTAAGCCTGATCATTAATCCACCAACCTTGGATTTTGATCTCTTTTATAAAAACCCTAGAAACTAAAGCTAATTTCAATTTTCACAATCTTTGTGTCTTTCATTTTCACCCTTACCACAAATAGAAAAACTTTCTAAATTAGTCTAGAGTAAGGATTTTGGGGGTTGGGAATTGTGAAAGGATTGAAGTCAAGAATAGAGGGTTGCAGAGATTTTTAGTAAATATGGGTGGACAGCCTATCTGGTCAGAGCCATCAAGTCACACGTCATTGTTGCAAGATCAAGCTAGTGTTCATGAGTTTAATAGTGTGGGTTGGCTCAATTACTTCATCAAGTTAAATGGTTATGATGAGGCTATTGTAGTAGAATTTATGCGGACATTCAACATTGGTGTTGCATATGTGAAAGGGTTGTGAATTGAAGCTTCTGAAGCGCAAATAGTAGAAGTCTCTAGACTTCCTGCTATCAGAGAACATTTCCCGCATGGTCATGACGCTCACATGACCAGAGCTGAGTTCTCCTTGCCAACAAACACCACACTGGAAAGTAGTAAACAAGGTACCAAAAGGCTCTCTCTTCCAGGATATTTTCATCAATTTGTTGTTCATATTATCAAATATATCACTTGCAAAGGAAGGTTTTCATTTTTGCATGTCATACATTTTAAATTGTTGAGTCATTTGTGGCATGGGAGGTTAATTAATGTACCCAATGTGTTATATTCCCTGTTAAATTTGAGCTCTAAGGAAGTAAGGAAGGGTAGGAAGAATGTTGTTACCCATCATGGGTTGATCAAATTACTGGTAGAAAAGGCCCTCCGCAATAATTCTCTTATGAATTGGGATGAATTTCTTGTTTCCCCTCATGTTCAACTTAATAAGGCATGTCTAGAACTTGTAGGGCCACATCCTGAGCCTCATGGAGCATAAGAAAATCCTACTACTAAGGATATTCCAGAAAGAGTTCAAGCAAACCCTTCTTTACATCAAGAAGACATAAGAGAAGAAGCTCAAAACCCTAATTTGGGGAAAGAAAACATGGGGGCTCTGAAGAAATTCATGGTACACAGGGAGCCAAGAAAAATGAAAAAGGGAAAGAGAAAATATCTGATTGCAAGGTAGGTGGTAGCCCTGTGCATCCTGTAGCCACGTCTACCTCAGTAAAATCCACCCTGCAGAAGCATTTAGTAACATCAGAAGAGCACCCAGTATGGCGCAGTGTCCGTTTGAACTCAAAGAAAAAGAAAAAGAACTCACCTACAATGGCTAGCTCAAGTCCAGAAGTTCCAAATGAGGAACCTATGAATCTAAACCCACAGGAAGAAAATCCATCCATGGAAGAAGAAGTTATGATGGACCCTATAGCCATGGTACCAAAAGAAATGGTGAAAAAGAATGATCTGAAGTGTTTCCTCTTCTCATCTAGGCAATATACAAACAGATGACATACTGGCAGCTTCCACATCATTTCACCAAAGGGAACAAGAGATAGAACCAGGGCATGCAAGTCCATAGAGAAGTCAAAATTAGGTAACCATACATTCCTTGTCCTTGGATTATTTTCAGCAAATTCGGTATGAAAGGGCAATGTGGGCCATAGAGAGGGACAAATTAAAAAGGGAAATAGGTCAACATAAATAAGAAATTATACTCCTAGAGGAAAAGATAGATTCAGTTGTTAAGTTGGTTCCAAAGGTCATAGAGTGCCGACCACCACCACAGGTGTATGCTTTGTGCCTAAGGGAGCAATTTTTACTGTTTCAGTTTATGAGAATTGTCAAAGATTTGAATCCTGACATAGACACCCCTAAGTCCTTTATGGCTACATACAAAGTTTCACCCGACTTCATTAAAAACCTTCTCTGTGAATTATACCTGCATCACTATGTCATTCCCTCAAACACAGAATGGAATCCCTTGCTGTTTCTAGGTGACATACATTTGTCTGCACTACTCTCCTGGGTCAACAATGAAATTTACTATGGAGAACAATTAACCAGGTATAGGGCATTCGAGCGGAATATTTCACTTCCATTATGCCCTAAAAGTAAAACACCTAGAGGCCTTTATTGTGACTGGCTACACATAGTCTATGGTTTTAATGATTCCACTCACAAAAGAAGAATTCTGGCAAACTGGAAATAGGTACATGCAGAATTTGAGAGACTATCTCTAGATGATGGAAATAGGATTGCAGATGGGTTACAACAAAGGTGGGCCAAGTTTCCTATGTCTCTAAAAAAGGAAGAGCCCCACAACATCATAAATTTTAGGGCTTCCATGCAGAGAGTTCACTAGTACATAGAACTGGGCTGACAACCAAGACCTGAGCATTGGATGCCTCTCACATTCCAACCTCTGGTGCTCCTGTGGCCATTATATAGCTATGTTGATGATGAGCTAGATGAGGATCCAGAACTAAGACAGTGTGTTAGGATGAATAAGATGAATGGATTCTACTGGAAGGTGCACAGCTAGATGACCAGGCAAACATAGGAAGGTGACTTCAGAGTGCTAGCAAAGATTAAAAACTCTTCAGTGCCTAAGGACATGCACTAGTCTTGGTAAGGGTAGAAATGATGAGGCATATTAATGCCATACTTTAGAATGCCTTAGGATAATATTTTCTATACTTTTTTGCTGCATTTTGATACAGTCACCGCAAGACTCTTATGATTTTCTACTACTATATGGCATGTTGCCAACATACATTTAACATGGTTTAAATATACTTAATATACTATGCTTGGATAAAATGCTATATTTCTTGGTTCTGAAAGATATTGTTATGTTTCAAATAAGTAGAGTAGATGTTTGAATGAGATTGATTATGTGTGTTCTGGTAATTACTATCATAGATATCATATCCTAACCTTTAAAGGCATAGTGCATTGGAATAGTGAATATTGTTTTGAGCAGGTCTGGCGCATTCATCCATGGAGTGTTCCGCCTGATCTCCCTGCAGCTTTCAGTGGAACAACATTCAATGCAATGCCAGTTGAAGGAATAAGGTGGTAGTTTCAGTGATGAGTTAGGTGGCGTGTTAATTTCTCTGAGAGGATTTAGGCATGAGTGGGAGTTGGATTTGCTATCACGACAATTCTCTCCTCCTCTTTGAGTTCAATCTATTTAGTCTTTAAAGCTTTTCCCTCTTTCTAGTCATTAATGTTGTAATAAAGATCTACCTATTTCTACGGTGTGGTTAGAAAGAAGTTAGGAGTTTTTCCCTTTAAATAAAGCCCTGCTCCTACATGAGCACAAGAGAGAAGGGCATTGTTAAGTATATAGAAGTAGTTTTTAGATAGTTTCATTGTGTTATGAGAATTTTGTACTTTGATATTCAATCAATAAAATGAAGAGTTGATATTCAGTTGAGTATAATTGTGACTTAGGATACTCATCCAAGGGGTCCCACTTGGTGAGAAATCCACAGTAAGGTAGATTCATATTAGCTAGAATCATTTCCTGTATTTCCATTGATTAAGTGTCAAGTGTTGAATTGCTCCTGCAGCCAAAGCTACAGATCAGTTAATGCCTCCTGCAGCCAAAGTCGTAGAACAACACAATTACCATGGCATAGTTTGTAAGATTTTGCATATCGTATTAATAGTTATACTTTTGTAGCTTCTATTCCAGCACTTACTTTTCTACAAACTTCAGCTTAAGCATTACTTTAGCATTCATTTCCTACAAATATAGCATAGTTTTCCTTCAGCATTTACTTCCTGCAGCAATGATAATGTGTGGCTAAATGATACTTGGTGCATATCCTTTGTTGGCCCATTTCAAGTGATACGTGTAATACCCCAAAAATGGGCTATAGGTTCATTAACCTCTTATATTGACACATCAAATGAAATTGACATCAAAATCCTAACCTAAGGCACATTTCAACATCATCGAATCCTAATTGATTATCTTAAATTCTGCATCGGGGAATATTCCTAGTAATATTTCTAATTATCATAATTATCTTTGATTTAATGATTATTTGGTGATAAATCCTATTTATCCTAAAGTTTGATTAATTGAATATTCTCAATATTTAATTAATTAGATTTAATTCTGCCACTTAATTGTTTAATTGAAGTTAATTATATTTATTCTTAAATTGTATTATTTAATTTTGACAATAAATCCAAAATCCTATGAATAATTGATTAAATTCTTATTTAATTAATTAAAGCAAGTTGTCATATTTAATGATATTGTTTTTGAATAAAAGTTTGAAAAATGATTGATTAACCCATAAATCAATTGTTTTATTTTTTAAAATTAGTTAAGTTGGAAATAAATCACTTTATTATTAAATTAATTCATAAATAAAATATGCACAATCATAAAAAGTAGACAACTATCAATTATCAATTAAATCTAAACTCTATTTTGAGTTAAACTCTACTTTTGCATGTTTTTGTGAGTTAATTATCCTTTATTTAAAAATAACTCAAAAATCAACTTGAGTTATTTGAGTGATTTATGGCTTTTTTCCATGCACCTCTAAAGCCCTGGATTTCTATAAATCAAGGCTCAGCTCTTCACAATCTCATCCATATAATCCACAGAATCCACTGAATTTGCATACTTACTTTGGCAAATTGACATCAGAGGAATCATCAAGCTTCTTGCGAATCAACATTTTGTGAGATCAATCTTGTTTTCAATTCATTCTAGTTTCATATTTCATATCATTGTTAGCTTAATTTGCATATCATAGATCAATTTCATCTAGCTTAGAACTCATATCAAATTTTTCATCATAATTGCATAGAAAATACAAAAATATAGATTAATTTGTATTCATTTCATATCTAAATTTTACATTCAAATCTTTTGTTTAGGTGTCGTCAAGGTCACTGATCTCGGTATAATCTGAGAATACATACTCGCATCTATTAGAAGGTAGTAAATCGCCTAGTTAGTTTAGTTTTCAATTACTTGCACGATTTTAATTTTTGCTAACCTCTAATGTTTTACTGAAGTGTTGTGTCTACAGAACAGGTACAAAATTCACACACACATTTTTGGTGCCCACCATGGGGCAACCGACCTTTACCTGCTGGTTTTGGTTATTTCTTTGGAGCTAACTCCCTTGTGTAGATTTACTTGGAGACTAAAACCTTAAATTTTCAAAGATTTAATTTTATCTCCCAAATGGCTTGGATTTTTTTTCTGAAAATTTTTTTCAAGTTGGAGATATATCAGAGAAGCTTCGATAAAAAATTCATAATTTTCCAAAATGTTTTGAATTTTTAATAATTTTGTTTCAATTTTTCATAAATAATTCATTTTTGGTGCAAATAATCATATTTGTTAGAAATTTTTACATTTTTGGAAATCTCTTCAAATTCTACAGGGGGTCCATTCTTTGTGTTTTAAATTTGGATGCAATATAATAGCTCAAATACTCAATTTATAAAAACTGGTTTGTTTTGGTAAAATAGGTCTCTAGAGCACAAATGAAGAAATTTTTCTAAAAAATTTACATTTTTGGAAAGCTCTCTATTTTTTAGTAGAGGTCTCTATTTTGAATTTCTATTTTTGTGGCTGAAATCATATCAAAAAAATTAGATCTTGTTGACTAGGTCAAGTGCAAAAAAAATAAAAATTTTGTGATGGGTATGCACTTATTTTTCATATGATTCAATTCATGATATGAATTGTCATTTGGATTATTTTTTGGTTATTATTGCTCCAACAATTGGTTTTTAGATCTAACCCTAGGGTTTGCATAAGTTGAATATACCTTGCATATCTTGTTGGCTTGTTGGCTTGTTGGAGAGTTCGTGACTTGCTTGCATGGAAAAGCTCAACAAAAATTGTTAAAATAGGTAAAATCTACTAAGCACATTCCGAAGAACTCAGGTATTCTATTACATCTGATAACACTTCATTTTGGGACATAAAACAAACTCTCTTGTTTCAAGCCTGTGTGACTTTTCTTGCTTTCATATCACAAACTTCATTTTGGGCTCTAAAAAAATGAACATAGATTTGCTTTCAGCATCTTTGTTACACATAGTAAATAGGCCCTATGAACACTATTTGTGGTTCTTGAGAGAGTGGGTTTCCAGTGAAACTCTTCTCAAAGAAGGAACCCTTGTAGGTAGGGAGGATATTGAGAGAGCCTCACATTCCACTAGATCCGTGTGTCTTCAACTTTTGATCGAGGCATTCTCTCTCTGGAGAGGTTGATAGATCATAAGGGGTTGACATCATAGATCTTTGTGAGATAATCTTGGTCTTAGCATGTTGGATTAATCTGTCTACTTTGTTTGGGTTAAAAGTGAAAAGGCTAGGGGATTATGCTCTACTTCCTTTTTGGATAGTACCAAAAACCCAAATCCTTAAATCTGGAACCAGTCTCCATGTGGTATATCTTGTGAGTCACCTTTAGAGAGGGTTAACCGTAGTGGACATTCCCTTAATTGGGTCAACCACATTGACAAAACCTCAAGCGGTAATAGCCATTTTTGCCATGGTAGTGACAACCGCTATATAAATGTCATGTTGGAAGAAATCTCCATAGGTGTGGTCTCTTGTTGGGCTATGAGATCTCCCTAGCAAATCCTAAAGATTAAGTTCTTGGACTGTGTCAAAACCCCAGTGTGCCTGGATTGGAGTTCACCCTCTTGGATCATAAAAGTTGCAGAGTCAAACCATTACTAAAAACCCTAGTGAGGCCAAATTTTCATTTTCTAGGAATATGTGCATTAATACAAAATTTTTTGGAACATACACAATTAGCACTTCTAGGAATTAGCACATTCAGTCACTTGATTGTTCATGCGCAAGTTTTCTTTGTCCCCTGTTCATTATTTTCAGACGTGCTTGAAATCACTTGCTTGCTATTTTGCATGCTTGTTTATCTATCTAGTTACTAAGAATGAATCAATCTAGTACAATCATCAAATTTGGACAGACATTTTTGTGAACAATTTGAAACTGAAAACCTAAAATTTGCAAAATGTGAAGCAAAATCATTTTTGGTGTCAAAAGTCATCCTAAAATTTCAAAACTCATATCAAAGCCAAAGTCAAAGTTGTCAGAGATTGGTCAAATTTATCAAAAATCCAATTTTTATAGCCTATTTCTAGAATTTTTCAAACAAATCACTGTGTCAAGAACAAAGCAGCAACTAATGAGAATCCAATCATTTTCCTAAAGTGGCCTTTTGAATCCAATTTAGCCTTATGTTTAATCGATTTGAGTCTTTATCATCTTGTGTCAAAACCTTGTCATAACTATCAATCTTCAATCAATCATCAAAATGGCTAAGTGTTGTGAACTCGTGTCCGCTATCTTTTGGGAATCTACCCATACATCTAGGGCATAGTCTCCTTCATCTATGTCTAATCCAAGCTTCAATCAATCAAACCTTGACAAGGTTGCATCATTTGATCTCCTTGAATCAATTCATTATTTAGTTGTCTTCATCTTGTTCTTTTGTTTCACCCAGGGTTAATGGTGGAAACTAGAGCTTCCTCACACAAGAAATCAAGATAAGTATCCCATACCATACCTTTGAATGCTCTCTAGGCTCCAACTCTTGAACAACTCTATAATTTTGGTCTTTATGAAGATGACGGTCTTGCCAATCTTCAATTAAAAACTGGTTACATACCCCCTCCTCCATCAATTCAAGGAGTCAATCAACAAACTCTACATCAATCTATTCCAGGGAGTCCTAAAACTCCTAACATGTCTCAAAGAATTAGTACACATGAGGAAGAAACTCTAATCATCGCTATGATGAAACAAATGCATGCTATGCAAGTCAAGCTTAACAAACTTGAGAAAGAAAAGGAACCTAAAGAGTTCTCCATGGAAGCTCTATGCCTTTTTCTATTTGATAAAGACTTGTACATGTCACCATGCCCTTAGATAGAATATGAGCAACGTGATAATCCTTTTGATACCTCTTCCATAAAGAGTGACACACCTATCTTTGAAGACTATGATGACTATGATGATGGACAATATAATGATACCTATGACACCTCTATTCCTAAGAGTCATCATCATGTGCTCGTGCTTACTGGAAATGGGTTGTCACATTGGATAGATCGTGATGGTGATCCATATGATTCTGATTTTGAAAGAAACTTTGATGATTTTTGTGAACAATACCTAGATGATACATTTACTTCTATTGAGGAAGAGAAAGCTTACCGAGCTGATTATAAATGTGCATACTATAAGGATCTCTCCTCTAAAAATTCTCATGCTAAAAATAAAGATTACACTCTCAAACAAGATCATGTTAGTGTTGAAACTTTGTCTTGTGATGGTTCCCTTCCATCCCCTACTTCCTCCAATACCCATACATTTCCTAAAGCTCCCAAGCCTATCAAATCTTTCACAAAACCTTCATCCAGCACAAGCCCTGATACTTTTCATACGATTCGTTATAGTTATCCTCAAGGGCTACCCCTTAAAGAAACTCAAGCTAACCTTCACTTGGCAGCAAATACTTTCAATGATGCTAAACCTAAAGAGCATAAGCCTTTATATGCTATAATGCCTACTTCAGCTAGTCCTTCACCATCTCTTCCAAAGTCTTCCATACAATTCCAACATGATTCCTTGTCCTTAGAAGTGGCTCCATGTCAAGAGGACTCTAAAAATGATAAAGAAAAGAACGTAAAAAAATATCAAGATCAAGAACCCTCCATGTCATCCAATCCTTTTCATGATGTCTCTTATTTGTTTCATGGTTCTTTTTATCCTGCATGCCCTTTCCCATTAAGGTTGGTAAAAATGGTGTTGTTACTTCCAATTTTAAGCCTATTGAAAATCAAGAAAAAAATTGTACGCTTGTGCTATCCAAAGATCCTTGTCAAGATCAAAGTCTTCTATCTTCTTATTCTACCACTCCATGTTCATTTCCACTTTCTACTCTTCCTAAATCTTTGCAAGCTCTAAAAAATCCTATCAAATAAGGTGCTCATATTCAAGATGTCCATGATTCTATTGAAAATTCTAATGCTCACTCTAAAGATGTTGATATCCTTGGTTGTCATATAGATGTTGATGAACTTATTGATTATCCTTTTGTATCTTTCACTTCCATCCTTGAACCTCTTCCACCACCACAAAGGGATTCATGTTTGCCTTCCATCTTGGGTCCTTATGTCCCTTCACTTTCCCCTCCTAACTTTCCTAATTCATCATCCATCTTGGGTCCTTACGTACCTCCATCTCCTATCTTTCCTCAAGATCAACATAGATGCATACCCTTGAATCCTTTTCATCCACCCACCCATTTAAACCAGTCATATCCTCCTTCTTTTTCCACAAATCCCAAGTTCTTTGGAAGTAACTTGAATGTTCAATACAAGAAAAAGAAGCAATACAAGAATCCATCAAAAAAAGAAGATCACCATGTCTCCTCTAATCAACATGGAGGCATAAAGTCAAAAGAGATATCTAAGAAAAAAATTACAAGACAAGTATGGGTTCCAAAATCCATCATTAAGGATATTCTCTATAGATCATCAAAAAGAAATAAAAAGCCTATGACTATATGGATTCCAAATTCTCTCTTGAAAGAGTTTGGTGTTGAGCAAAAAGTAAAATTGACATTCAAGCTTCCAAAGGATTCTACTTCATCTTCTTCCAAAAATATTCTTCCATTCCATGCACCTAAACCACAACCTCTGCTATCCATTCACCACATTCCTTCACGTATTCCTTCATTCACATTTTCTCCATCCTCTCACCACCCTTCAAGATGTGTGTTGATGTTGATCTTTCCTTCCTTTCCATCTACCCTTTCACAATCCTTCCATTCATTATCTTTCTACTTTCTATCCTTTTTCCTCATTTGCCTATTCCTCCTATCTTCCAACCTCACTCGCTTTACATAAAACCCTATCCTCCATTTTTCTCTTCCATATTCCTTTCCCTATCAGCATCTTTGAGCATATCATTTTGAATCCTTGGCATATCAGGGTTTATCCTTTCAAGGAGCATTATCTAAAGATCTTGCCTTCTTCCAAAAATTTAGAAAAAAACAAAAAAAAGATTGAAAATGTGCCTTGGTGAAAACTTGGAAACAGGTGCCTTGGTAACAAAAGTAAAGAGAAATAAATTCATCCTATGGTGAAAACCACTCCCTTGTGGCACCTTGGATAAGTACCATGATGAAAACCTGGCAATTAGGCATCATGCGTAGTTCTTCTACATATTTCATCCATTCTATCTTCTCTCTTTGATCTTGACAATGTTGATCTATACACGAACATTTGGCTATTTTGTGAGCTATCTTATGATGATCTTACTTTCATGTTTAGCCTTCATGTCTATTTTCCTCCATTCATTCTAGCCTTTCGCTATCATTTTCCTTTTTGGTCTTGATCTAATAAAAAAAAGAGTAGAACACGATGCTATGAAGCCTCTTGACATGTCTACTCCTTTGGACTGCATCCTTTCCTTCTTTGGCATTATGCTTTTGTGACTTATCCTATGCTAGCCTTTCATTGCTTGTCCAAATGTGCTTTACATGAAATTTTTTTCCCTAGCTTGGGTACCCTTGAGGAGTTTTCCCTTGAGGATTTCTTCCCTTCATTCTCCTTCATTCTCTTGTCTTCCATCTCTTCCACCAGCTTGCCAATCCCTCTTGTTCTCCACCTTGCTAGACATTGGGACTACATGATGTGATCTTGCTTGGGAGTTTGCAATGGAAAAAGATTCTATCAAGTATACTAAGTATCAGAACAAGTATCAGAACTAGTGTCAGAACCAGTATCAAAATAAGTATCAGAACAAGTATCAGAACCAGTATCAGAATAAGTGTTAGAACCAATATCAGAATAAGTATCAGAACAAGTATCAAAACTAGTATTAGAACCAGTGTCAGAACAAGTATCAGAATGCCCACTAGGGCTACACCTTTCACTTTAGTTTATGGGTCTGAAGCGGTACTACCTATTGAGGTTGAAATCCCATCACTAAGAATCAGAATGCATGGTCTAGTAACTCATGATGACTACAGAGTGTCTAGGTTGCAAGACCTTGAACTACTAGATGAGCACAAAAAAGCATCATATGATCATCTCAGAGTATATCAGAAAAGATTGTCTAGAGGCTACAACAAGAAAGTCAGACATAGAGAATTTTAGGTTGGTGATCTAGTCTTGAGAGAGAATCCTAAAAATCAATCACATAGAGAATGTAAGGGAAAGTTTGAACCCAACTGGCTGGGTCCCTTTGTTATCATTGCTACTTTTGGCTTTGGTGTCTATCAACTCTCAATGATTGAAGGAGAACAACTCCAAGAACCAATCAACATTCTCCATCTGAAGAAATTCTACACCTAAGACATTTAGTCTATGGTAAAATATCCTGAAAAAAATCTTAAAATTTGGAAAAAGTCCTGAAAAAATGAACATCTTGGTGAAAACCTAGCAATGGGTGCCTTGGTGATTCACAAAAAAAAATTTAAAAATATCAAAAGTACAAAAAAATTGAAAAAATGAAAAATATAAAAAAAATGAGAAAAAGAAAAAGTGCCTTGGTGAAAACCTGGAAACAAGCGCCTTGGTAGAAAAAATAAAATCTCTGCCAAGATGGTGAAAACTCGACAAATGGGTGCCACTTGTTTCAAAATGCTCCATTTATCAGCACAATCTTAGTTTTTCCCAACTTCCAGTCTTGCTTTAGTTTTTACATATCTCCTAGTTTGTTTCTGCATTCCTATTTTCAATAAGTCAGTCTGTACACCAATCGGCTCAAGCGTCTGTATCCTATCAATGCTTAACACTTGGGGGAAATCAATGTCATATCCTATGGTCTCTAGTATACTTTAGACATGTCATATCTAGTCAGAGTCCTTTGAAGCTTCATCCAAGTCAGTTAGTCAGTCTCCTCTCCAGAAAAGATTTTGCATCTACAACAACGCAATCAAACACAAACTAAAAAAAATCTATGCTTTTTACATGCTTTTATCTCCTTGTATGCTTACTAATTCGCATTGAGATTTTTGCATTTATATCCTTTCAAGCTCTTAGATGATGTCTTTTATAGGATTTAGAGAGTGATGACTGGGGGCATAATCTTTTCTTTGTTTTCTACTTGTATGTGAAAATCTAACAACTTTAGAAATTCTGGATTGAAATGGTGTCCGACTGTAAGAGCCTCTATCTTGAATTGGATGGCCATGCATACCTCAACCATTGATACCCATAAAATTCAAGGAAGTTTGATCTAAGTATTGTCTTTTTTGAGTGATTTCTTTAGCCTATTGTGAAATGTGATCTTACCTAAGGATGTGAATGATAAAGGGTCACTATGGGTAATTCACACTAGATTTAGAATGATCTCTTGACTGTTTGATGTGTTTAACTGCAAGGCATATTTAGGTCATCACGACATTTATGTTTTGATGCTTATACAAATTGTCATATCAAAATGGACATGATATTTAGGTCATCTTATCGCTTATGCTTTGATGCTTATATCTAATCCAACATTCTGAAAACAAAATTAATATTCATATATCCATGGTTTCCTAATCAGTGGGTGTTGTATTGATTCATGCACATACAAATCGATATTCATATGTTTATAGTTTCATAACTAGTGGGCATTGTATTGATTTATCCAATTACCTAAAAATTCAATGATGAGAATGACCAACACATGATCAGTGACTAGGTCCTAAGTCTTAGGTTGCATTTCATACTGCATGTCTCTTTGCATTTTTGCATGTTACATGATCTCACAATGGTTAAAAAAACTTCAATGCTTAAACAATTCTCCACTTGTCTCTTCAAATCTAACAAGAGTTGAATCTTACATGAAGGTCCATCCAATGAAATAGCAAGTAGAATCCTTTTTCGAGATCAAAATCAAAATCTAAGATCATTCATATTATTAACTGATTGCATAATCGACCTTCAATCATCATAGGAATCCAGAATTCAACTTAACTGATTATCTTACATCAAACTATCAAAATTTCAACTTGGTCAACTATGGTCAACTCATAGTTTCACCTAGTCAAACTTGGTCTCTAGGACCTCCAAACGATGCAGAATGTGTTCTCAAATGTGTCTAACCACTTCTCAAATCAATTAACATGCTTCTAAACCATTTAACACTGACTTTTCTTGTCAGATTTTAATTTTAATCCCGAAGGGGGCATGGTATTGCACATCATTCAAAGTCTGTAATCATATCTTTATTGAAATCATATCTTTCCTCAGTAATCAAAGACAACAACCACGTCTAGTTGTTGATTCATCAAAAAGACCTCATCACTCAGGGCAAATCAATCATCACTCGGGGCATATTAGATTCATCGAGATCCATATCAATCTGGTATTCTCTTAATCTTGTAAATTGTATCAGTTTTTGTAACTATCGATTCAATCATGTTATTTCCTTGGTTCTTTGGAAACTGAAGGGTTTGGATGTGATACCAATGTGATTCAATATAAGGACAATCAGGTCTGGAATTAGTCACTCACTTCTTCGCAATCATAACATTCAGAATCAGGCATTTTGATACTTTTTCACAATCATCGGTTCATTTACTATTATAGTTAACATTATCTTTGGTCATTTAGGACCTATCATCTTCATATCAATTTCAATCAGCTTCTGTCTCATATCACAATTTTTGTTTCATATCAATTTCAATTTCAAACATCAGTTTCAACATCATACACAGACTGTCTTTGAACCACTGCGCTCCACCCAGCAATTCAAAGAGGGGCAAAATGTAATACCCCAAAAATGGGCTATAGGTTCATTAACCTCTTATATTGACATATCAAACGAAATCAACATCAAAGTCCTAACCTAAGGCACATCTGAAAATCATTGAATCCTAATTGATTATCTTAAATTCTGCATCGGGGAATATTCCTAGTAATATTCCTAATTATCATAATTATCTTTGATTTAATGATTATTTGGCGATAAATCATATTTATCCTAAAGTTTGATTAATTGAATATTCTCAATATTTAATTAATTAGATTTAATTCTGCCACTTAATTGTTTAATTGAAGTTAATTATATTTATTCTTAAATTGTATTATTTAATTTTGACAATAAATCCAAAATCCTATGAATAATTGATTAAATTCTTATTTAATTAATTAAAGCAAGTTGTCATATTTAATGATATTGTTTTTTAATAAAAGTTTGAAAAATGATTGATTAACCCATAAATCAATTGTTTTATTTTTTAAAATTAGTTAAGTTGGAAATAAATCACTTTATTATTAAATTAATTCATAAATAAAATATGCACAATCATAAAAAGTAGACAACTATCAATTATCAATTAAATCTAAACTCTATTTTGAGTTAAACTCTACTTTTGCATGTTTTTGTGAGTTAATTATCCTTTATTTAAAAATAACTCAAAAATCAACCTGAGTTATTTGAGTGATTTATGGCTTTTTTCCATGCACCTCCAAAGCCCTGGATTTCTATAAATCAAGGCTCAGCTCTTCATAATCTCATCCACATAATCCACAGAATCCATAGAATTTGCATACTTACTTTGGTGAATTGACATCAGAGTAATCATCAAGCTTCTTGCGAATCAGCGTTTTGTGAGATCAATCTTGTTTTCAATTCATTCTAGTTTCATATTTCATATCATTGTTAGCTTAATTTTCATATCATAGATCAATTTCATCTAGCTTAGAACTCATATCAAATTTTTCATCATAATTGCATAGAAAATACAAAAATATAGATTAATTTGTATCCATTTCATATTTAGATTTTGCATTCAAATCCTTCATTTAGGTGTCGTCAAGGTCACTGATCTTAGTATAATCTGAGAATACATACTCACATCTACTAGAAGGCAGTAAATCGCCTAGTTAGTTTAGTTTTCAATTACTTGCACGATTTCAATTTTTGCTAACCTCTAATGTTTTACTGAAGTGTTGTGTCTACAGAACAGGTACCAAATTCACACACATAATACATCCCTGGTCTGACTTACTAAATGAATTTCCATAAAGAGGATAAGCTACTCGATTGGATGTCCAATCCCTGAGTTTAGAATTATACCTAGTTTCTGAACCTTTATAGGAAGTGATCAAAAATCACACATGAAACCATCAGATCTGATAAAAGCTCAAAAAGAGATTTTTGAAAATATCTCGATCGCCAAAAATAGAGCCTGGATGCACAAGATAAAATTTGATAACCAACAGGCAGTGTCCAAGGGAAGATAAAATAGAAGCCCTGACTTTGAAAGGTTGGTGCAAAAAATAAAGGAAAAAACTAAAAAATCTGAAATGCCAGAAAGATCTACCTCTACACCAGCTTTCCAATGAAATCTCATTTTCCAAAAAATGATACCCTATGCCTGAGATATGCCCAAAAAATGCCCGCCTACCTGAAAGTGCACTCAAACCATGCAAAAGGAAAAAAACAATTGCTGATTGCTGGGTAACCGTGAGTTTAACCATGACTACCGATGGTCAAACCCGGTAGTGACGCTAGAGGAGCCACCCACAGTGGCACTTGGGTGGCTGCATAGTGGTGCTCAGGTGGCCACCTGGTGGCTCTATGATGAATTTTTTTTGTAAAATCTATACTTTTGCCTTGGTATGCGTGCCAAGTCGTACGACTTGGTATGCAAAAAAAATTTGGTTTTGAGGCCAACTTGTCCAAAATCGACAAGTTTTATATGGATTTTGAGTATCTCAGACCTTTCAGACACAATTGTGAGGTCTGTTTGGGCCAAAAGTGCTCCAAAAATAGTGATTTCCTTGGGATCCGTGCTAGGGCCGATTGCAAAACATTTTTGCCACAAATTCTAGCTTTGTCCAGATTGGACAAATTTTATATGGATCTTGGGGTTCTTGGACACTGTGAATAAAACCATGAGGTCCGTTTGAAGCCAAGATGACCAAAAAAATAGGTCCCCCTAGATCTGACAAGAAACCCTCTAAAAATGTAGATCTGACAAACACGACTGACTCTCTTAGGAAGAGGATAGGGGCAAGCAGATCTGAAGCTCTTATACCATATTGGAGTTGATGAAAAACAACCCACAACTCCCAAGAACACTTACACACAAACACCTATCACAGAAAGATAGAGAAGTAAACAGCTATGGAGAACTGAACATATGAATCCACAAGAGAGGAGAAATCCTTGATGTGCAAAAACAAAAGTTGCAATCAATAATGAAATGTCAGAAAAGGTTACAAAGTGTTATGAGATCAAACCTTATAAAAGGAGATCAAAAAACCTAAAAAGGTAAAACCCTAGGTTGCATAATAATAATTAATAAAGTAATTAATTATTATATGCCTAAATTTTAGCTTAAGTCAAAAGAGGTAATAAGTGACTTAATAATTAAATCAATATGATTCAATTAATAAGAAAACACTTTATTACTCTAACAGATACATAGGCTCAATAATAGGCAATGAAAAAACTCCTAAGGTTACTACTCATGACAATCACTGGATTTCAAGTTATCAGTTGTCAAAGTGGGCTTTAGCAAATAGTTTCCAGAGGTGTCCCATTCATGCCTTAGAAAAATCTCATATATTGAAGGTGCCAAAAGGTTTGTCCCAATCAATTTCTTTTTTGTTTCAAGGCCAATATGACCTCCTAAAAGTGATCAACCAATGTATTCATCTTAGAAACAAAAGATTTGAATGTTTTAAATGGATCATAGCTAGAATTCATTTTCTACACAATACCCAATAATTTGTTGTATGCAATCCATTTCTCTTTTCTACCTTGCTGTGCCTCTTCATAAAATTTATTTCTAATTAAGTTCTCTAGAAAATTAAAAAAATGAGGTAGTTGATAACTCTTTATCCTTTCCCTAAACATATTATAGTATCCCTCTGGATCACTATGCATTGCCATACAAACACCCATATGTTAAGGACTGAATACCTTATCCAAGTGAACCCAACCTCCTTTTGTTATCACAAAATGAGGGATGATTGTATAATCAAGGAACAAAGTACTCTTCTATTTTCATGTCAACTCCCTTTCCTAAATACATCCAATCTACAAAATCACCTCTAAAAATCCCAACCTCAATGGAACATTTTAGGGTAACATATGTGGCATCCCTAAAAAAATATAAAACCTTATAACAATATTGATTGTATGAGGATATATATCTCCCAATTATGTGAAAACTTCAAGGGTGATATTCTTTCCACGGGTCTCAAGAAATCATGTAATTATGGAGGAATTATAGGTGGATTGACAATTAATTCTACCCTCTGCCTTGATGCCAAACAATTATCAAATCTAGCAAAGTTGGCTTCATCCCTGACCCAAGACATGTCCATGCTCAATAATTGAACTAACATCTCCAATCCATCAATATTTCTTCTCAAAAATATAGAATTATCAAAGAAGTTTTCATTTTGGTATAGGATCATAGGCATCAATAGTGAATACCAAAAGAAACATTACATACCCCCACTCTTCTTTACATTCAACAATCCCTCATGAATTTTCTCTTCTAATAATGGGGCATACTCAAAGATAATGTGAAACCTGGATGTTGGAGTTAAATTTCCATATACATATATTATGGTGGCATGATAGTGCTAGGATGAAACTCTAAAACCCAACAGAGTAAGTAGAATGTAGCCTTGAGGTATGGATCAAAAGCCTCAATAAGGAATGGTTCCACTGAACTTAGGACAATATAGTACTTTGGCTAGATAATAAGGAAGGAGATTATCTCTAACCATATCTTTCACCTTCATATATTCTTCTTTTATATCCTCCAAATCAATGGGCTCTAGAAAAGGAGCAAGTTCATACAAGTCAAAATCATTCTGAATATCTTTTTTTTTATTGATAACAATACATTTCCTGAATTTCCTTTTACATCCCTTAGAATTAGGTCATATCTATCTACAATTTCCTTAAGCAAATCTATATCCATGAAAATATTGGGTACCATCAATTTACTTAAATCATATTGTCACATATTGAAAGGGGTCACATATTTGAAAGGGGAGTACCTTGATTTCTCTATCCAAACCATATTCTGAACATGTTCAAACCACTCATCATAACCCTAACATATGCTACATTTTATGCCTTATCAATTAAACCCTCACCTAGGGTTGTATCCACTATGAATTTTTTCCATGATACCTATCTGTTGTGGATGGTGTAAATTGGTCCATAAAATCATCATACAGGGTCCTCTTTTCATACGCAGTTTATTGGGAATGCTTTCTTTGGGGTGCCATTTTAAAACTAGGGCTTTTGATATCAAAATTCAAAAATTAAAGGTAAAAACTAGGGCTTTCCATGAAATTGAAAATTACAAAAAAAATCCCATAAACCTTCACTTAATTCAATCAAACCCTGATTCCCGAATACCCTACAAATAAAATCCCCACAAATTTGAACACTATTTACCTAGCATTGACCTTGAAATGACCAAAAAGAGCTTGAAAACCCACTTACTATAAATTATCAAAAAAATTCTCAAGATCTTTATATCAAAATCTCAATTCACACCTTTCTATCTTTGGAGATGAATTTTGCAACTTTGGATTGCTTTGGTGAATGTGAAATGGCATCAAAATCCTCTTGTATGGTTGTCTCAAATAGGTTGTTTCCGTCCCATCACCATTAAAATTCATTTGAGGTGAAAAATGAATCGAGCTATAGTTTGGAACAAGTTTTAATTTTGGCCATTGATCTTCATCTACCTTAGCCAATCAGATGGATTGCATTAGTCAATCTAACATTTACTTCCGACTTGGCACACAAGCCCATTTAACAACCAATAAGAAACTCCCAATTCATCAGCCTTTCCATCTCAGTCCTTTGGCCCCTCTATCGACTTGCCTTTTCTCATAGAGGGCATGTGGTAGCATCCCACAATATCACTATCATTAAATCCCTCACAAATTTCCATCATGGGATCATGACATCCATTGATTTCATTATCCTTTTAATCTCTAATCAAACCATAACATTTTATCCATTTGTTAAATTTCAATTACCTTTTCACCCAGATTAAAAGATCACCATCCATTTTCACCATGTGTTAAAAGATGACTCTATGTAACTCGACTGGTAACCATAATACATCTGGCATAATATATTAATTTTTTTCATAAGGTTCCTTGAGCAAGTAAATAAAATATAAATGGTAGCCTCTTGTGATCCCACAGTCAATAAAGTCTTCAAGCATATGTCATCATGGTATTGTGGGGCTAATGAAAATAAGACACATAAAACACCACTAGTAAAGTAAATGGGACCCACTTAGCATGAAGACCACACCCTTAACTTAAAACATTTAACACAAAGACCACAAGAACACTTTAGACTTAGGAAGGTCATACTTAAGGAGAAAAATAAAAGGCTACAAAACACAAAAATCAATCGTTAGGATATAAATGGTGGCCCATTCTCATGACACAAAGACCCTTCACATTATGAACCAAAAAGTAACGATGAAATATAATAGACCTAGGGTTTAGCCAAAACAAGGACTTTAAATGCATAAATCCCTAAACCCTAAACAACAAAAGCCACATAAAGACACTACAAACAAAAAGATTCAATCAATATATCATTAAGGCACAAAAATTTTGCAGGACTCAAATTAGCACTTTTTATGGCTCTAGTTAGGGATTCTCATTTCTTGAAATGAGAAAAGAAAAAAATAGAATCTATGGTGAAGAAGACCACTAACAGAGAAAGACACAAAAATAATGACCAACAATAGGAAAGGAAACTAAAAGACATATATACAAAACCCTAAACTAGTGTCCATGGAAGAAAACTACTTCAAGAGAAGTAGGGTTTCAAGAACTGTCCATGGACTGACAGTTTGAGAATGTCATCAGTCAATTCTATGATAAAATAGGAGTCTTCTCCCTATTTTGTGTGGATCAAATATGGACCTAACTAGATTTCATCAAACTTTCCATGCTTTCCCGTGTCCTCCAATCAGACATTCCACATTAGAACAAGATCATCAATTTCAAATTGTCTTCTAGTTTCCTTCTTATCATATAAATTTTTGACCTGTAACTATAATTTAGAATTTCTAGCATAAGATTCTCTTATAGTTTCTTCCAATTACATCAAATCATCCATCCTTAACTACATATCATCCTCAATCTCATCATCATATGTCTAGACAAACTTATACATCTCCATCAAGTTTCTTTGGGGTAATCTTTCTTGTATCCCATACACTAAGTCAAAAGGAGCACATCCTATTTCCTTTTTTACAGTTACCCTATCATCCCAAACAATCAATCTCAACTTTAAGTTCCATGCTCTTTTATTCTTCTCTAGGACTCTTTTGATGATTTCATCAAGATCTTGTTGCTTGATTCTTCATATCCATTTCCTTGTGGATGGTAAGGTGAAGAATGAGATATTTGGATGCCATATTGTTTGCAAAAATCTATATATTCCTTAGATCTAAAGAAAATTGAATTATCTGATACAATCTTCTCAGGGCATCTAGACCTAGTTATTATGTTATTCATCAAAAAGTCAATCACCACGTTATAAGTTGTTTTCTTAGTTGGGATTGCCTCCACCCACTTTGTAAAATAATCAGTGGCCACCAAGATCCATGAATGACCACCCCTTGATTTTCATGCTATTTCTCCAATAAAATCAATGCCCCATTATTGAAATGGAGCTTGTACATCAATAGGTTTTAAGCGCAAGTTTCCTGAAAAAACTTTAATTTTCTAGAAAACCTCTAGCACAAATCATATTTTTTGACAACCTGGTGTCCATCCTTAAAAATTATTGGCCACCAAAACCCATCCCTCAATATTTTGTTTAGTTATTTTTTACATATAATATCCTCCATAGACTCCACTATACATTTCAGATAGAAACTTTTTAGATTGGCTTTGGTCAACACACTTGTGTTGATCTCTATGTCATATTGTCTATTAGTGTCCAACACTTATTCATTATCAAGGCAATGTTGGTCGGTCATCACTGTGACCGAGCCATCTTATTAAGGCTAACTTTTGTATATACTTGTATTCTATATAGTTACTGAGTAGTAGTTACTACCGAGTAAGTCAAAGGTCACCGAGTGCTTCAGTAGTTACCAAGCAGTATATGTGCCGAGTTGTATAGAAGAGTTAGTGTTGAGCACTTATATATGGGGAACAGTTATGACCAAGCATCAGCAACTTCATATGCTGAACAAGCCAATTTTGATGTATGTGTTTGTAATGGCACAAACACCAAGGTAAACCATTTTGGCCAACTTCTATACATGATTTACTAATTGTTGAGAGAATCAAGGAGTTGATTATGATTTGTATTTCTAATCATTAATCCCTATACAAGCCATGTAACCTATCAGAAAAAGGGAATGCTTAAGCAACATAAGTGATGAATGTAGATTATTGATTGTGATATAGAAGCTTGATCAAATGTTTATATAAGTTGATCTCAAAACCCTAAAATATAGTGAGTAAAAAAGGAGATTTCTTATATGTGGAGAATAGTAGTTTTTTGATTGTCAGATGCAGAGATTAGGTAGAGTGACTGAGAAGATCAATGAAGGACAAAACAAAGCTACATTTTAATTTTGAGATCACATAAGTATTGGAAAGAGAAGATTTGTAATCAATATTTGTAGTGCAAATTGAAGGATCAGGTAGTGATACATTTTAGCAAATGAATCAGGGTAAATCTCTTAACAGAGTGGTCCTAACATGCCTTTGTAAATCTCTTAACCGAGTTCTTACTTAGCTATAAGTTTTATATCCTTTAATAAAGGTATATTGTATAAGTCTGTAAGCTTTTAATAGGGTAGACCCCTCACAGGGTAGATCATCTGAAGTGATCAAAACTTTGTAGCCCTAACAGGCACACTTTATTGTTGCAATAGTGAAGATTTGTGGGTGTCATCCCCACCCTAGTTTTACCTTTCAAGGGTTTCTATGTTACCAAATTTTTGTGTTATGTGTTTCATTTGATGGATATGTTAGAATATTAGAATCATTTCAATATTGAAATTCATGTTTATGGCATGCATGTAGAATTAGTTTCAAAGTATAAAAGTTTATGGATATCTAATTCACCACCCCTCTCAGTATCTCACTTTCCCATATTAGATTTCCAATAATTGGTATCAGAGCTTTGTTCTCTTAGAAGAAGTCTAACCACTTGAGAGTTAAGGTCTTAGAGATGGAGGTTTATAAGATGGGAAAGATCATAGAGAATCAGAAGATTGACATCCAGCTTGCATTGCACTAGCTTGAAGCAGAAGGAGAAGAACTGAAGAAATCCTTGAAAAGAAGGAAAGAGTTGGCAATCGAACTGAATGAAAAACAATATCAAGAAGAGGATACTAAAGGTCTATTTGATAATAGAAAATCCACTAAAATTGATGTAGAAATAGCATATTTTTTAGAGAGAAACAACACACTAAATGAAGATGTCAGAAGTCTAAAGAGAGAACAAGAAATATAATCAGTAAGACTATGTGAAGTGATTGAACAAAAAAAAAATATGAAGAAGACAAAATAATGGCTAAAGAAGATAAGAGACAAATGGCTATAATAATTGACAAAAGGACATGTGATATGTAGAAGCCAAAAAAAAATCAATTGGACATGGTAAACCAACTATTACTTGAAAATCAAGAGTTGAACAAGAAAGACATGGAAATAACACATCTGATATCAAAGAACAATCAACTGAAGAATGAATTAAGATTTGAAAAGGAACTTAATAAGAGGATGAACAAGCCCATTGAAGTTGTGAAATATTTTGAGGAACTGTTGAGGTCACCAAGAAGATCCAGTGATACTTCTGGACTAGGACATGATGAGAACCTTGTTAGGATTAGTTAATATTGAGAGGTGGGGTGAATCGGTATTACTACACTTTAATTTAAACTTAATCCAATTATAAATAAACCAAAATAATGTTGAAATGAAAAGAACATATAAGCACAACACATAACTCATGACACCATGATTTGTTCTTGAGGAAACCCTAACCAAGGGAAAACCCCAGTGGGGATGATACCCACAACTGTGCATTAAAATATCATATCCCTATTAGGAGATCTAGCCCTATTAGGAGCTGATTGTTACATAGTATATTTCCTTGTTAGAGGAATATAAAACCCTGTTAGGGGATACAAAAACACCTGGTTAAATATGGTGAGCATACAACTCTTACATCAAAATAATGTCTCAAAAGAGTTCTCAGAAATGAACAATACAAGCACTTCCTTTGCTTAGATAGTTCTAGTTGTAGCTCTATCAAATACTGTTCTCACATCTACTTTTTGCTCTTAGATTTGCATGATCACATCATCATACTGTACATACATATTGCTTCCATAAAACACTCTATACTTATAGAAAATTTCCCATCTAGTCGGCTCTCAAAATACTTCACAAAAAATAATAATAAATTATGTAAATGGTAAACATAGAGTCGATGATCTTATATTACCAAAGTGTCAGCAATATACTTTATCCATCTAACTTAGCACGTTACCATATCCACTATTATTCTCTTAATCATTGCAACTGTTCATGTGCCCTAATACACTGATTCCCTATCCTCGCATACCTTCAAAACATTGTATCTCACTTATCAATTTTGTATTTAATTGATAATATATGATCTTATGAAGTGGACTAATGGCCAAATATAGTGGATTTGGATTATAAGGGATACAAATAATCTTTCAAAGCATTTTGGGTTGGGATCCTTCATAAGTTTAATGAATGATAATGTGGAATTGGTGCTAACTATTTAAAACTATGATTGGAACTACCCATCAAACCTGGTCTTGAAGTCAAGTTGTTTGATGACCTATGACCCTAGTAAGGTATTGAGAAGATAGAAACAAGTGATTTCATTAATTGTTTAAAGTCTCCTTCATTGTTTTGATTACGTAAAAGTGGGTTTTGAAAGGACCCAAAACCTTTTACAAAAAGATTACAAAATAAGCATTAAAGTTCCAGCAGAAATAGTGCAACAACACCAAAAATCTAACAAGTCCATTCAAAAGAAAGACAAAGATAAAAAGGACAATGAAAAGATAGTGGGACAACAGATGGCTAGCTAGATATTCTTCATTAGTTCAGCCACTTGTTCAGCCAACATCTACATATTAGCAAAGGAAACCTTGAGTTCCTCTATATCTTTGTTCTATACCTTGAGTCTCCTTCAATGTTAAAGTTCTAGTTGCATCTAATATTGCCAAATTTGTTTAAATTTGTGATTGATACATTCATATTTTATTACCTTTTCATTTGTCCATCTAGTTTGTAATCATTTTAAGTTTTGTAGTATATGAGTGTTTTCTTTGTATCATTATCTTCCCACTGGATAATTCTCCTAATTTTTGTGGTCCATAGTTGGCCAAGTATGCACTATTTTTTTGTTTAAAACTGTCGAACCAGTGATAATCATCACTATGTATGTTTTCTTTCATTTGGTGCAACTAAATCTAATTTTGTATCCATCTTCAAGGCCTTGTAACTAGTCTTCAAATTTAACTTAATATCCTTGGATATGAAAGGAGTTTGTGAAGAGTATTTTTCCTAGTAATTGTAAGGTATTTGGGTCTCTTGGTAAAGATGTGATATGATAGTGAATGAGTAAGTTGATTCTCCATTGGTTTAAAAGTTGAGTATTGATTAGACAATAAGGGTTGTACCTTGCAGATAGTGTTTTGTGATAATGGTGTTTAGAGTTTTATTTGGACCCTATGTTTGGTGGGTTATTGGAGATAGTAATGTCTTTATGTGTGAATGGTAAAGGGGACAACCTCATGTCTCTATGCCTATGGATAAGAGAAAGTTCTTATGAATCCTAAATTTGTTGATATAAAGAAAGACTATGTTGAAAGGTTGTTTCCAAGATTTTGAGTCAAAGATGAAGTTTTTGTGTTAATTTTTCATGTGAGTGGGTTTTGATCTATGAGTACTAGAAGTTTTATTCCATTTGAGAATCATGAAGAAAGTTATTTTGTGAAGAAAGTTATGGTGAGAGTTGTTGTGATTGGGAGTAGAACCTTGGATCAAGAGTAGATCCTAGTGAAGATTTTTAGATTGAAGGGAGCTTTTAAATGCCTTATTTCCATGAAACAAGAATTGTGAAAGGTGTTTGGGTTAGTAAGTACCCTAGGTGTTGTGTTTGTGTTAAGTTTTTCAGTGAACATATTGTGATTCTTTGAATTTAATCTTGTTAGATTCTGCAAACGCATCAAATTGAGAACCTAGAAATATGTTTGACCATTTCTATATGTCTACCATGGAATTTTATACCACAACATTTGACAACAAAAAAACATATAAACGTATTTTTTTAAAAACATAGCAAGTTCGTTAGAATTTTGATGAACATACCCATCAAGTTTTTGATGATGGTACTACACCTGAGATGAAATTTTTCATCACAAGTACAACATTGTCATTAGAGAACTCTGGGAGATGAAGTATTTTGATGATATTTTTCATCAAATTTATGATAGACTCTAGCACAACATCCAACAAGAATGTTATACCTGCAATGAAAACTTTCATCATGGGTACAACATTCTCGTCAAAGCTTGCTGCTTGGTTTTTGTCAAAGGTTCGATGGCTATATTTGTCAGAATTCTAATGAAAACAAGGAAATTTAATGCCTCTTATTTTTTATGATACTTGCATCAAACTTCTGATGAAATATTATTCATTGAACACTCCGATGAAATTCCAACAATGAAAATTTGGATAGCTATTCATCAAACCTTCGACATCTAACCATCAGAATCTGTGATGATCTTTTTTCAAAAAATGCACCCAAATGTGTTAGCGCATGCATTATATATATCACATAGTCATCACATACATATACATATGTAATATATCATGCATATACCCTTGTATCATACATATCAATATCATCATGCATACATCATAATACATCATACAACTGCATCACATAAATAGCCAGGCATACATACATCCTGCATCACAAACTGTTAGTCACATATAAATTGCATAGAATAATCATAATCATACATCCATGCATACACATAGAAAACATGAATAGGGAATAATAACATCATCATAGAATCATAATCATAAATGTCCATTTGCATAGTCCATAAGTGTCATGGTATAAATTCCATCAAAGTGTCCAATACAAATCATGTAGAACTCATCATAGTACATCAATAGATACATAAAAATCATTCACATATATAGTATGTTGTATAGGTGTCATAAAAAAAATGTCAAAAATGTGTGTCTATTGTGGATGGTAAGAACTATTAAGGTTGTTTGGGTCAAACTAGTCCATGTCACTCTCCTCCACCCTCTCCCTCATCCCTCCTTTGTGGTTGTGGTGCTCTCATACCCACTAACCCTCTAGATGCCACTAATCATCCAACCCACTATGAGTGGGACCCCTCTAAAAAGGTAGGTCTATGTAGTCCCTCTAGCACTACCTAGTAGCATAGAGTATGGTAGTACTCTTCCTTGTGCGCACTCCTCTTGAATTTCCTATTTTTTGTGAAGGCATATTTCATCACCTATGCCATCCCTCCTACTGCATCTTCTTGGAGGTCTATCTCCCTCTCTATCCTATATTTTATGGCTAACCGTTGTGCCTCTACAAGTTCTACCCTCAGTTATGTGACCTCTTCCTCTATAGCCTCTTCCCTTTGATCCCTCTCCTCTTGTAGAGTCTTAAGATAATAGGACCTCTCTTACTTAGTCTTCTCTAGTGTTCTCCTTAGCTCTCTCACCTCATCCTAACTATCACTAAGCTCAATTTGCATCTCTTGGAGACCTATCTATACCCACTCCTATTTCATTTCCACCTATATCTCTCCCACCTATTGGGTAACCCTTTGCACTATCCTCTCTAGGGATGTGGCATGTTCCCTTATTGAGTCTCTCACCCTCTCTATTATGGCTAGTGTTGTCTCTATGCTGGAAAACTATGCCCTCTTCATCTCCACCACCACCTATATATAAGCCACCTTAGGCTTTAGAATATCCCTCTCCCCCCAAAAAAAATATCTTTCTCAAGCTCCAAGGCAACTGCTTGTTTCTGAGTATCATTTCTCTCCTAACTGACCACTCTAAATCTATCATGCAAGTTATCATACTCCCTCTTGGGGACAATAAATGTTTGTCTCTATACTTATAATCCCTATCCCTATAGTTATTGTCACTTTCCCTCTACTCATTCACCCTTCCCCTATGGAGCCTTTCCCTATGCTCCCCCATCTAGAACCTATACCTATACTGGCATGAGTGCCCTCCCGACTCATGCTCATGGCACTCTTTGTCATCACACTTTATCCTCTCCTATTAATGGTAACTCAGCTCACCCATCTCCTTTTCCACCCCTATCCCCATTATATCCTCCTACTCCACCCTCCTCATCAACATCCATGTTATCTCTTGAATTCTCATCATTTTCTAAATGCCTCAAGTCTTTCAATCTCACTAGTAGGTGTTTTTTCCACCATGTTGCATAACTCATTATCATACTTTCATCCTGAACACATCACCTCCTCACCAATGGCACTAGAGTCATTGCAATCTAGCTAGAGTGCACTAAGACAATATCTACATGTCTCCCCTAGACCCCCACCTCCTTACTCAAATGTAGATTTACTAGGCCCTCCCACACCATGTCCTAGATGATGTTGAACTAACACATCACCTATGTCAATCTATACCTCACAATCTAGTGTATAGTATACCCCATCAGCCAGAAATATGACTGTACAAATATGAGTTAGTACACATCCTTTCTCTCATCCTCTCTCCCATATTTTCCCTCTACATTGCATGTCTCCCACTCCCTAAAGGGTGTCCATGTGAACACCTATATGTCATAAAGTGCTCTCCTCCACAACCTCATAGCACCAATAAATGAATAGCGGAGTGGTGGTCTATACATGAATATATAGGGCTCTCCACTCTATTGCTCCTATATCCTAAGTGGCCACATCAATTATATATGCTCCTATGTCCATACCAAAAATAATATCACCCATGTCCCTAGGGTCTTTTACCCCCAATATGTACACATATATAGATCATGATACAACTGAACTAGGATAGTATATCCCTAACAAAAAATTGTACTCGTCTCCAATATTAGGTATAACAAAATCTCCCAACCTATAGAAAACCCATGACATGATCAATCTAGAAGCATCTGACCCTTGATTAGTCATTACAGATATAATACTAACTATAGAAGCCTCTTATCTACCACTACTCACCATGGCATACATGTGTGGACCGTTGGGATACTCCTCATCAATTGCTCAAACACAAGCTATATATAGTAGTCTACATACTTAATATGGTACTCAAGAATTGCCTCTTAAATAGAGACCCAATATATCCTCCATACATATAATAGCATCATCATAGCCTCCTTGGTCAGAAGGTGAAACGATGATGTGTTGTTGTTCCACTACTTTATCACTATAGTCATCATCTTATTGTGTGTCTACAACCTAGGTCACTAATGCACATGGTCTAATACCATGGTTGTAACCAAACCCCACTCCTTCATCATCAACTTCTCCTGCAACTCTATTATCATTGCCTAGCGCTTACACGACCCCAATGGTGGAAAATGTTCCTGCATCCATAAAATAGTACATCAATTAACCTTGTATCCTTAACCCATTTTCCCTCTCCATATCCAACCTAGGGCATCATTGTAATACCCCTCTAACCCTAATATAAGTTTTATGTTTTTGAAAAAATTAAGATCCTTCGATGTTTTCTTACAGCTTAAGTTGTACATGATACTTGTTTGATCTATTCCTATAGTTGTTTATAATAATTTCATAAGCTAGTACTCAATGATTCTAATATCAGACATACTATCTAAAGGTATCATTTTTGTATGTATTTATCTCCATGTATGTATTGAGTACCTATAAGACCTTTATGAACATAGTTAGGATGTTATATGATATGTACTTGATAGATATATATAAGTGGTTATTCATATTTTCTTCTATTAAGGTTACCTTGGATGAATCTTGTATCTCACTTGATGATTTGATTATGTTAATTTATTATTAGTATTGATAAGAGACTAACACAATGCTTGAGATTCTAACCTTCATTATGATGATGCTACATGCTTTGAGTGTATATATATACATGATGTGTTTTCATGATTCAGGACGAAGTCATAGTTACTCACATAGCTAAGGTCCACACGATGTATCAATCCTGGTCATCTGCCTGCAATGTTTTCTTTTATATGTATATTCGTGCATATGTATTTCTTCTTTGTGATGCAGGCTTGCAGGTACCGGGCATCGACTTCACCTGGCTTCACAGGTCTGAGCATGCCCTCAAATCCTCGATGGTTGTTGTTATGGAGATAGTAATAAGGCCCCTACATGAGTCTTCCTTTGTCATTATTCCAATTTTGGAATATTAGAGTTCCTTCTTTGTCAGTCAAATTTTGGGTCAAAAACCCAGATCCAACGCACCCGGTTGGGCATGGTTGTAGTTAGTGCCTTGTGGCCACTTGAATTCATTTGGTTGTATGATTTGTTTACTCATTTTATTTATTTCTCCTTCTTGGTATGATTCTTAGTTAATCTTTCTATGTTGTGTTTCAGGAGTTTGGCTTGACCTTCCTTGTTGACTTTGGTTGACCTTGTTTGATCTTATGGTTTTCTCGATATGTTTCATAGATGATTTGTATGGCCACTTTGGATGATTAGATTTATTTTGAGGCATGTGATTTTATTCTACCTCGGTGATTATATCCTATAGTAATTATAAATAGGTAATAATATTGTGATCTATTACTTCATAATCTTATAGATTATAGTGTTTGGTATTTGGCATGTATCTATATAAATATAAATATATATATATATAATATATATAGAAATATATATATGGGTGCACACATATATGTATTTATATATATATAATTTATATGTGATTATATGTTAATTAATGTAGATATTGTTGATGGTGTATATTTTGGGATTAATGTAAAGTATAATATTATTAATAATTAAATATTAAATAATGCGAGGTATATTATTCTCAATTGTTAACTATTAATAATGTGGATAGGTTATACATATAGATATTGATGTAATTAATGATGGCATATGCATATATGTTAGGATAATATTACATGTGTATGAATGAATACAAATAATCTTTTATTGTATATTTGAGTAATATAGTTGTATGATATTAAGTTATTTTATAATACCCTTAAGTTAAGAGTTAGTTGGGAGTTGGTTACTTTTCCTCTCAACCTTTGGAAATCTATTTATATGCACTACTTTCTCATTTGAAGGGGGGAGATTTTGGGGCTGAAGCATTGAGGAGAGGATGGCCTTACTTTTCATGGAGATTTTGGAGAGAAAACTTGGAGATGTGAGGGAGAGTTTGTAAACATATGTCTTTAAGAATTTTTGGTTATCTTTGCTTTTGGGAGAGAGATATTTTTGTGAGAATTTTAGTAGTTGAGAGAGGGATTCTTTGCTATGGAATTATTTCTTTCTTTCATGGATATTTCTGAAAGTGGATAGGGTTTGAAGGATACATCTCAAGTTTGGATTTGTCTTCTCTTTTGTTTCCTTCCTTCTTCGATTCAACCTTCGTAGGACATGAGGTATGGATTGAATATTTTAGTTACTTTATGTC
Organism: Chamaecyparis obtusa; assembly: GCA_027943335.1. Taxonomy (NCBI): domain Eukaryota; kingdom Viridiplantae; phylum Streptophyta; class Pinopsida; order Cupressales; family Cupressaceae; genus Chamaecyparis; species Chamaecyparis obtusa. The sequence continues at coordinate 287,105 of BSBK01005056.1, read as the reverse complement.
TCTGATATATTATGGATCTATTTATATATTATCATTATTTATTATATCTTTACTTTTCATTTATATGGTTATTTTAAAGTTTTGAGTTTTTGTTTGTAAGAATTGGCATGTGTTTTCCTAGGGTTTTTAGCAACCCATTTTTGGAGATCTATTATTATAATAATTTAAATTGCATCTAGGGTTTTACTAAATTGATTTTCTGGAAGAAAAATTTACAGATCTCAAATGGGTATCTCTCTGATTTTATTTTTAGGGTCGAATTAATGCCTTATTTTTGACATTTTGGCAGACTATGCCTGTCCATTCTCGATTCCGAATTTTCTGTCAAATGTATTCGTATGCTACAGGCTGATATGATTATATAAAAATCTAAATTTGATATAAAATATTATCCTAAGTCTTATCTTTCATTTCCAATTGTTTTGGAGAATTTTTATTATGTTTTGTGAAAATTACAACCGTTTTAGTGAAGGTAGGTCTGAACCCTAACCAGAATTTTCTGTTTTAAACCAGAAGTCATAACTTTCTTTCCCACCGTTGGATCTTCCTAAAAATCAAATTGAGAGTCCATAATTATGTTAGCTAAATCTCCACCAAAGATATTTCCTTTATTGTTTGTTTTGTGGAAGATATGGATGACTGTTCTATGATGACTATTCTTTGCATTTAATCCTTGCTTGAAATAATTCAGTTTAAGAACATCATTAAGTTTTAAGGTTTCGTATGGTCACCAGAGGCTATTAGAATGTTTTTTTTGGTTAATTGGATCTATGTATACTCTGAATATGTTTATAATATCACTTGGATGTCTTCTTATATGTTTGGAACATTCTGTATGCCATATTGGGTTTAGGGTTGTCAAGTGGACTAGGGACAACATATGTTTTCCTAAACTCAATCAAATGTTGTTATGGAATTGGTATGAATTCTTGATGATGGATCTATTATGCTCTTATGATTTTTATATGTATGTTAGGGAACTTAAGTACACTAGGTGAGTGGCTCATAGTGAGGGGCCGGGGCCCTAAGTGGCTAGTACCAGGATAACCTACTATGAGTTATTTAATCAAGTGATAACCTAAATAAATGAATTGGGAATGGGAGATTATTGGAATGGGAAATTACACACTAATCAAGATTAATTGTGCCTCGCCCATGCCTTTAGTGCTAGTAAAGACTAAGGATGGGAGTGGGAGAAGGTACCTATGCGTAGGTACGACTGGATGACCTTGTCTGTACGAGAGGCATTCGGTTCCGCATGTGCCTACTTGGGGGCCGGGGCCAAGAGTGGCTAGTACCAGGACAACCCAAGGGGTGAGGGCTATGCGATGACACTCACCTAGCTTGTAGCTTAGAGTCTCTACCAAATTTGATCATGCCTCTGGTAGTCCTTGTGGTCTTCTTGTCTTTTCTTTTGTGTTGTGACTTTGGGAAAATTTTATCACCACCTTAGAAATTTCCTAGTTGTTACCTCTTGTATGGGCCTTTGGTTCTATCTCCTAGCTCGGGGGAGTGGGCCTATTGGTTCCACGTGGTTGGGTGGTTAATATTTATATCGAGGTATTGATCGTGATTCTTTGGATGATCCTAGCACATATTCCTTTCCAGATCTGCAGTTGAAGATTTCTTATTGGATATTTTAATATGTTGAGATGTACTTATGTATTTGTATTCATGTAATTTTTAATCTCCTAAAAGGAGTCTTGTAGTATTGATGCAATCTCAATTCAAAGCAATGCATAAGAGAATGGGTAGTTCTAGGTAAAAGAAAGGGAAAAGAATGTGGAATATTGGACATGTCACTAGCATTAAAAGAAAGTGTTTATGTTATTTCTCCTATCCTCTTATGTTGTCCACGTGTAAAAGAAATAATCTTAAATATAGTTATATATAATGATGTATCACAACAATAATGTATTATCTCTTGATGAAAGAATCCAAGGAAATTATTGAGAAATGATAGATTAGTGATTGGAATTATTAACAATGAATGGTTATGAAACAATGCAATAAAATAGTAATTTGATTTTAATGTTAATACTTGGTTCATGTTAATGAAGTACCTAGGATGATGCCTACCTTAATAAATATTAATCTCTTACCTAAATGATTAGAGAAAAGTGATATAAAGGATAGTAGATGTAGATGAAATCAATATGAATTTATGGAATGAGTTGGTAAAAGGAATAATGATGTTGGATGATTAACTTATGTTTAATAAAAGAAATAAGTTAGGACATTTAACTTGATGCATTAAAATGAACGTAGATCTTTTAAGCTCATGATTCCATGAATATCTTATGCATGTAAATGGTTTATATGATGTTGCTTTAGTAGCGACGTTAGGGAACCCGTGAGAACTTAAGTTGTATAAATATTACATTCAAGTAGTAGAAAATTATTTCTTCTTTTAGAAATATGAAGTGTAATGATGAATATTATTCTAGTTAAAATTAAAAAAAAGAAATTTACTACTTACATTTTATAGAGGTTTATGTCTTGTCCTCTTGGGTTTCCTGGCGGGGCATTACAATCATGTCCTCATTCCACCTAGACAATCCCTTCCCCCTAGTAATTTTTGAAACACTCTTTACCCTTCTTTTCCCTAGCCCCTCCTAGTGGAGGCAACAATTCTACAGTGCAGATGTCAATTGGCGCTTTCCATGGTTGGCGCAAGCATTGATCTAAACCCCCTTTTCACCCTAGTGAAAATTTTGATCTAGCAATTGATGTTTATGCTTTCTTCCTCCCCCATTCCTATGCCTATGGAGGCATCAATCGTGGGATAAATATTTACACAGATGTCAATCCTATAATTGGTGTTTTCACCCCACTAGGGTTTTGACCCCTAATGTGTGATACATTAAATGAATGTGAATTATAATACAACATTTAGGAACTCACTAGAGATTCATACTATGTCGATCATTGGTAGACCTACACACGCTCTCCTAGATGGTCCTTATGTCTTTTCTTTTCCATCTATCCAAATAGAGATCTCTTTTTGACCTATGTGTGTTGAAAATGTCCTCTTGTAGGCCCCTCTAGACCTAGTTAAAGGCCCTCGATGGACCCTAATTTCTTCTTAGACCCTATTTTATTCACCATTTTCTTCCACCACCCTGTCGGTCATGCAAAATTCCCTTTTATTCTAAATTCTCCTCTTTTTTCTCCTTTTTGTCCTTTTTCAAGAAATTCCCACAATTTTTTTTTGTGCCAATTTATCAAGAGGGCATACCTTTCCACCATCATCGCTCTCATTCGACTCCTAGGTCTCCATTGTTCCTCTAGGACATCTTATTTTCTCTTATTTGATGTGATGTCACTCCTAACACTACATCAAAGAGGGGAAAAAGTAGATGTCCAAATTTGTTCATTGTGAATTCATGACTATTCACCCCTTTTAATTAATTAAATTTACAATTAATTAATTACCTAGCCAATAGTAATATAGTTGATTTTAATTAATTACTTATATTATTTTATCTTTTTCCATAATATAATTAATATCTAATTAATTATATTATCCCTTTAGCCTAATAATGTTGTACGTGTTAAATATATCACATTATTTCCCTTTACCCAATATTTAAATAATTTCATAATTATTGGATTATCCTCTTTCTAGCTTGATCCTTGTGATTTAGTTAATTTTTTAAATAACTAAATCTAAACCTAGCCTAAATCCTACCCTAGAAACCCAATCATGACACTGCTAGACCTACTCCCTAATTAATCATTAATTAACCTTGATTAATTAAACTAATTGTGTGATTCCTACACCAATTAGTGCTCCCTCAAAATTTGAATGTGTCTCACATGTGAGAGAGCATTCCCACATCCAACCACCAAACTTCCTTATATTGTCATCTACCTTATTACACATTTGTCTCCCCTTTCTTCTTTGAGGCTTGCTTAGACATGTGTGAGATTTCTCAAGCCTCCCATCTCTTACACTTATCTCCCACTTGGAATTTATTACCACCTCTTCCAAGGTTTCTCACACATGTGTGAGAAACTACCACCCTTGCATGGCCAACTACTCTTGCATATGTGGCTTCCATTTAGCATCCACATCTTTTCCACCTCATTAATCTAGATGAATCTCAATGCTCCACTCAATTTTGAATCTCAACCATCCATTCCTCCCAAAACTCTATAAATAGGAGCCTCTCCATTATAATTTCATAATCAATTGCATTCTAGTATTGTTATCATGCTAAATTCTCTCTAGAGCTCTTAGTTGCAATCTTAGTCATTTTGGCATCTTAGCATAGCATTTCTCATTTGCATTTAGTTTTAGAAATCATGGTTTTTCTAGTTTATATTTTCATCATTTATTGCATCATATCTATGATCTTTGCATTAGACTTCTCATTCTAGCTTTCATTTATAGAATCATACTCATATTCATCATTATTTGAGGAATATTATTGGTGCATTTGAGAGCATACCCGCATCCAAATAGCTTAAGATAAAATCAATGGAGTAGGGTGTCTCCATTTATCTCATCTAAGGTGTGAGTAAATTTTTAGTTAGTGAATGCATGATTTAACCTTGTTTGTGTTTGTTTTAATTATGCTAATAAGTCAAACTTATCTATACATGTATACCACATTGTTGTAAAACATCATTACTGTACAAAGTACAACACATATGACAATAAACATTATAATGCGTGAAAACTTTAATATGCATCTTACAACATGTGGTACGTGCACAATTAATCTTAACATAAAAAGGTTTTGTCATTTCAAAAAATCTTTGACTAATATTTCTTATTTGAGGGAATCGTTGAACAAATCTTTCATAAGATTTTATTTCAATCATATCCAAAAATAATTTTGGATGTGGCTCACCATTTGTGGATCCAATTTACTTCTAACAACATATCTTTGGTTGGATGAAACCCTTGTGTTGTCATGCCAAAAAAATTTAATTAATGTTCTTAGTTCATCAACAATAACCTTGTCTTTGCGGGAAAGTCTACCCAAGAACGTCCAAAGAGAATTAGTGTTAGGATCCTCAATTTTTTCTTGCCTCCCTAAGGAATTTTGTAATGTTCTTCTACTTATCTTTAATGGATTACTTGATTTTCTTATTAAACAATATTTTTTCATTTCCTTTCCCATTATGGTTGATGTGATAACATGTTAAGTAACTTTGGAATCTTTAGTACATGATTTTGAACCAATTACTTGATATGCATCAAATAGGTTTCTCAGAATAGTTCATTCACTATTATTTTGGATGATCTTAACCCAAGAATTTTCATTGTCTTTCAAAATTTTAGATTTCTAACTATTTTAACAATTAATTGGAATCTTCCAATTTAATTTAAGATTTCAAAATATTTATTGCATATTCTTTTAACCATTCTTTTATAAGTTTGTATAGAAATATTTTTTCAGGCATTGACTTAAAAATATTAAAATTAATGTTAATTAGAACTTCAATTTTCTATGAATAATTCTAGGAGGTGTTAAGATTGGTGTATGTTCTTCATTTGTATTAGTGCATTAGGTACATTCATCACATCAAATTGAGTAGGTGTCTGTTCATCATTTGATTGATCATTCATTTTGATTTCTTCTTCAATTTCCCTAAGTTTTATTGGTATATAAAATTGAGATGGTGTAGATGAGGTACCTTCTCCTTCTAATGTTCTTTGTTCACGTAATATCCTTTTATGCTCCCTTTGTCTTTCCTTTACTACTTTGCATTGCTTGGTTGTTCCTCTCTTGTTATTTCCCATCATTAATATCAATTTTTTGAAATAGTATCATTTTACAAAAATGTGTTACCAAAACTTATACAATCAAATTGTCAAAATAGCTACAAATTGTCATCATTTTTATAATCAAAAGTATTAAAAATAAAAATAACATTGGAAAAATAAAATATGAAGACAATTCAATCATTTGAAATCATATAAAACAAAAAACATATCTTACACTTTTTGAAAATGTCCTAGAAATCCACGAGTAGTTAGAGTGGGACCTTAAACAATTTGCAAAAGTGTTGATTTTGATATTGACAATGAAATTTAGCTCAATATAATTTGAAAGAGTTATGTTTAGTCAAAAACCATATGCATTCTATTGAGCTAAATGTCCACCATTAATATTGGTGTTAAACGCCCAACATTCATAGTGTCAAAAACTCATGCAAATTTTAGCCTTATAAAACATATGTAGGTTATTTGTCCCTTAAACAAGTCCTTAATAACAAATAAGGAAACTAAGGAGAGATAAGGGAGACAAGGGAGAGAGTGTTTTCATAACTGATGTAGTGATTGTAAGTGATTACTGGAGTTGTAATGAGATAGATTTGATTGCATCATGATCAGTTATTGAGTTGTCATTGCAGATGTCAAGTATGTTGTTGGATATAAGAATGATGATCAAGATGTTTTAGTAAGTTTCAGTTGTAGAGATTTATTTGGGAGTCTAATGGATGTTTCATAATGTTAAATGCATGACTGCTACTATTGATATTGACCGGTAAGTAAGATATGATAAGAGGAAGATTAACAGTACAACTGCTAGAACAGTTAGTGATAGGTGATAGGTGATTTGAGTGGTTTGTCAAATCTTAGTTTTTCTTGTAATGTGGTTACAACATATGGTTTCTAATAGTGTGTGGATGCTATAGTTTCAATCACAACTGATTTGAGTGATCAGAGTGAAGATTAGATGACCAGAAAATAGAGTTAGAGTTTTTCATAGGTTGAAGTGTTAAAGTTCTTGAGATATAGTGATTAAATATTTGATCAGTAATCAGTGAAGGTATTGTGATGAATTTTATTAAGTGAGTCATGATCTGGTGATGTGTATTAAATATCAAAGGTGATGATCTAGCATTATATTTTTTGATTCTAGCATATGGAGAAGATTCAAGAGGAAGTAAATGTATAGTCAAAATGTGTTTCACCCCTTCACACTAAATTCTATGTAAATCATTGTATTGGTCGACATGGTGTAGGAAAATTGTTTTATGCATTGAGATATGTGTACTAATGAGTTGGATTCAAGTGAGAAGATTGAAAGTTAAATTGTAATTAGTTTAGGGCAATCCTAAGGTAGTGAAAAACTTAAGGGCTTGAGGAACAAGTATATAAAGGATGAAGTTGATAGTTTATGATGTTGATCGCATATTGGAAAGTGTGGTGTCAAGTGTGAGTTGTGATTAAGATGGGGAAGAGATAGGTGTGGTTAGAAGTGATTATGCACTTCAGTGGATCTAGTCAAGTAGAAGTAGTGTTATTTTACAGATCATTATTCATGTTGTTCACTAATAGTTACAACACTCAAAATCCCTTAACAAGGTGCATCCAAGCAAGTTCCTATTGTAAATCCTCTAACAAGATGGCACATTAGTTTATGTTTGAAGTCCTCTAACAAGACTAGTCTTCATAGGGTAAATTTTATAACTGTAATCACCTAAAATTAGGCTAATAGAACCTAAGGCCCTATTTGGCATCATTCAAGATAAAACCTTAATTATGTTAATTTGATTCTTGATTATTGACATAATTCATAAAACTCAATAAAATCAATGAAATCTCTTAATTCAAGCATTTATCATCAAAGTATCAAGAAAAATCAATTTAATTATCTCTATGCCTAATTAATTAAATCAATCCCATTAAATTTATGGCTAGAGTAATTAATTAAAAGAAATAAATAAACCCCTCTCAAAATGACATGTCACCTTAAAGGGGACAACAAAGATACTTTGAACCAATGAGAGGTAATCACATGGATCAAGCTTGGAAGCATCTAACCACTCCTCATGGATGCATCCTAACCATTCAAAATCTCAAGATTCTATAAAAAGAGAATTTTCAAACCTCAAATGAGATAGTTAATTTGAATTCATACATGCATGTTGTTGTTTTGATTTTCATATGCTCATAGAAAATTAGAAAACATTTCAATTTGGTCAATAGTAAATGAATTCATTATCTAATGGCTAATTTGGATGAATCTCATAGTTTTAGCTTCATTTTTGCATAGTAATCTTGAATCTCTCATCCTAGTATTGCATTGTCACTGTTTAGGATTAAATCTGAGGGAAAATTTATAATCCTTTTCATACTTGTACTAGTTAGAGAGCAATAAGAAGCTTTCAATTTTTATTTTGTTTGATTGATTTAGATGTGCTAACAATTGATATAATTTCATATTGAAGTGTTGTGTTGTAGATTTGCAGGGCCAATAATTCACACACACATTTCTGGCACCCACCGTGGAGCCCAAGCCCTAGATTTCTATCATTTTTCACTAATCTTTAACGTGTTTCTTTTTTCCAGGGATCGCATACAGGAAATTGAATCGCATCTGGGAAGAACAGTCATACCCCACATTTCTTGGATCACATCTGGGATTTCCTAGATCGCATATGGTCAAGTATCATATCTGTTTGAATTTAGGATCGCATGTGGGAAATAGGATCATATCTGGATAATTGAATCATATTTGGGAAAAGGGATCGCATCTAGTAAAATTCAGGATCGCATCTAGAGATATTTTCTTGAATTTTGGATTGTCTGACCCCAAATGATTTGATTTGTTGTTTTATGTGGTTTTTAAATAGCCTAACTATGGTTTGTAGGATGAATGATAGAGACACTAATATTTCAAACTACTAATGGTTTTGATTAAGTAAAAATAGGATTTGAAAGGTCCTGAAACCTTGTACAAAAGATCAAAAGATATTCAACACTGATCAGTCAGCCAGAAAAAGAAGCAACAAAAACAAAGGCACTCAGCCCAACAAAAGACAGCAGAAAAAGACTGCCAAGAAGTCAGAAATAAAGAAAGACAGCACAGAAAAAATAAAGCAATAGCTAATTGATCTCCATCAAATCATAGGCATGAACAACTAGGAGGTCCATATTAACATTCTGATCCACCAGCTCCATTTCTTTTTTCTTCATCCCATCTCTAGTGTGGTTACCGATACCAGTATCCTTGAGGTCCTTGTTATCCTCTCCTTTGTTGAGCTTCAACTTCTCCATAGAAACTTTAGTATCATCAAGAATCTCAATGATTTGGGTCCTCTGCTCATTGTTCATGGGCTTGTCCATATTGTGGATTTTCTCTTCCAGAAAAGTGATTCTTTCCTCCTGCCTCTTATTGTCATTTTTTAGCTTCTCAAAGGCTTGGTCTAAGTCCATCACTTTACCCCCCATTTCACCAAAGGCTTCACCTTTCCTGATAGCTTCCATCCAGTCTTCAAGGCACTTAGCCAATGGCTTGTCCCAAAAATTAGCCCTTTTTATCATGTTTATTGTCTTTTTCTGGTCTTGGATGTCCTCTTTGATAGTTTTGATATCGAGAGCAACAGAGCCCAGAAACTTCCCGAAGGAGATAATATTGTCCTTATGGTAAGGATCAATGTTGTATTCAGTATTCTTCCTTAGGGGGTCACTAGTCCCAGCCTGGTTGGGGCCTTTACCAGAAGCTTTCTCTTTCTCCTTCTCTTTGTGATTAACACAAGTATCAGTCTTGTTCTCTTCCTCTTGAATTTTGTCAACAATGCTATAATTCCTTTTACCTTTCTCTTTCTTGTACACAATTTTCTCCTCATCATCAAATAATCAAAAAGGCCTTTTTTCTTGGTAATCCTATTGTTTTCCACTTTTTTCCCTTTGGTTTTAGGGCTATTTCTTTTAATTATTTTTTGATTCTATTGTTCATCCTCAGAAGTGGGGAAATCTTCATTCAACAACTCAAACTACTAATGGTTGTTTGTAGGTTGCCAAAATAAATCAACAAGACTTCATGCTTTAGTTTTTAGGAACTTAATACAATTTGATTTCATTTTGAAAATCAACCAGAGGATTATGCTCTTTTCCCTTGAGGAAAATCAGAAACTCAAAAGTTGACTTGCATTTTGGGGTTACATTGGGGAAATCAATGTTAAAGATTGCATGATGTGCTTGGGATTTTTGGTTTGAGATAGGATATTATGCTCTTCTCCTTCATGGAGAATCATAAATCTAAACCTCATAATCACTTATCCAATTTATTTATTGCATACCTTTAGAGGGCCTTTCAGCTGAGGAAAAAAGGTCCCAGGAATGACCCAAGAGGGGACAAGTCTTAAGCCAACTCTTCCACCCCATTATAAAATTTGACACTTCCTTGAGGTGAAAGCCTCAGAAGACATAATTCATCTTTTCTTGGAAGATTTATGATCAATTACAATGACAAACTTGGATCTCATGTAGAGTGGAGCCGCTTAAATCTCGCTTGTGAGACTACACATTTTCAAGTTCCTATAGGGCTTATGGTCTAAATCCTGCTTGTGGGACTATGGGAGATGGTTATGAATGTATGCCTTTATTAAAAACCTTATGTTAGATACTACTCAAATCACCCCTAAAAGGTTGTTATCACTTGTGCAAGGAAAATAGTAATTTCCCCAAGACATTCACCATATTGAGCCTTCATTGACGTTACCACTCAGCTAATACGGGCTCCAATATCCATTGTGTGTTATTGGACTACCATATTATAAGGATTATTTGAGTGTGTTCCTAAGTCAGTAAACAAGTGGTTTCAATCTCTACCTAGCATAAGGAAGGTTAGGTGTGTCTACTTAAAATGATTGCTTGATGTGTTCTAACTACAAATTCAGATAAATTCCCCCCAAATGAATAAACACATAGCATTTACAAACACCTACAAGTCACTGGAATCTGATAGAGATGACCCATATTCCCAAAAATCACTGAAAATAGTAATTGAAAGACATCATTGAATTGTATCTAGTAATCTTGTATCATATCCTGTATACCGTGTCGCATCTTGGATTTCCCAAATCACATCTGGTAAACACAACATTTCCTGTGTCGCATTTGGTGACTAGTGAATATCTTGGGTCACATACCGTATTTCCTAGGTCGCATTTTGGGCCTAAAGTTTGTCATTCACCTATAAAGGATCACATCTAGGACAATGAGCATTTTTGTACTTGTCAGAACCATAATTTTTACATTTTTAGATACCCATTTAAGCCATTAGTAAGATTTTGTTGTCAAAACACATCCATCTGATAACCTGAAAGAGATATTTTTGAGAAAGTCTTGTCACCTTGCATGGTCTAATCTGCATTGTCCAAATTGTGGAGTCAGTTTATCCTATCAGTTAACATCAAGTTCCCAGCTCACTATCAGGGTACTTTGACACCCTTTAACATTGGAACTTTCATGCTATCAGACCCACTTGTATTTTGGTTCCCAACTCACTATCAGGGCACTTTGACACCCTTTAACATTGGATCCATAAGACATTTTAAAATCCACTCTTGCATCCTTGAGCTCACAATCAAACATTGCAAATATTCAGACCCACTTAAATACAAGACACTCATTGATTCCTTAATCAAGTTTTCATGGTTAATACAAGACATAAATCTTATCATTTTGAAAATAACCCATTCTTGAATGAAGTATCATTGCTTACATTTGAAAAAGGAGAAACTTCAAGACTTAATCCTTTATTTCAAACAACACCAAGCATCACATATAGGGAAACCCACGAAGAAAAAAATATGAATAATCAAGAAGACTTCCATTGTGATGCAGGGGCATTCTAAGGTACTCAACAAATCTGCATGGTGGTGTGTTGAATTGGTTTTGTGTTACTCAATTGCAGCTTTAACCAATGGTCTTGGTTATTGAAGGAAGCTCGGTTGCTGAAGGAACTCAGTGAAAATGCTGGCACTCAGTGGAACTTGTACTTAGTGATGCCTATGGTGCTTTGTCGACATGCTTGTTTGGTGATTCTTGGTGTGCTTGGTTGTTTCACCGATGCTTGGTAGTTCTAGTTTACTGATTGGAGTTCTTGGAGAGTTGGTTGGCTGACTTGGTGTATTTATTATTGGTAGATTTTGTTGTATTCTCCTATGTAGATCTAGAAGCCAACATGGAGAATTAATTATTTGTAAGGCTATTTGAGAGCCAATTGTTGTTGCATTTAATATTTGTTTGTCATAGAAGCCGACTTGGCTTAGGAGTTGGTTATTTCTTCCAGTCGACCTATAGTTGAGGAAATGTAATTAAGGAGTGTTTGGGTCGATGTTTAGGGGGCAGACAGATTTGGGGAAGCAACAGATAGAAGCATAGCCTTTGGATCCTATGAGATCTTGAAGATCAAATTGTTTATCTGATAGTTGTAATAGAAGAGCTAGTGGTTTGCATGCTTAGAGACAAGGATATTTCTTGGAGGTTTGTGATCTCAAGTTTATATTTGCCTTAGTGTTTCCATCAATTTCTGATGTGTTTCAGAGATAGACTAGCTAGGAGATTGTAGAAATAATTTGTGATTGTATTTGGCCCTAACTCGGAAGGCCTTATAATCGGGCATGTTAATGAAAATTCTATTGAAACATTATATTGTTGTGTTATTCTGCATTTTTGGTGTTTGACTGCAAGTTTGGACTGTCCTTAATTGGATTCTCCTCCCTTGTCCTGCATCACATTGGGATGAAAGACATGATGAACCAGATGACCAAAACAATTAAGAAGAGGATCAACAACAAGAAGCCCATTATGATTCAGATGATGCAGATCCCACTAAACAAGAATACCAAAGAGCTATAAGAAGCAAACAATTCAATAAAATCCTTGAGATAACTTTGGAAGAAAACAAGGAAAAATACTTCCTAGAACTCACCTCTCAAGGAGTGAAACTACCAAAGGACTATGATGTAAACCAACTTAAGAAAAAAGAAGATATTAGTCCTATGTCTATTTTGACAAGACAACTACTTGCTATGCAAAATAAAATCAAAGAACTCAAGAAAGAGAAGGACAAACCAACAAAACAATATTCATTGGAGCACATTTGTCCTTTCCCTCTTGACAAGGGACTAAAGATGATTCCATTTCCTAAAAAAGTCACAATTCCTAAATATGACAAATATACTGGAAATTTTGACCCTCAAGATCATGCGAGGGAGTTTTTCACAACTAGTATGGAATTCATGCATGAACAAACATATCTCATGAGATTATTTCCACAAAGCTTAGGTGGACAAGCTATGGATTGGTTCTCAAAATTACCTATAGGAATCAAGATATTTGATGAGCTAGTGCAAAATTTCATACAACAATACTCCTATAACATCCAACACACAGTGACAATGTTGGATCTATTCAATACCAAATAGAAAATAGGAGAATCATTCTTGAATTTCCTACAACTATGGAGGAAAATCTTTGCACGATATGCTCAGAAAATACCTAAAAATGAAAAAATGGACATCTTCATTAATAACTTGGTACTAGAAATGAACTTTCCTATACAATTACAAGGTCCACCAAGTTTTGATAAGATGATAGATAGTGCCATCAAGATTGAAGAGGTCTTGATCAAGAAAGGGGAAATCACTATCAATAAAGAAAATAAAGACAAGTACTATCCCAACAAAGATAAGTACAAATACGAAAACAAAAACAAGAATGCCATCAATGATGGAGTGGTCGATACTCCCAACACAAAACCAAAATCAGATGTTTTCAATCTTATGATGAGCCTTTTGTAATCACCTAAAATCAGGCTAATAGAACCTAAGGCCCTAGTTGCCCTAATTCAGCATAAAAACCTTGATTATGCTAATATGATTCCTGATCATTAACATAGTTCATTAAATTCAATAAAATCAATTAAAATCTTAAATCAAGCATTTACCACCAAGGTACTAAGAAAAATGAAGTCAATTAACTCTAGGCCCAATTAATTAATTCAATCCCACCAAATTCATGGCTAGGGTAATTAATTAAAAGAAAATGATAAATCCCTCTTTATCAACAAACATACTCCAATCATTAAGAGGCTCTCACATGGATCAAGGATCAAACATGAATGCATCTCAACCACTCCTCATAGATGCATCTCAACCGTTCAAATCCTTCAAAATTCTATAAAAGAGAATTTTCAAATGCTCATTCTACCTTCTTGATGCTTGAATTTTACCTTCCTAATGCTTTGATTTTTAGCTTACTAACTCTTTGATTGTGATAGTTGTTTTCATGCTTCCATGCTTTCATTTCATATGCTCTAGTTAATTAGAAAAATATCTCAATTGGGTTTTAGTAAAGAATCTATGATTTAATGGCTAATTATGATGCATTTTTCTAGTTTCTAAATTAATTCTTGCATATTTCCTTTGAATCTCTCATTTTAGTATCATATTGTCACTGTTTAGGGTTAAATCTGAGAGCTACTAACACCCTTTTCACACTTGTGCTAACTAGAGAGCAATAGGATGATTTCAATTGTGTATTTCTTGAATTTTCTTGATTAATCCACTAACAATTGATGCAATGTCCTATTGAAGTGTTGTGTTGCAGGTCCATAACTCACACACACATTTCTAGTGCCCACCATGAGGCAAAGCCCTGGATTTCATATTTTTATAGATTTTTTTACTAATTTTCGTCGTGTCTTTTTCTGCCAGGGATCGCATTCAGGAAGAATAGTCATACCCTATATTTCCTAGATCATATCCAGGATTCCTAGATTACATCTAGTAAAGGTATCGTATTTAGTAAATTTTAGGGTCGCATCTGGTGATTTGGGTCGTATATGGATAATGGGATCGTATTCAAGAAATAGGGTCGCATCTGGTTGATTTTAGGATCGCATCTGGGATTTTTTCTTGAATTCTTGAGTTTTCTTACCCCTAATAAATTAGATTGTTAATTTCTTTGGTTTTTAGCAGCTTAACTATGGTTTGCAAGATGAAAGACAGAGACCCAAATGCTTAAACTACTAACATTTTCTTATAGGTTGCCTCAAAAGAATAATTAGACTTAATGCTTTTTTTTTAGGTACTTAAATACAACCTAATTTCATCTTGTAAATCAATTAGAGGAATATGCTCTTTTCCCCTTGAGGGAAAATCAGAAACTCAAAAATTGAATTACATTTTGAGGTTAAATTGGGAAATGAATACTAACACTTGCATAATATGTCCTAGATTAGCAATTTGAGCTAGGAGATTATGCTATTCTCCTTCATGGAGAATCAAAAATCCAGATCTTAAAATTGCATATCTACTTTCTTTTAGAGAATTATCTTTTGAAGGTTTATAAATTTGGGATTTCTAACAAGCTAATGAGTGAATGTTATATTTTTTCTTGATCTTAAACAGCTTAACAAGTGGTTTGCAGGTCAGTTGTCCAAGACAAATATCAAAAGAAACTACTAATGCTTGTCTTGCAAGTTTCCTAAAAGAAAGAAATTAAAAACTTCATGCTTATTTTTCTAGGAATTTAATACAATTTGAGGTCAAGTTGCAAACTAATCAGAGGATTGTGCTCTTTTCCCCTTGAGGGAAAATTAGAAACTCAAAATTTAGCTTGTAATTTGGGGTCAAATTGGAGTAATTGGATTTAATTTGCATGATGTGTTTGGGATTTTTGATGTGAGTTAGGAGATTATGCTCTTCTCCTTTATGGAGAACCAGAAATCCAGAGCTCATTATCACTTATCCAATTTCTTTATTGTACACCTTTAGAGGGCCTTCTGGTTGAGGAAAAAATCTCCCCAGAATGACCCAAGTGGGGACAAGTCTTAAGTCGACTCTTCCACCCCACTATAAAATTTGATGCTTCCTTGAGGCTAAAGCCTTGGAAGACATGATCTATCTTGTCTTGGGAGATTGACGATCAATCCCAATAACAGACTTAGATTTTTTGTAGAACGGAGCTGCTTGAATCTTGCTTGCGAGACTACACACTTTCAAGTTCCTATAGGGTTTATGGTCTAAATCCTGCTTGTGGGACTATGGGAGATGGTTGTGAACAGATGCCTTCATTAAAAACTTTATGTTAGATGCTACCCGAATCACCCCCAAAAGGTTGTTATCACTTGTGCGAGGCAAATAGTAATTGCCCCAAGACATTCACCATATTGAGCCCTCATCGACATTAACACTCAGCTAATATGGCCTCCAATATCTATTGCATGTTATTGGACTGCCATATTCTGAGGAGTCTTTGAGTGTGTTCCTGAGTCAGTGAACAAGTAGTTTCAATATCTACTTGGCATAAGGCATTGTTAATATGATTTAGAACAATAGAGAGGGGGGGTGAATCAGTTGTTCTTAGGTCCAAATGTATAAAAAAAACTTAAATACTTTTCTTTAAATCAGATCCAATAACCAAAACAAACTCGGTCATCACTAATTCAATAATAGAAACATCTAACAATGCAGTCCACTACCCAGCTGTAACTTAACTTGTAAAACATAGAAATGTTCAAACCAAAACATTCACACAAGTATTAACACTGGGATTTATAGTGGAAACCCAATTTGGGAAAAACCACTTTGTAACATGCTACTATTATTTTCACTCTTCTGAAGTGAGCACAGTAAAAAGCCAACCTTGTCAAAGGTTACAATACACACTGTCAAGTGTGACCCGGTTAAAGGATTTCAATCACCCTGTTAAAAGTGAGCCTTGTCATAGGACTTACATACACTCCATTAGAATGTAACCTTTTTCAAAGGATTTAACATATGACTATTAGGTCAACCTTTGTTAAAAGGATTTTGACTATTATAATGGTTAGAAAGTAGCAGCAATATTTATCTAAAAAAATATACAACTCACTTTGCAAATATCAGATCTGATTCCGTACACTAATGCTAGTTTACTGACTTTGAAACTTTGCCATCTCCATCTCTGATCTGCTCAAAACTTTTCTTCAAGCAACCACCACAATTCTCCTTCAGCCTTTTCTTCTTATTCAGTCAATAAAACTTTACTAATCTTCCAGCATTCTTTGTTCACCCATGCACTTGCATATCCAAATTCTTAGATTCCCTTTATACTTTCCTCAATTAGGTTAACTCATCTTATACCACTTAATCTCATTCATAGATCTTAGGGTTAGGTCAGATTCATTGAATTTACCCATTTCATGTTCTTTGGCTCCTTTTCTAGAATCATCTCAAATCTCTTAAAGATTTACAATAAAACATTTTACAGTGCATTTAATGATTTCAAACAATCAATAAATAAAGTCAACACATTTTACATAATCCAAGAATTCAACAATGTCGGCTCCAAAATTAAATTCTCTTCAAATATAAAATTGTTGATGCTCAGTAAATACTGTGATCAACTACTTGGTCTTCATGTAGAAAGCTTGGTCATTACTAAAAATGTTTCCTCAGCTTACACTGTCTTCCTCAGCAATTAACTGTTGTTCGGTCAACACTATAATTTTGCTCAGCATACATTGACTTGGTTGACACTAACATTACTCAGCTTAAACATGATTTTTCCATTCTTTTCTCAGTCAAGCCTACCAGTTTAGTCTTCAATCTTACTAGTATAAACAATACATTATCTCATCATTGTGCAACATAGTCAAGTACACTTTGTAGTATCAAGATAACTCAACCACACCTTAGGTGCTATTGTTACCAACCTTGCCTACCCCCTTAGCAACACTCAAATAGATATAGTACTTTCCTAAGTAGCAATAGTATTACCAGTTAAGGTTTGACATCAATGACAATACAACAATTGTTTCAATTGTAGTTTCCAACAATCTCCCTCTTTGGCATTGATGGCAACACCATATGATATCACCTGAATAACACATGGATTACCAACCAATCCAAAAACTTATCTATTCATCAGAGAATTATTTATAATATCCTTAGCTTCATTCTGATTTAGAATCTTATAAGCATCACTTTTGTGACCATCAAAAGTATTCAGATCTCCCTCTATCCTGATCCTTCATTTCAGTTCATCATCCTTAGCTTGAGTTTCATGTGTTATCATATCAGTTCATCTCCCTCTTTGAAAAAAATACCAAAGTAGCAACTAAAACATACATCCATCATATGTAGATAATATCTGTGTAGCTCAGTGTTTCTCCCTCTATCATCTTGCTTATGATTGATTCCTTGTCTTTGCTCCTTTTCACAACTCTACGCCAGCCCTAAAGTGTGATAATCTTCTACATCAATTTGTCAAATTTTCTGTTGTAGCACATTTGATGCAGTGCTCCTAGCTTGTCTAGGTAGCCTCAGTTAGGGGAAGGACCCCTAATTGACTTCTCAAATACTCATGAGCTTCTCTAGGTAAAGCTTTAGTGAATATGTCTGCTAATTATTCTTTTGTATTCACATATTCCATTTAGACTTCTTTATCTTTTACTAATTCTCTCAAGTAGTGATACTTGATTGCAATGTGCTTGGTCTTAGTGTGCATCACTGGATTCTTAGAAATATTGATAGCACTTGTGTTGTCACAGAAAATAACAACAGGTTTAGTGATTTCTTCTTTCATGCCTATCAACAATTGTTTTATCCATACCAAATTTGAACAGTTTACTGCAATAGCAACATACTCGGCCTTGGTAGTAGATTGGGAAATGCAATTTTGTTTTTTTCTTGTCCAGGAGACTAATCTCTGTCCAAGAAAGAAAGCTCCACCACTAGTACTCTTTCTGTCATCTACATTTCCTACCCAATCAGCATCTTATAAACTCTGAGTTCAAATTTATCATCCTTCTTATAATATAGACCATAGTCAGTAGTTCCTTTCAAGTATCTCATAATTCTTTTCACAGCCATCATGTGTGTTTCCTTAGGATTGGCAGAGAATCTTTCCACAATCCCAACAACTAGTGCAATATCTGGTCTACTATGTACAGCATACTGTAATTTTCCAATCATGGATCTATACAAAGTCTGATTCACTTCTGCAACATCATCATTCTTAGATAAATTTTGTCCAGTAACCATAGGAGTTCCCACTGGTTTAGCATCTTCTATCCCAAGAAATTTTAGTATTTCATTAACATACTTAGACTGTGTAATGAAAATTCCATTCTTCCTCTGATATACTTGTAAACCAACAAAGAATTTAATCTCACCAAACATACTCATTTCAAATTCAGTTTTCATTTCATTTGAAAATCTTTTACATAATGCATCTTGTCCACCAAAAATAATGTCATCCACAAAAAATTTTGCCAACAAGATACCTTTACCTTCTTCATCTTTCATGTATAGATTTCTTGTGTCATTTGTTCTTGAAAATCCAATCTATATCAAGTAGTTGTGCAACCTCTCATACCATGCTTTGGGAGCTTGTTTCAATCCATATAGTACTTTATTCAGTTTGCACACCATGTGTCTTATGTTTGGATCAATAAAACCTTCTGGTTGTTCTATGTAAACTTCTTCTTCTAGTATACCATTCAAAAATGCAGACTTGATATCCATTTGATATACCTTGAAATCTTTATAAGTAGCATATGCAAGTAGAGTTCTTACTCCTTCCAAACTAGCTATAGGGGAAAATGTCTCCCCATAATCTATTCCTTCTTCTTGTGTGTAGCCTTTGCATACTAGCCTAGCTTTGTTCCTAGTGATTTCACCATTTTCATTCATCTTATTCCGAAACACCCACTTTGTTCCTATAACATTTTTGTTTTTAGGTCTCGGCACCAGAGTCCAAGTATCATTCTTCTCAATCTAGTCAATCTCTTTATTCATTGCTTGTATCCAGTCTTCATTCTCCAATGCCTCTCTAGTTGACTTGGGTTCAAATTCACACAATAGGCATGTTGGATCCTTAGTCTTACTTCTGGTCTGAATTCGAGTATTTTTGTCTCCAATTATCTGTTCAGGCTTGTGATGTCTTCTTACATATTTTTCCAAAATAGGTTCACCTCCTCTCTCCTCTATTTCATCATGTTCCTCAACAATATTGTCAGATTCAACTTATGAATGCTCAGCAACCTCTTCCTGATACTCAGTAGCATTTTCTTGTAGCTCGGCATGTTCTTGTTCTCTTTCGGCATTACTTTCTTGATGCTCAGCAACATCTATCTATCGCTCGGCATTGCTTACCTAAGACTCAGCATCAGGTGCAAGTCTATTACTTGCCTCTTCTTCTGCCTCAATATACACAAAAGATCTATAATCTTCTGGTTCTCTTTTGTTGTCGGTTTCATTTCTTTTTTCATATTCATCAATTTTGACATTCACACTTTCCACAATTTTGTTAGTGTTAGATTTCAAACACTTATAAGCTTTACTTTTTATGGAATACCCTAGGAATATGCCTTCATCACTCTTAACATCAAAATTTCCATTCCTAGTGTCTTTTAATATATAGCACTTACTTCCAAAGATTCTAAAGTATTTAACACTCGGTGCATTCCCATGCCATTATTCATAAGGTGTCAGATTTGTACCTTTCTTGTTCTATACCCGATTAAGAGTGTAGACAGCAGTGCTTATAGCTTCTTTCCAGTATTTTTGTGCCACATTTTTTTCAATCAACAATGTCCTTGCACAATCCAAGATAGATATGTTTCTCCTTTCTACTATACCATTATGTGGAGGTGTTCTAGGTCCAGACATCTATCTTTTAATTCCTCTATCATTGCAAAATAGATTAAATTCATTTGATGTAAATTCTCCACCTCGGTCAGATCTAAGACATTTCAGGTTCCTACCTGTCTCCTTCTCAACCTTAGCCAAATACCACTTAAAGAATTGAAAAGCTTCAAATTTTTCTTTTAGAAACATCACATGCATCATCCTAGTATGATCATCAACAAATAAGATAAAGTATCTAGCACCACAGTAACTTTGTACACCCATAGGTCCACAAAGGTCAGTATGAACCAAATCTAAAATGTTTTCAAAAGTAAAGGATTTGCTCTTAAAACTTGACTTTGTCATTTTTCCTAACTGGCATTCCTTGCACATCACATTCTCATGTTTCTTCAATCTAGGTAGACCTCTTACCTTTTTCTTCTTACTTATCTCTACCAGATTGTCAAAGTTAACATGACATAGCCTTTTATGCCATAACCAAATATCATCTAGTTGTGCAATTAAACATGTTTCTTCATATAGGTCAAGATAGAACAAATTACCTCTAGTCTGATCTCCACTTCCAATTAGTTCTCCAGTAGCATTAAATATTTTAGCTTTCTTGTGATGAAATTCCACTCGATAACTAGTTTTGTTAAGCTGGGCAACACTTAACAAATTATAATTAAGACCTTCAACCGAATATGAATTCTCACAAGATATCTTATCAGTCAGTTTAATCAAACCTTTTCCTCTAACAGGACATGGTGCATCATTACCAAATTTTACACTTTTACCTATGTAATGATGTAAGGTCTCAAACTTATTTTTGTCACCAGTCATGTGATGTGAAAAACCACTGTCAATAATCCATTTATCATTCTTGTTCACATAGGATATCAATGCAGTTTTCTCATCCTCATCAAATTCATCTTTGATTGCAACATAGACTACCTCAATTTCAAAATCATCACCATCAGTGTCAGTTTCTTTTTCAGCAATGTAACAAGATTTCTTACCTTTTCCTTTGTAGTCTTTGTTCCATCAGTAGCTTCTGTCATCTTTTATGTCTTTGTGTTTTCTTTTCCTTTCATCATCTTTATCCTTCTTGTTAGGACATCTAGCAGCTATATGACCAACTTTATTACATGCAAAACATATAATAGGGAGTTTACCTTTATACTTGCTTTTTCCCCTTCTTAGGCCATAATAGCTTCTAGATCTTCTAGTTCTTCATTAGAAGTGTCACTGTCACTTTCACTTTCACTTTCACTTTCACTGATGCATCTTTCTTTTTCTTTCTTTGGCTTGTTTAGAACTAGTTGTGACTTGAAAGTAGATTCAACATTACCAATGCTTCCAATAGTGAAATTATCATAGTTAGAGAGTTCAAAAGCAGTCAGTTTACCAACCAAACTTTCCAAAGTAAGCACATTAGCAGAGTTGCATCTAGATTCTTGAATAGCTAAGATCTTAATAGCATATATAGGATGCATGGTTCTTAGAACTTTCCCAATTATGGTTTCATCATTAATAGCCCCATTTTCTCCTCTAATAGCATTCACAACTTCTTTTATTCTACCACAATATTATGCTATGTTTTCACCTTCTTGCATTCTCATTTCATCATACTTACCTCTAAGACTCTTGGCCTTTTCTTTTAGCACATTTAAGTCACCACCATAGATCCTTGAAAGAGTGTCCCACATATCCTTAGCAGTTGTGCAATCCTTGATGTCCTCAAATTATGGATAGCTTAGGGTAGATGCAATTTCCAGTATTGCCTGATTATGTTCTTTCTTAGCTCTCATTTCTTCGGCAGTCAAAGGTGCGACAGGTGAGACATAGCTATTCTCAATGTAGTTCTTTGCAGAGTCACCAATACCAGCCAGATGCAGCTTCATCAAGCTTTTCCATGCAGGGAAGTTTTCCTTATTCAACTTCGGTACCTCCTTCTTATACATCCTAATCATTTTCTTCAAGCCCCTTTAAACTTGATTTCTGTCAACACTAATAATAAGCAACAAAGCTCTGATACCAATTGTTAATATGATTTAGAACAATAGAGAGGGGGGGTGAATTAGTTGTTCTCAGGTCCAGATGTATAAAAAAAACTTAAATACTTTTCTTTAAATTAGATCCAATAACCAAAACAAACTCGATCATCACTGATTCAATAATAGAAACATCTAACAATGTAGTCCACTACCTAGTTGTAACTTAACTTGTAAAACATAGAAATGTTCAAACCAAAACATTCACACAAGTATTAACACCAGGATTTATAGTGGAAACCCAATTTGGAAAAAACTACTTTGTAACATGCTACTATTATTTTCACTCTTCTGAAGTGAGCTCGATAAAAATCCAACCCTATCAAAGGTTACAATACACACTGTTAGGTGTGACCCAGTTAAAGGATTTCAATCACCCTGTTAAAAGTGAGCCTTGTCATAGGACTTACATACACTCCACTAGAATGCAACCTTGTTCAAAGGATTTAACATATGACTGTTAGGTCAACCTCTATTAAAAGGATTTTGATGTTACAATGGTTAGAAAGTAGCAGCAATATTTATCTTAAAAAATATACAACTCACTTTGCAAATATCAGATTTGATTCTGTACACTAATGCTGGTTTACTAACTTTGAAACTTTTCCATCTCCATCTTTGATCTACTCAGAACTTTTCTTCAAGCAACCACCACAATTCTCCTTCAACCTTTTCTGCTTATTCAGTCAATAAAACTTTACTGATCTTCTAGCATTCTCTGCTCACCCATGCACTTGCATATCCAAATGCTTAGGTTCCCTTTATATTTTCCTCAATTAGGTTAACTCATCTTATGCTGCTCAATCTCATTCATAGATCTTAGGGTTAGGTCAGATTCATTGAATCTACCCACTTCATGTTCTTTGGCTCCTTTTCTAGAATCATCTCAAATCTCTTAAAGATTTACAATAAAATGTTGTACAGTGTATTTAATGCTTTCAAACAATCAATAAATAAAGTCAACATGTTTTACATAATCCAAGAATTCAACGATGTTGGCTCCAAAATTAAATTATCTTCAAATATAAAATTGTTGATGCTCAATCAATACTGTGATCAACTACTCAGTCTTCATGTAGAAAGCTCAGTCATTACTAAAAATGTTTCCTCGGCTTACACTATCTTCCTCGGCAATTAACTATTGTTCAGTTGACACTATAATTTTTCTCAGCATACATTGACTCAGTCGACACTAACATTACTCAGCTTA
The DNA here is from genome assembly GCA_027943335.1 of Chamaecyparis obtusa. Classification (NCBI taxonomy): domain Eukaryota; kingdom Viridiplantae; phylum Streptophyta; class Pinopsida; order Cupressales; family Cupressaceae; genus Chamaecyparis; species Chamaecyparis obtusa. The sequence continues at coordinate 263,468 of BSBK01005056.1, read as the reverse complement.
AACATGATTTTTCCATTCTTTGCTCAGTCAAGCCTACCAGTTTAGTCTTCAATCTTACTAGTATAAACAATACATTATCTCATCATTGTGCAACATAGTCAAGTACACTTTGTAGTATCAAGATAACTCAACCTTTCCTTAGGTTCTATTGTTACCAACCTTTCCTATCCCCTTAGCAACACTCAAATAGATATAGTACTTTCCTAAGTAGCAATAGTCTTACCAGTTAAGGTTTGACATCAATGACAATACAACAATTGTTTCAATTGTAGTTTCCAACAAGGCAGGTTAGGTGTGTCTGATTAAAATGATTGCTTGATGTGTTCTAAGTACAAATTCAAATAATTCTCCCAAATGAACAGACATAGAGCATTTACAAGCACTTACAAACACCTACAAGTCACTAGAATCTGACAGATATGACCCATTTTCAAAAAATTCACTGAAAAAACAAACTTCCTAACATCATAAGATTGCATCCCATATTCTAGATCACATATGTTCAAACTCGGATCCCATCTGGTAACTACACCATTTCCCAGATCGCATATGGTAACTATTGCATTTCTTGAGTCGCATCTCATATTTCTTGGATCACATATGGGGTCCAAAAAATTTGTTAGTCACCTATTTCTAAGGTGAACAAATCCATAAGAGTGTTCACATACTTTAGGGATCTAAACAAGGCTTGTCCAAAAGATGATTTTCCACTTCCTAACATAGATATGATTGTGGATTTAACAACAAGCTATGAGATGTACTCATTAATGGATGGATTTTTTGGGTATAATCAAATCAAAATTGTTGTTGAAGATCAAGAAAAGGCCACATTCACATGCGCATAAGGAACATACTATTGGAATGTGATACCATTTGGTCTCAAAAATGTAGGTCTGACTTATCAAAGAGCAATGACCACAATATTCCATGGCATGATGCATAAGAACATGGAGGACTATGTAGATGATACATTGGCTAAGTCAAAGATAAGGACTACACATATAGAAGATCTAAGGAAAATCTTTGATAGGATGGAACAGTTTCAATTAAGACTTAATCCTAAGAAATGTGCATTTGGCGTATCATCTGGAAAAATATTAGGATTCATAGTCTCAGTAAAAGGAATTGAGGTGCATCCAGAAAAGGTTAAAGCTATTCTTGAAATGCAACCACCTAGAAACATTATTCAAATGAGGATGCTACAAGGAAAGCTACAATCCATAAGAAGATTCATATCTCAATTAGCAGACAAAGCACAACCCTTCACAAAGTTGATGTGAAAAGGAACTACATTCACTTGGGATGAGCAATGTGAAGACAATTTTTCCCAAGTCAAGAAATATCTGATGAATCCTCCAATCCTAATGGCACCAATTTATGGAAAACCTCTATTGCTCTACATATCAGTTACAGATACATCATTAGGAGTATTACTCACACAAGAGGATGAGGCTAAGAAGGAGAGAGCTATATACTACATCAGCAAAACTTTGGTGACATTTAAGTTGAGCTATTCAATGATCAAAAAAGCATGCTTAGCAGTGGTGTTTGCATCCCAAAAGCTTAGGCATTACATGTTAGCACACAAGGTGAAGCTAGTTTCTAAGATTGATTCACTCAAATATCTGTTAAGTAAAGAAATTTTGATAGGAAGACTAGCAAATTAGGTCCTAATCCTAACTGAATTTGACATTGAATATGTGGATAGAAAATCCATTAAAGGACAAGTGATTGTTGATCAACTTGCAGAGACACCATTGATAGATGACAAGCCATTACATGTGGATTTTCTAGATGAATATATCATGCACTTAACATAACATCCCTATAAAATGTATTTTGATAGCTCCTTCACACAGCAAGGATCAGGAGCTGGATGCTTATTCATTACACCACAAGGGTACAAGATTCCAAAAGCTTACAAGATGATCTTTCCATGTACCATCAACATAGTAGAATATGAAGCTCTTGTGAATGGACTTAAACTTGCAATAGAATGGAAAATTGTTGAGTTACATATCTATAGAGATTCACAACTTATTATTTAGGTGAATGGCAATTATCAGACAAAAGATGACAAGATCATGCCTTATAAAAGAATGGTGGCTGACTTGAAGAAATATTGTCTTCATCACATTTCAACAAATTCCAAGATCAAAAAATAGAGCACATGATGTGATGGATACTTTAGCATCCATGTTACAATTGGAGGAACATCAATTTCTCTATGACTTCCTGGTGGAGGAACTCCCATTTCCTACCTATGACTCACTTGAATCCCAAATTGTTTGTGCCCTTGAAACCCAAGTATTATCCAAATATGCCCATATCTACTATTATCTAAAGGACCAAACAATCCCTGAAGGCTATTCTAGAAATGAAAAGAGATCCCTCATAAGAGCGGTATCACATTATATAATCATCACTAATGACTTGTTTAGACGTAGTCTAGATGGTACGCTTATTAGGTTTTTAGAACATGAAGATTCTAATTGTGCATTAAAGGAAGTTCATGAAGGTGTGTGTGGATCACACTAAAATGGTTTTTCATTAGCTAAGAAACTTTTAAGAATGAGATACTATTGGCCCACGATGGAAAAAGACGTAATCCATTTTTCAAAAACATGCAAAAAATGCCAAATCCATGGTAATCTGATACATGCTCCAGCTATGGAGCTGATTCCTTTCATAACACATTGGTCATTTCAGCAATGGGCCTTTAATTTGGTTGGTCAAATTTACCCTAATTCATCAAACGGATAGAAATACATCATTACTGCAACTGAATATTTCACAAAATGGGTGGAAGCTATCCCACTGTCTAATGCAACTAGAAAACAAGTTTCCATGTTTATCTTGAATTATATCATCTGTCGTTATGGCATACCCTCATCGATTATGACTGAAAATGGGGCACAATTCAAAAATAAAGGCATAGATGAGTTGTCTCTTCAATTCAAAATCACTCAGCATTGTTCCTCGATCCATTACCCTCAAAGTAACAGATAGGCTGAAGCATCAAACAAAACTATTTTGAAAAACTTGCATAGGACAGTGAACAAATCAGGGAGGGACTGGCATTTACAAATCAATCCAGCATTATGGGCTTACAGAACTAGTATCAGAACACCAACTGGTGCAACTCCTTTTGCACTAGTTTATGGATCATAAGCAGTATTACCAATTGAGGTAGAGATTCCATCAATGAGAGTATCATTTTAGCATCTAGTCACTAATGACAACTATAGAATCTCTAGACTACAAGAAGTTCAATTACTAGATGATCGCAAACAACATGCATTTGATCACCTTAAAGCTTATCAAAAGATGATGTCAAGAGGATACAACAAGAAAATGAAACCAAGAAGTTTTCACATTGGAGATCTAGTCCTAAGAGAAAATCCTAAGAATCAACATCGAGAACAAAAGGGAAAATTTAAACCCAATTAGTTGGGTCCCTTTGTCATTACAACAGTATTTGGATCAGGAGCCTATCAATTGGCTACACCTGAACGATATGTTTTACTAGATCCAATAAATACTCTACATCTGAAAAGGTTTTATGCTTGACATTCTTGAGGTAGCTCCTAAATAGTGAAAAGAGTTCTTGAAAAAAGTTCAAAAACAATAAATATGGATCCTGAAAAATGACCCTCTCAGTGAAAACCTAGAAAATAGGTGCCTTGGTGGGTCGAAAAAAAAATTAGAAAATCAAAAAGAACAAAAAAATTGGAAAAGAGAAAAGTTGTCTTGGTGAAAACCTGGTAAACAGGCACCATGATAGCAAAAATAGAAAAGTTTGGCCAAGCGGTGAAAAGCTGGTAAACGGGCTCTACTTGTAATCATCACTCCATATATCAGGACAATGATTGCACATTTGGCCTATGTAAATCTCATTTTGTATATATCTTCCAGTCACTTTTGTGATGCACCAAATCTTGGAGTAAACTATCAAAAAAATGTGCCTTCCTAAGACTAGAATCTATCCATATTAGGGTCCTAGGTAAACTATTTTCCCAAGGGGGCATTAATCAAGATCACATTTTTTGGAAGGATATTGAGTCCGCAATTGAAAATAAACTACGAACAACAGTATTTTTCAATACCACCCTAGTCCGCATTCGACAATAAACTATGAACAATGGTATTTTTAAATGCGAACCAAATAGATATTTTTCAATACTTAGATCTAAATGTGTTTCTAAACATGTCATGATGAAAAGAGTGTTTCTAAACACTAAATAGGTAAAGCACTTATGCATGAAATAAAAATTGATGATTGATAATAGTTCATATGCATGTGTTTGCAAGATTAATCAAGAGTGTTTTTAAATACTATAATCACAACTATCCATTTTTCTTAAGAAAATACAGTGATCATGCTAAAAGGATAACAAAATTTTTCTTATTATCAATTTTTTATTGTTATGTTTCCTTGAGTCACTCAATGATGTTTCTAGACTAGAGAAACAAGGACTGGGGGCATAACGTTTTCTTTTTCTTCTATTTGTGGTGATAAATTTGATGATCTAAGGTGATCATGGGGAATGTGTGTCTACTATAAGTGCCTCCATCATGATTGGAATGCCATGTATACCTCAACCTATTTCGTATGAAAACTTTAGTGAGGTTGGATTTGTTTCCTTGCCTGTTTTAAACTAAGATGACAAACTACTTCCTAGTAAGGTACATAGTAAATCAGGTTATACCCAAGGATATGAATATGAAATGAAAGGTCATTGCAGTATATATTTACACATTATGCACCAGAAAAGAAATGGTTTATATCAAACATGAAGTAACTGAAAAAACATTCTAGCTATGGTCTTTAGTGTTTAGGTTATCTTTCAACATGACAAATAAAAAGGGAAGTATTCATATTTTCAAGATCACTAAATCTATCAGTGAAAATTGTACTATCCTAATGAGGTCCCATTACAAATGCTCTATGATTATAATTGATCCATCTTGAATAAACAATGACTTTCCTAGGTGTCTTAGTCTAGGTACATTTCAATGGTTAATTACATTACGGTTCATTCTTAGTTGCATATCATATTAATTTGCATTAGGTTCATTTAGATGCATTTCATGTCTTTAGTTGTATTGAAAATCATTTTAAAATTGCATTCATTTTAATATAGTTGCATTCATTTTAAGTTGGACAAGCATGAATGTGTGGATTCAACTATCTAAAACATTGATATAAGATGAAAATTTATCTAAAACATTTGATATGAGCTAAAAATTCTGAAAACATTAATCACTTTCCATGTTTGACCAAGTACATCATGAAATCATGAACAACTGAAACTAAAATGACTGAGTATAAATTATTGATATTCATTTGCATTCATCCATTTCATATCATAAAAACTATTTGCATAATGCATCCATGATCATCCATACGTAAATAAAAATGAGATGTCCATACATCGCATCACAATACATCTCATGCATCTATTTTCATACATGAAATAAGGTTTGCATCCATACATTCATAAAATCTTTGAAAAGACACAAACATGAGAATATATCAATAAAATATATTATGATGTCATTCTATCATCACCTAATCTAATCATGACCAAGTATGGCCGTCACATCAATATCCAAGGCATAAGACAAATTTTAGATATCCTACATGTGCAAAAATCAAAAAGCATCATATGGAGTAATGTCAAATCAAATAAAACATCCATGTCAGAATGAGTAGAAGCATTGATATATCATCATAACAGAGTATTAGAAATGTCCATAACAAAGCATCAAAGTATCAGAGTGTCAGTGTATCAAAGCATGAAAGAAACATGTGTCAGAGTATCAGTATCATATGAAATAATGTATCAACAATAAATAGTTCAAAGGACATAAGAGTGTGTATCGATCAAAAATGGTATAAATACATGAAGTACATTACATCGGAGATACAAAAATGAGGATACAAAATGGCTAAGCCTCACTGGCCCCCTCATCCTCTTGTGGTGGATCGGGAGGAGGAGGAGGAGGTACATCTACTCTACCAAGAAGAGGTGGAGGCATAGAACCCTCTAACTATTGTGCTATCACATAATATAACGAAGCTCTTTGAGTAGCAAGAACTACAACACAATATAAAGTGAAGTAATATGTGGCCCTCTAACCCTAGTGGGTTGCTGTATGGACATATTTTTCTTGCTCTTCCCTTAGCTGTGATAGTTGTGCATCCCTATCTACTCTCAGCTGGGCTATCTATGTATCCATCTTTGCTCTTAGTTGATCCAACTATGCATCTCACTCGAAGGGTAACCATCTCTAGTCTCAACCCAACCCTCTCCTGCTCACAATGTGATAACTTGTCTCCATCACCACTTGCAAGAGGATCTCTGGGTGCCTCCTACCATTGTGTCTATTCCTCTCCTCTGTAGCCCTCTGAGCATGCTTATCTCTATGCAATAACAACCTTGTATCCCTCTATGGAGAGGTGACTCTCAATCTTCATTGCCACTACTGGCCACTATCTCCTCTAGAGGCCTGCCATCTACTACCTCCCCCACCTCTACCATCTCCACCTCCACCTCCATCACCTCTGTCTACTCCATCTACACCACCTCTGTGAGCCTCATCTCAACCCCTAGCCCTGTCTCTACCTTAACCTGTGTCTCCACCTCTAGCAGCTCAACCTCAGCCACCACCATCATCGATAGGATCATAATCTAGAGCGTCATCAATACATGGAATAGCCTTATTGGGAGTTCTGAACCTAGAATAAGGGTGTTGTGTATAATGTGTATGATAAGAATCTATGATTCCACCATCAAGAATCTCTGAGTAGTACTCCTAATCTACTCATGCCATCTTTGTAATGGAATGCACCATTGTCTCGTATATAAGCCTGGGTCCCCATTAGGCCTTCTCATCCCTGATACGTGCATATGTCTCCATCTCCTGCGACATGCTCTAAACTCAGCCATACTACCTGTGTACCTAGGTGATCAAAAAATGCTCTACAATATACCTAGTACAATTGACAAGATACCCACTATGATATAAAAATGGCATCTATCTGACATATGAGGGCCATCCCTCACAATCCACATATAGCCGCCAGACAACATTTGTAACATCATCAAGGAGGTAGCGCCAATACTCCAACTTACCCATATGGGATTATTGAATAAGACCTAAATACATATATATATATAAGGCAAAATGGCATTGTGGTGCCTATCTACAATGGTTCATGTGACAGGGATATGCTCCCATGCCCAAACCTGAAGAACTAAGCTCCCCACTATCATAGTCTTTGAATGTTGGTAAATTATATCGTGGAGTTCCCTATACATGTTAGAAATAGGGAATACTAAGAGGGGGGGTGAATCAATATTCTAAAAACTTTTAATTTTGCCCAATTATGGATATAACAGATTAACTTCATACATGCATAACATAGTAAACTAAATATTATGCATAAGAGTAAAGAAAATGAACTCATAACACATTATTTGTTCTTGAGGAAACCCTGGCTAAGGGAAAACCCCAGTGGGGATGGTACCCACAAAGATCCACTAATAAAAAGTATCATGTTAAGGATGTTGACCCTATTAGGAGCCTATTACATGCATATAGTGTCTCAATCCTGATTAAGGGACTTTAGGCCTTGTTAGAAGCCTCAACCCTGCTAAGAGTTGGTAGTACAAAATATGATTACTAGATGAGCCCACTTCCCAAACAAGTAATGTACAATGATTATTGATTACAAAATATGGAAAGGTAGATAACCTTATACTTCTTTCTTGCTTTCACAACTTTTCATCAATATCTCTTCGCTATATGTTTGCTATACCATCTATATCATTACAATTGCTTGTATATTTTGCATTTACAAATGCCTCATATTTATACAAGTTATTAAGACTAATAACTCTTATAGTCTACTTAACAAAATTATTGTACAAAATACATATTTACCCAAGGGTTAACATCTAGGATGTCATCCCTTTATATTGTTAAGACATTATTTTGATAAACAAAATAATCCCTTAACTCTTTACCAATTTTGTCTTCATATTATGTCCTGTTGACTAGACACTGTCTCTGGTAAAACTGTCATAACTTCTTCCGTACATGTCGTACTAACTTTCACTCTTAGGTGATTCTTCTATAGTCATCATAGTATCTATGTTCAAGTTCACAAGCACTGAACTTACTCCAATCATCATCGTTGATCAAAACTATCTCTGGGTACACTGGAAAAAAAACTATCTCATACTTGGACAATTTTTCTTTGCATTGTGTCATACTTGCTCTTTGTCTTATGCGATCTTCATGTAAATCATATGTTTCCATAATGACAACATCTAAGTATCTAACTCATCCAAATTGCCAACAATCTCCCCCTTTGTCATTGGTGGCAACATATGAGAAAATTGGCTAAGTCATAACACTTCAAAAACTCAAAAATGTGGCCATAATAAAAATATATATCCGCTATCCTTATAACTCCATATATATTAGCTATATCCTATACTCCCCCTAAGAATATACATTCTTATCATATATAACAATTTTCTACTAAATATCTCTCCCCCTTTGACAACAATGACAAAAAAAAGGGTGCCAAAACTATGCTCAAAATATGTGTATACCTTGATTCAATATTGCAGAGTTGGTAGGCTTGCAACACAATCTGCAAAATTTATCTTGATGCTCTCTATCTCCTTCTCCCATGCCTTCTTAATGGTGTCTTCAATAGTGAGTAGTGCACGCAATCCATAAGATGCTATTTCATAGGCTTGAAGGTTTGCAAAACTAAACTTCTAAAAAGATGTCTTTGATGAAAGACATTCTTCCAATTGTCCTTCAACAATGCTTAGCTTAATGGAAATATGCTCTCTTAGAAGAGTGAATCTTTTCAATTTCCTATCCTTGTCATCAAATAGAATCCTTATTTCATCATTAATCTTGTTGATTCTCTTCTCAACATCCAATATCTTCACATTGGGGTTTGCTAGAAGATTTACCTCTGTCTGAATTTCTATTTCTTTGTCTTTAATCTTCTAAATTCTTCTGATACAAGATTCTTAGATTTTGTACACTGAATGTAAAAATTTTTACCTCTATCCAAGTTCCTTCTCAAGTCTTTTATACAGATATCTAGGTTTTTGATGTCATTCTTGATATTCTAGCTTAAGTCTAAAAGTAATTTGGCCTCATAGGCTACTTGTGCCTTCAATTTAGCTATGTTAGATAAGTTAGTAAACTCATCATCAAATACATTCATAATTTTCTTAGCTATTTCAAGTGGGTCTGCCTCTGTTATTTGTGTAGTCACAATGCTTTGCAACTTCTCTGTTAGTTCCTTCAATGATCCTTCAAGGCTTTTCACCTTCTTATTCTTCCCAATAATCTTGTTCAGAGATGTGATCAATTCCATCTAATCATCATCATCAACTTCTTTTCCAAAACTTTCAAATATAGATCCAAACTATGATTTATTTGCAGTCTCAGGTGTAAGACTAATTTCTTCTTGACTAGGGGCTTCTACTTGTTTCTCTATTTCCTTTTCTTCTTCAATCCTTGAATCTCTCTTCTCTTCTTCTCTGGCACTGTCCTGCTCTTCAAAAGTCGAATTGTCAACAATGTTTTCAAGATTCTTGAAAGGGTTATCATCACTGTCTAAAGTAATCTTAGTTCCTTCCACATGCATTGACTCATCTTCAATGTTTATAGCTGGTGGAGAGGGAATTCTCTGATGTTTAGCTTCCTTATCTTGCTTCATTTGTCCTGCTGCACTAGGGTGTCTTTCAACACTAGATGTCATTACTTTGACTATTGCTTGCTCTATTTCTCTGTTGATCTCTTCATAATTTCCTCCCATAATCTAAATGGTTCTTTTCTTTGTTCTCAGATGGGTGTTCAATTCTTTCGTGATCTCCTTGAAATGTTCTTCATTTTTAACATCACATAATTTTCTTACAAGATTTTCTCTGATTTTATTGTCTTCTTATGTTGCTCTTTTATTCCTATTCACTAATTTCTCATATAAATCATCAAGTATCTTGCCCTAAATTGTGTCAAACTTCTTATTAGATTGTATCATGTGTTTCACAACTACATTTTCAAGATTCAGTCTATCTGAATAGTCATAAAGGTCATAATACTTGTTCATCTTAGAAAAGTCTCCATCTTGTATGATTTGTTCATTCACTTTTTCAATCTTAGGTTTCCATGTTTTCTTTTTCACTAAGATATCTTCATCATATTTTATTTTTGCTATCTTTTATTAGGATTAATAGGACCAATAAAGTCCATTCCCCACTTAGCAAATGGTTGATCCACCACAATTGGCTTTAATGGCAGTGCTGCTAGCTTTTGTTTACCTGCAAAAATTGCACATTTCTGACATTTTCTGACCCAAACATGAGCATCCTTAAATGAATTAGGCCAATAATAGCCTACCCTTAGTATTTTCTAGGTTGTAGTCTTAGGACTGAAATGTCCTCCACAAGATCCATCATAAAATTCAGATAAAATTCTAGTTTGATCTAGGGAATCAATACATTTAAGAAACATTCCAGAATAGTCCTTCCTATAAAGCATACCATCAATAAGAACATAGGGAATAGATTGTAACCTATAGTATCTCCTCTTTTCCTTATCAAGATTGTTTGGGCATTGTCCAGTTTGTAAGAATCTAGTCATATCTGATAACCAAGTTGTAGGATCATTGAATAATACAACATCACCTTGTAAATTTTTAGATTCTTTAGAAACCTCAACTTGTTCTTCCTCTTCTACCATTTGAGCACAAAGGCATTTTCCTCTAATCATCTTAGTCACATGAATCTATACATCATACTCCATAACTTTTGTTATCCAACCAGCCCTCTTTTCATTAAGATCATTGTTCAATAAAAACTCTTTGATACTAGGATGAGCAACCATTAGGTGTACTTTATTTCTGGCAATTAAATGTTTAAACTTCTTCAAAGCTTTAATAACAACTAGTACATGATTTTCAATAAAACTATACCTTTTTTCATAGTCATCCATACCTTTGCTGAAAAAAGCAACTGGCTGCTCCTATTTTTCATCATTCTTTTGAACCAACATTGCTGAAATAGTATTAGAACCACCATAAGAATTTGAATAAAATCTTTAGAAAAATTAGGATTAAAAAGAGTAGGGACTGAAGACAAAGCCTATTTTATCAATTCAAAATTCTTTTTTCCTTTATCAGTCCAGCTAAAAGGAACATCCTTCTTAAGCATAGTAGTCAGTGGTTTTAACAGATTTGCAATATTTGGAATAAACCTTCTTACAAAATTTATTCTCCCAATAAAACTCTGCAATCCTTTCTTGTGTTTAGGCAATGAAAGCTCCAAAATTGCATGAATTCTCTTAGGATCTATTGGTGTTCCTTCCTTAAACACCTAGTATCCTAGGATTTTGCCTTCATGAACTGCAAATATAGATTTCTTGGGATTTAAAGAAATCCTAAATTCTCTACATCTCTGTAAAATCTATCTCAAATGATCAATGTGTTGGTTTGCAACCTTTTTATAAATTGTCACATCATCTAGGTACACTAGAACAAACTTATACATTAAGTTCTTAAAAGCCATGTCCATTGCTTTATGAAAAGTGGCTCCAGCATTTGATAACCTAAATGGCATTCTTATGTAAGCCATGGTACCTCATTTAGTTGTAAAGGATATTTAAAATTGATCTGATTCTTTGACTAAAATCTGGTTGTAACTAGAATATCCATCTAGGAGTGAAAACCTCTCAGAACTAGAAACATATTGTAAGATATGTTCCATGAAGGAAGAGGGTGTCTATCTTTTAGAGATGCCCTATTAAGGTCTCTAAAGTCTACACAAAGTCATATTTCTCCATTCTTCTTCCTTACTGGAACTAAGTTAGAAACCCAAGATGTGTGCTTAATAGGAAATATAATACCACCATCTAGGAGTTTTCTCATCTCTTTTAACATTAATGGCTTAAACTTGGGGTTTATAGGCCTTTGCCTTTGTCTAATTGGCCTAGCATTTGGCTCCAATTCTATAGTATGCTAGGTTAATTGGGGATCAAATCCCTTCATATCATAATAGTCCCATGCAAAAACATCATTATATTATCTAAAAAGATTAATAAACAACTCTTTTTCTTCAAGAGAATTTATTTTACCAACCTTCAACCGCTTGTCTCTGAAAATTTCCACTTCCTCATAATGATCTTCTTTAATTAGCAAGTTGGTTTTACCCTTCCTAAACTGATCATCAGAGTTGAAAGTTGATTCCAAGATGAATAATCCCTTTGGAAGCTTATTGGTTTTCAACTGAATAATCTAGTCTTCCATTTGTTGAATGTTTCTATTACTTCTAGAAGCTAAAAAACCATATGTTTCTATAAAAAAACTTAAGATATGTTCATCAATATTGAAAACTTGCCAATAAGTGTCATTATCTGAAATGGATGGCCTAACAATTATCTTAATATGTGCCTAGTCTAAAATTAGTCCTTTATTTTCTATTATCACAACATGAGCACCAATACCAGCCAGCCTATCAGCATGCAGATTTTCCCTTCTAGGAATTAAAATCAGGTTGAAAGCATCAAATTCATCTAGAATGTTAGAAACTCTAGATTTATACATCTTAAGTAGATCATTTTTAATAGTATTGATACCTCTCACCTGCTTAACAATAAGCTCACTATCGTCAAATGCTCTCAAACACTTAATACCTCTCAATCTTGCCCACTCTAATCCCTGAATCAAACTCTCATATTCAGCCACATTGTTAGAACAAGGAAAGGACAACTTAAATGCAACATAAAATCTATCACCATCAGGTGATACCAACATAACCCCTACACCAACTCCATCCTTATTCCTTGACCCATCGAAATATAAATCCCAAAGCTAGTTAGATACATCAGATTCAGATTCTGGATCTTTAATCAAATTAGGCACTACTGAATCATATTCTAAAATCATGTAATTTCCAAAACCAGCATCAAACATGTTATCATTTTGTTCATTACTAGTAGCCCATTCATCTAGAACAATATTTGGATATGCTTCAGTTTGAGTATTATAAGTTGAATAATCAGGTATTTCATCTTGATCCATGATCACATAGCTTGCATTCATAGGACTTGGATTATAAGGCTCTATGTGATTTTTGGCCAATGATTTTGATTTTATGGTTACCTTAGTACCATATCTAGTTTTGAAGTACAAATGTGACCAATCTGATGAAAAATAGCCATCTATTTTGGTTGTGAAGTCTCTGGATAAACACATAGAAAAATATGTTGGTAAATCAATAACATATATATCTTGTGGTATTGAAAAATTTGGGCATGAGTGTAAGGTCAAAATTGCATTTTTAATGACTCCTAAGGTCTTAACTAAAGTTATGTCAAGCTGGACTACACCCTTCTAAAGAGGTTCATATTTTAAATTTAGCAAATCTGCTATCTTTTTAGGCATGACAATGCTGGTTGCACCACTATCAACCATATTGTTATGAACTAATTTGTTTCCAATAATCAAAGAGACATAAAAAGGAGGAGGATTTTCATTTGTAAGTTTTTTACCTTCCTTTTTAGATGTCTTTTGTACATTTGATGGTTTCTTGTCAACATTTACTGCTAGTTTTTCAATATTTGTGGCCTTCTTGACTTCTGGTACTGCTAACTATTGAACCTTAGCAGGCTTTTTCTCTTCCCTTGGTGCCTTTTCTTGAACCTTAAGAGGCTCAAAATTAGTCATGACCACACTAGGTGGTTATTGTACTGTTTGATGTGAATTAACTGCCAGCTTGGACAACTCTTCTTTTAGAATCTCAATCTGTCCTAGAATAGATAAATTTTCCCATGCAGAAAAAGTAAGATTTTTTTTTTTCATTGTATCAACAATATTGAATGGAATAGTAAATTGTACCTTATGTGAAGACCTAGGAGAACTCTAATCAGCATTCCTGTGAGTTTGATCCTTATTAGCGGAAACTGATGGATTCTTTAAAATCAAAACTAGTAGAGAAGAAACATTACCAGTAGATTGATCTACTTCAAGGGCTCACTTTTTCACTCTAGTATTTTTTGCAATTGATGAATCTTCATTAAGACCACAAAACTCTTCTTCTTGCCAATTTAGGAATCCTGTATCTATAGCACTTTGGTCTGGTTGATTTTGTACTTCTTCAACAAACACATTCTGTTGTGAATTCATTGCATTTTGTACCATAAGAGCTTGGTTAAGAATTCCATTAGAACATGTAGACTGATCATGTGGCTCATTGCATGGAAAAAACCAATCAGTAGCAATATTGTTCTAAGTAGGAACAATATCCCTAATAGTATAAAGAGGTGTTGGATTGTACTATCTATTTGATTTCATATTCCAATTCTGCCTATTTGCATTAGTATTTCCTATTGGTAATTTAGTTGAGTTGGTTACATAGATGTTGTCATTATGGAAACATATGATCTACATGAAGATCACACAAGTCAGAGAGCTAGTATGTCAGAGCGCAATGCAAATTGTCTAAGTATGAGACAGTGTGTTTTTACCAGTGAACCTGATGAAAGTTTTGGTTTGCGATGTTGATTGGAGTAAGTTCAGTGCTTGTGCACTTGAACATAGACTCTATGGTCACTATTGAAGACTCACCTCAGATTGAAAGTTAGTACGGCATGTACAGAAGAAGTTATGATAGTTTTACTAAAGACAGTGTTAAGCCAACAGGATAGAATATGAAGACAGAATTGATAAAGAGTTAAGGGATTATTTTGTTTATCAAAATAATGACTTAACAATATAAAGGGATGACATCCTAGATGTTAACCCTTGGATAAAGATATTTTTTAATATGATAGCCGAGTAGAAAGCTATTAATCTTAATAACTTGTATAAAGATATGTAAAGATGTAATTATAAAAGTGAGATGTAACGAATGTATGTAATAGCGATAGTGAAAGAGCAGCAAAGAGATATTGATGCAAGCAGTATAAGGTTATGTACCTTGACCTATTTTGTAATCAGTAAATATTGTATATTACTTGTTTGGACAGTGGGCTCATCTAGTAATCACATTTTGTACTACCAACTCTTAACAGGGTTGAGGCTTCTAACAAGGCCTATAGTCCCTTAATCAGGACTGAGACACTATATGCATGTAATAGATTCCTAACAGGGTCAACATCCTTAACTAGATACTTTTGATTAATGGATCTTTGTGGGTACCATCCCCACCGGGGTTTTCCCTTGGCTAGGGTTTCCTCGAGAACAAATAATGTGTTATGAGTTCTTTAGTTTTATTGCTATGCATGTTGTTTAGCTTCTTGTGTTATGCATGTGCTAAGATAATCTGTTATATCCATAATTGGGCAAAAGTTAAAGTTTGTAGAATACTAATTCACCCCCCCTCTCAGTATTCCCTATTTCTAAAATTTCCTTGAAATTGTTGCGTATTGACTTGAAAAATAGGTTGATTAGGATATTGAGAAGAAGAACCAGCAAACTGATTTTGAATAGCAGGGTTTGGTTGAGCTCGATTCCTCTTAAGGGCCACCAAATCATTACCAAAAGATTGTAGCAAACTTTCAATTTTTTGCTGACTATCCTTAATAGTCTGTAATTTATTCAGAGGAGTTGTAGGACCTATTTTTGAGGGTTTATAAGATGGGATAGCAGATAATGGTGGAACTACCAATGGCATATTAGACTGTATATTAGGAAAGAAAGGCATAGGAGGTCTAGGAGCTATCTTTCCTACCTGGATAAGACTATTTTCTACCCTAATAGAAGTATCAAAAGCTTGGGGTAAAGTATTACCCCCCATAGATTGAATCATTATAGAAATATCACTATTCAAGCTCTTCAAATAATATAAAAATGAATATTCGGCTGAAGGTCTTACCATAACAAGAATTTGATTCCAAGTCTTCTGAAAACAGAGATTGAAATCACTCATCTCCTCTTGTGGGGCTCTCTTGATAGTAGTTAATTTCTCCACCAAGGACAAGTTATCAGATTTGTCCTCAAAAAATTTAGATAGCCTCTCACCCAGAACATCCCAAGTAGCAATAGAGTCCACCGGGAGATTTTTGAACCAATCAAGGGCTTTACCCTTGAGTGATCTAGCCAATAGTTTCAAAGCTACATCTTCTTATGTAACATGATGAACATTGCAAAGAGGAGAAACATCTCTAATGTGTTCAATAGTTGTTACTGGTCCTTCTCTAGTAAATGATGGCAAGCCTTTAAGAGTAGCCAATGGAACATTATTATGATTTGCAATCCTCAAAGGACTACCTTGATTGAATGTAACAAATGCTAGATTCCTAGCCATTGCTTGATGTGGAGGAGCTTTCTGTTGAATAGCTAGTGTAAAGGCTGGGTAGGCTGAACTTGTTGGAGTTGACAAAAAGCAACCCATAGCTCCTAAGAATTCCTGCATGCAAACACTTGTCATAGAAAGAGAGAAAAAACTATGGAGGCATGTAATCACAGATCTAAGAAAGAGAAGCCATGATTGAGAATAACAAATGAGAGAGAAAATCTCAATACAATAATATATTCTCCATTAATTGATCCAATAAGTGAATGAAAAAAATACAAAGAGGGAATCCTTATAAAAGGATACCGAAACCCTAAAGGAGAAAACCCTCAAGAATAATAAGATGCCTAAGTTTAACTTAAGTGTAGAGTATAATAGACTAATAATTAAATAAATTAATTATTAGCAATAATATGACAACTCTAACACCCCCCCTTAAGTGTAACTTAGGGAGAAGCTAAACAACTAAGGACTAAAAGATGCATGAAAGAACTATGGATCCTGACAACTAGGCCTAATCAGGTACCCAAATAAAAGAAATAAACTAGATGAAGGAATCAAAACCTCCAATCTAGGGAAAGTCCCAAAGAAAGGAACAAGAAAGAGCATGTATAGCATCTCTGAAGCATGAAGCTGTAAACATTGTTAGAAGTAACTTCTGGAACCTCCACTGAAGTGCATGATCAGGTAGAGAAGACAAAGTCTGAAGAGCTGATCAATCGAAGAGGTGGCCTCCAAAAGTAGAAATGAATGAGTGTCTATATAGTAGATGATCCATCTCACCAAAATGCATAGGTGCCTAGCCACTACATCCGCCTACTACATAGGAACAAAAACTGAATACGTAGATCACTCAACCAAACCAAGGAAGCAATAGAACCAATAGGTGAACCCCCCCATAATGTTGAATAGGGAGAGGGGTGATAGGAACACTGAAATGTAATGCCAGAAACATCTGCAAGAAGAAGAATTAGGAACACCAACAGTGCAACAAAAGTACAAGCTCAGGATAAAGGGCGGTGTCACAGACACACAGCATGGGCTAATGTTGTGGAAGGTATACTCACTTGACAAAGGTGGATGAGCACAAAAGGAAAAACATCATAACCCCCCATGGCACTTTATAACTAAGTGCGACTACAAACAAATACAAGGTGCTCGAAATCCTAGATATGCAGAAGTAGGCACTTTATCTTAGTGCGTTTAGAGAAATAAAAATGCTACAGAAGCATACAATGCTCAGAAAGTCAGAAAGAAGAGTGAGCTAAAAGAATAGAAGAAGAGATCCCAGGACCTGTAGAATCCAAGTAATCCGCCAGAGTGCGAAAGTGAAAAACTCAGAGGAGAAAGAACTTGGAGCAGAATCTGGATAAAAGACCCCTACCACTACAAAACTCACAGAACCAACTTTTTGACGATATCTGGTTTGCCCAAAAAAGAGTCTGGATGACCAAGATATGGCTCCCAGAAGGCAAAAACAAACATCAAATTTGATAAAAAAAACATCATCAAGATAGAAAAATAAGAGAATCAAACCTCTGCCATTGGATCGAGCTCAAAAAGAGCTTTTCGACAATATAAAGAAGTCAAAAATCTAATACCGTATGCTCAAGATACAGCCAAAAGACCACAAGCCACTCCAGAGAACAAAAAAGCCAAAAAACACATGCAAAGCACATTAGGATGCGTGCCAAATTTGTACCTCAGGAAATGTACCAAAAATTTAAAAATGATGCATCAAGAATCATGCCAAATTTTTGTCTCGAGATGTGTGCTAGAAAAAAAGTTGCTTCAGGAATCATGCCAATTTTTTTACCTCAAGATGCATGCTAAAAATTCAAAAAATTGTCACCTCAGGATGCGTGCCAGATTTGTACGACTATGGGCCTAAACAAATTTGTCTCAAATTACAAAGTTGTCCAAAATGGACAAATTTTTTATGGATTCTGGGGTTTTTGGGTTCTCTGAGCGCAATGGTGATGTCTGTTTGAGCCCAAAATGACCAAAAACAAAGGTCCCCCCTAAATCCACATAAAAAGCTTCTGAAAAACATAGATCTGAAGAACACAACCAAACCCTCTCAAATAATGAACAGGTGTATGAAGATCTAAAGCTCTGATACCCTCTAAAAGATGCATGAAAGAACTATGGGTCCCAGCAACTAGGCCTAATCAAGTACCCAAATATAAGAAATAAACTAGATGAAGGAAACAAAACCTCCAATCTAGGGAAAGTCCCAAAGAAAGGAACAAGAAAGAGCATGTATAGCATCTCCGAAGCATGAAGCTGTAAACATTGTCAGAAGTAACTGCTGGAACCTCCATTGAAGAAGTGCATGATCAGGTAGAGAAGACAAAGTTTGAAGAGCTGATCAATCAAAGAGGTGGCCTCCAAAAGTAGGAATGAATGAGTTTCTATATAGTAGATGATCCATCTCACTAAAATGCATAGGTGCCTAGCCACTGCATCCGCCTAGTACATAGGAACAAAAATTGAATACGTAGATCACTCAACTAAACCAAGGAAGCAATAGAACCAACAGGTGAACAGGGAGAGGGGTGACAGGAACACTGAAATGCAATGCCAGAAACATCTGCAAGAAGAAGAATCAGAAACACCAACAATGCAATAGAAGTACAAGCTCAGGATAAGTCTTTAGATTCTGGGGAGTTGCTACAGTACCACTTGTAGAAGCTCCAAGAATAGAATTATCTATAGATGAATTTTCAACACTTGGACCTTCCTTTGATAAGTCTTTAGATTCTAGGGAGTTGCTATAGTACCACTTGTAGAAGCTCCAAGAACAGAATTATCTATAGATAAATTTTCAACACTTGGAAATTCTGATCTGGTATGATTAGGAATGCCTAGATCTTCAAGAAGACTGAGCTCTTCAATAATAACCTCAAGTTCCTCTGAATTTGTAGCTTGATTTTCAAAAATATGATTATCAAATGATGAGAAATCTGAATTCAAAGAAGTACCTCTTGGATCTTGTGATGTTCTTCCACCTCTAGATGATCTTCCTCCCCTTTTTCTTGATTGTAATTCTTAATACACAAAACCCTCCTTGTTTGATCTAGTTGGAGTTTTACTCATTAAAATCCACACTGAGAAATGCAACTGAAATTAAAAACAACCATAAATATAGCAGCTCAGAACTAAGAAGCAGTTCATTGTCCCACCAGGCATGCCAAAAACCATTCAAGTTTAGATTTGTCACCCTAACTTAGGCATTAGGGCTATGGGACAATTCTATCCTAACAATGGAAACCTCCTCGAGCTATGGGTAGACTCTGAATAAGGAGGAATCTCCAGATTCTAGGTCAGTTCCTATTAAATATAGAATATCACTTCCTGATATGTAACCTGTTGGGAAAAGGGAAAAGAACACTTCTAATTGAAAAAAATATTAGGGTGATAGACCAAGAATCATTTCAAACTTTGCAAAAAAAGATAAAACATCAATCCTAACTCATAAATGAAGATCTTGACAATTTGAATCTATACTCAACATATAGGTTAACAAAACTTACTATCAGGGTTAGACCAAAAATAGCTCGAATAGTTAATAGACATACATTTCTCATACAAGGCTTTTAAACAATTGATCACCTTAAGAAGGAACAGAAATCTACTCACTTCCTTTTGACAATAATGAATTTAGCACTTGTTAGAAAAGATGAAGACAGGATCCTATATCAAAACAACTCCAAAAATATGAATTGAAATCTCTGCTTTATTCCCTCCAAAATCTAATAAAAGTGATTACAAAAATGGCTTACAAAGCATGTAGGAACAATAAGTTCTCTATCTGCCATCTTTCCAAAATCTACAATCCCTCAATTGATCATGAAAAATCAATTTTCTATCTCATGCCTAAGCTTCAAATCCAAAAATCTAAACTCCAAAAATTGCCCTAAAATTCACCAAAAACATGCCAAAAATTAAGCTTATGAAAGCTCGAGTCTAAGTGCCCCTTAAATATTGGCTTATACCAAGGACTTAATCCTTTTACAATTCCTAACCAATATTTAATATTTACCTAATATTAGATAAAATCTAATATCAAATAACCTAACTTTCAACTCCTAACTTAGATAAAATCTCTACGTGTGAAATATTCAAAATGGAGAAAGTCGACATGACTCTTCAATCCACTTGCAATATAATACAATATTTGAGGAAATGAAAGTCTGAGGTGGCACTATACTATTTTTGAGACTCTGTAGGAATGTGATATCTACATTAATGGCATTGAATGTTTCTCTTCTTATGGACTCCAAATTGTTATGTTATTTTGTTCTCGGCACTTGTGCTTATCTCATTCTTCATGGAGAAGAATAGGGAAGATGAAACCCTAACTTGTAAGAAGGCCTTCAAAACTTTTTGATGAAGCTCGGCATATTAACTGTGAATGAATCCTTCTGTTGAACTCGAGCTTACTGCTACATTGGAGATCACTGCTATTCCTCACTAATTGTGCATTTCAAATAGAGATCTCGGCACTTGTGCTAACTTGAGTTGACTGAAATCTTCGATGACTTTGGCAAGCAACTATAAGTTATCTTCGAGCTCGGTTTATCTCTTGGAGATTTATTTTTTATTGCAAAGTTTTTTTGAAATCTTAGGCTATGAATGTGAGTCATAGTTGTGATTGGTATATATCTATATCTTGCTTTCATCATGCATAAACTCACCTTTTCTATGACTTTCCCCTTTATTTATCTGCAAGCCGCAAGCTTTGAGTCGATTCTGAGTTGACAGTCTCATGACTAGTGTTCCTTTGCACTTTGTTTTCATCTGTATTTATAATAATCAAACTATGACTTGAACCTTGCACAATATCTTGACTCACTATTTATATTATGTGACTAAAACTGCTCTTTATTTTATCTGCAAGTTTCGAGCTCCACACTATGATCCACGAACTCTATTGTTTTATTCTTTTACTTCTTTTATGGGTTTAAATCTATGAGCTCGAACCTCTTCTTTCTAGTAGTCATAGCTTCATGACTGGTGTAACTTCCTCTTAACTGGTATAAAGCCATGTTTTCTTGCATGATATTGGGTGCTTGAGTTTTTTCCAAAGAAAACAAACCCTTCATACCATTTGATAACTTGCAGTCTAGTATATAGCTTGTGATTTTGAGTGTATTTTACTATTTCTCTTTCATCCCTTGTGCTTATAACTGAAGCTCGACTTCACTTGTGACCGAGAATGAACTCCGCCTGACTGAGAGCTCACTAATATTGTGTGCATTGAAAATTGACTATTTTTGAAGAGTTGTGCTTGTCTCGGCTTTGCTCTAGCCTCTGACTGGTAGACATTTTAAACTTTCTAAAGATAGTAACATGAAGCCCGTTTGAACATTGTGTTCACACATTCCACACTTGTGTGGACATTTGAAATTTACTGCCAATCAGTGATTTTACTAAATTTGGTCTCTTTTCTTCAGCATATGATTGTGACAACATAAAATGAAACAAGAATACTTTGACTGGGAATTTGGACCTAACAGATAATTTCTCTTTTCTAATTAGCTTCTAAAAACACTCTGTATAAAATAGACAATTACTAGAACATGATTTTTAAAAAAATTCTACAGTTTGAACATAAACTATGATTATAACATATAGCATCCAAACTATTTCATTCTGCTGACATGAATGAATCTGTGTAATATCGGCAGTGAATTTGATGAACTGGTGAACTCATTCTTGAAACCAGAAAACAAAACCATATGTTATGAGCTCGGCAATGATAGATAGTTGTTCCAGGAAATCATGACTTTATTGATAATATGAACCAGGTCAAAATCTCCTCTAATGGCTTACTAAAGTTGCAAGGTTATGACTGAAAAATGTTAAAAGATATATTCAGTTATAATCAAAACTATAACATATTTCAGTCATAACCTTTGCAAACCATAGAAGGTGGTTAAAAACATGATTGAGAGATGCTCAAGAATAACAGTCATTTATTCCACAATAGATAAGTACTTTTCTCCTTATGATATTTCTTTGTTAGTTGTACATATTATGTTCCAGCTTATATATATTTTGTACTTTCTGTGCAGCTTGCATCCTGTTTGATTTTGTAACTTTGAAATTTCAACTTTTAGCATTATAGCTCTTCCAGCATGTCCACTGTTAACAATTATCTTTGATGTTGAATCTACACTTAAAATATGAGAAATACAACAAGATGAAAATGTTTTTTCATTGTTAATGAAGTTTGAGCATGGGCTCGTGACACTCAAAAACACCAGAATGCTACTTAATGAGGTTCGAACATGGGTTCATGACACTCACTAATTAAAACAAACTGTAAACATTTTATAACTTTATGGTTCAATCTTGAAGCACTATTTCTGTATTAAGCAACAATAATGATATTACTTGAAAATGTACCTTTGAAACAGCAAGGACATATTATACCAGTATTTATGCAGCTTCATTTTGTAACTTGAACTTTAAACATTGGGAACATTTGGCACCTCCTGTAGCACTTTTATCTTGGAAATTCAGCTTGATCTGCATCTTTGACAATGAGTGAATGTGAAAACCAATCAACTATTTTCTGCAAAATATTTTGTTAAGCTCTCAAATAACATCATTATGAAATGGTTAGATTAGTGAACATAGTAAACAACTTGTAAATTTACTTTCAAACCATTATGTTGACTAATCTAACCATGAACTGCATTATCTAAAAAAGGTTTCTCAGTTTGGAACATACTAAGTCCCTTTAATTCAGACACTTGGTTAATAAAAAGGACAACATACACCACAATGATCATAAATAGTAAAAGGTTTCATGTTAGAAACAAGTCCCTTTAATACTACCTTGCAGTGAGTGTCAGTGTACATAGTAATCACCCAAAAATGGTCATCTAAACTATTAGCCCCTTTCTAGCATTATTTTCTAAATTTATCAATTGCTTATTCTTGATCAAATCCTAATTCTATCATTTATTCAATTATATTCTATGGATTAACCATTTTATCCTAAGTCTTTATTTAATTAAAAGGAATTCCCTCCCCTTTTATTAAATAAAAATCCCTCACTTACCTCTTATCCTAAGTTGCACAAGTAAAGCATTATTCCTATTTTAATAAATAAAAGGAAAAGGGTTTTTTGTTTCACATGGGGCACAAAAGTCAACACTTCTTTCTCATTGGAGGAGACTTGTGCACATGGATTTCTCCCACTTTCAAACTTCACCCTTGATCAAATCTTTTGCCTCTTAATCTCCATGGTCCATTTATCTTTAAAAAGAGAGCTCTCTTCTCATTCTAGGATCCCAACTCTTGATACTAATGTTATGTTGTAGGTTTTCTTGGTGCCATTGGAGCTTTTGAAAAACTTGTTGCATTTTAGTCCTCATATTTTCATTGTAGCTTAGTTTCTCAAGGCATTCTTAGCTTAGTTTCCTTTCATACTTTAGCTTAATTCACATAGTTTAACTAGTAATAGCTTGTAACACTCTCATTTCCATAGTTTATTTGTATTCTTGCATTCTCATTCTAGCATAGCCCGCATTGCATTTTTCATTGTGATTCTTGAAGATATTGGCATTCTTGCCCTTGTCTCTTTGAATCTCCCATTGCATGGTTTATTAGCAAGGTTGCATGCTTAATAGCTCTAGCTGAGAGCCCTCTAAACACCCTTGCACTCCATGCCTAGGGAGCTCTAGGTCACTTTTCAAGGTTTCCAATCCATGGATGCCCTTGGAATCAATGGCTTAGAGAAGTGCACATTTTGAGTGTACATTTTTGGCACCCACTCATCTGTAACACTTTGCACTTTACCCTCATCTTTGGTGACTTGTATAGGAAGGGTCTAGATGGAACTCTCCTTAGGTGTCTAGAAATAGAGGAGTCAAAAAAAGTGCTAGCTGAAGTCCACGATGGCATATGTGGTTCACACTCTAACGGTCTT
Source organism: Chamaecyparis obtusa (assembly GCA_027943335.1). Taxonomy (NCBI): domain Eukaryota; kingdom Viridiplantae; phylum Streptophyta; class Pinopsida; order Cupressales; family Cupressaceae; genus Chamaecyparis; species Chamaecyparis obtusa. The sequence goes on along the minus strand of BSBK01005056.1, from coordinate 239,192 downwards.
GCATTAGCTCAGAAATTTCTTAGGGCTAGTTACTATTGGCCTACTATGCAAACTGATGTTGTCTGATATGCTAAGTCCTGCAAGAAATGTCAACTACATGGGAATCTCATTCATGCTCCTGGACGCGAGCTTATTCCCTCTATTACATACTGGCCATTTAATCAATGGGCCTTTCACTTGGTCAGAAAGATTCATCCTAGTTCCTCAAGTGGGCATAAGTTCATTATTATAGCTACTGAATATTTTACAAAATGGGTTGAAGTTGTCCCACTATTTGCAACTATAGGAAAATGTGTTGCCTTGTTTATCCTAAATCACATCATTTGTCGCTATGGTATTCCTTCTTCCATTGTCACGGATAATAGCGGCCAGTTCAAGAATAAAGACTTGAAACACTTCTGCAAAAAATTCAAAATTAAGCAACATTCATCTTCTTTTTACTACCCTCAAGGGAATGGCCAAGCTGAGGCCTCAAATAAAACATTGTTGAAAATCCTTCATAGGACAATGCATAAATCAGGAAAGGATTGGCATCTGCAGATCAATCCTGTGCTATGGGCTTACAGAACTTCTATTCGTACTCCTACAGGTGCCACACCTTTTTCCTTGGTCTATGGTTCTGAGGCTATCTTACCATTAGAAGTTGAAATACCATCATTGAGAGTCTCTCTACATGGTTTGATCACCGATGAAGACCATAGGGCCATGAGAGTTCATGAGCTTACTACTTTGGAGGAACGCCACAAGGCTACCTTTGATCACATGCGCACTTATCAGAAGAGAATGTATGTTGCTTATAATAAGAAGGTTCATCCTAGAGAGTTCCAAGTGGGTGAATTAGTCCTAAGAGAAAATCCTAAAAATTAGTAGAATAGGGAGCAGAAAGGCAAGTTTGAGCCAAATTGGTTAGGGCCTTACATCATCACAGCAGCATTTGGGTCTAGGGCCTATCAGTTATCTACACCTAAGGGAGAAGAGCTTGTTGAGCCTATTAATGTTCTACATCTGAAGAAGTTCTATGCCTAAGGTTCTTGATCTCTTTGTACATATCTTATTGGTCCTGAAAAAATTTCAAAAAATTCATATATGATGCTGAAAAAATCCTAAAAAGCATATAAAGTCCTAAAAAAAAAGAGAATCCTAGTGACAACCTAGCAATAAGCACTTTGATGTCTCACCAAAAAAATTCAAAAAATTCAAAAAAATAGAAAAAGTGCCTTGGTGAAAACCTGGAAACAGGCTCCTTGGTAACAAAAATATAAAAAAATAATAAAAAGTCTTAAAAAATCTGCCAAGCGGTGAAAACATGGAAACAAGCACTATTTGAGACCCTTGCACCTATGTCTCTCAATCTTGCGTGGCGCTCATTTCTCTCCATTTCTCACTTTGTCTCTCCTAGCCTAGAATTGACTCTTGTCTTAGTCTAGGGGGCATATGTTGTTTTAGCTTATCTTGGGTCTCTTTGTGCATCGAGGTTTCTTAGGCAACTTGGTTCAAACAGTGTTTCTCAACACTTTCCAACTATGTTTTTCAACACTTCCCTAGCGTCAAGTGTTTCTCAACACTTATCAAATTTCCTACTCGCAGTCTAGAATGATGCGATATTTCTCACCAGTAGATGCGATACTCAGAGTTTGACTCTATGACCTACACACACACACTTAAACACTTGACTCACTGAGACTTGCTTGACTTTATTTCTTTGTGTGCTATCTATGATGATTTCTCTTGATGAGTGTGCTCTCCCTAATAAGTTTTCAATGATGCATAGCTAGAAGACTAGGGGAATGAGGACATGTTTTATCTCTTTTTCTACCTGTGGGTATATCTTTTCGATCCTAACTATCATGAGCATTTATGCTTGTTACACTTGACACTAAGGATCTACAATGTATTATCCTTGATTGTTTCCCACAAGTGCATGCTTCTGGTCATCTTGACTTTCTTGTGTCTCGATGTGAGCATAATCTTGCTATACTAAAATTAGGGAACCTCATTGCACTAGTCATCTTGACCTACATGTCTTTGATGTTTAGGTGGGATTCCCACATACCTATCCGATACAGATCATATTCATATACCCATAGTTATACTAGTGTGTATTGTATGACCTTGTGACGCTACCAATAAAGTTCAATGATAATTATTAGAGTCTAAATGGCTTTGTAACCTTGCAAGTAAACCACTTTTCATAGTAGCTTGCATTCTTAGGTTCATGTTAGCTTAGTTTTGCATCTTGCATATGGAGAGAGCTCTCCTTTCATCTTTTGCAGACTTGTCAGTCGACTACGCTCACCTTTCACTTTTTCTCGATCATGTCTTTCACTTCCTATCTTTCATATCACATTCCTTTCTATTCCTATCATCACAAGGGGTTAATCTTATCATCATACATATATATCAAAAAGATCATTTTCAGAAACATGAGTCTATATCATAACATGAGAACTAAATATACATCCATGAGAGAGACTATACATAAGCATTTATAAGCATATATCATACATTTGAGCAATATAAAAAGACAATAATACTGAAACATCCATCACAATGAGACAAGTACACAAGATATATCATAATCTATTCATCTCATATATAAATCATGATACAAATACAATGTGAGATCCCAAAATCTAGATCAAGTCTCAAGACATGTCTATACATCAAAATCCTAAACCTAGGACTGACTCTCCCCCTCATGTACAGGGGGTGGTGGTGGAGCCTGTGGTTCTATCCTGTCAGCTAGCATGTTTGACCTCCTTTCCCTCTCTGAGTAGAGTGGAAATCGCTAAGCCACGGGCATAGCTGCTATGTATAAGCCATGGTAGTATGTCACCCGTGCCGCCTCCTTCCAGATCTCCATGGCATCATCTCATGCTACCCTCTCCCACTGATCTATCTTAGCTCGTGCATCCATTAGCTACTGATCACAAATGGTGATTGTGGTATGTAGTTGTTGCACCTCAGCCTCTAAAGTCTAGATCCTGGCCTGGAGATCCTCTCCTCCTTCAACTGCAGACTATTCCTGTCCTGCATCAACCCGTCGGTGAACTGGTCTCACCTCCTCCTCATCCTCCTCTGATGATTAGTGTGCCCATCTGCAACCACCCAATTGAGATCCCTGACCTACCTCCCACCTCCTCTTGCCTCCCCCTCCTCCATCTCCCCCATCATCTCTGTCCTTTCCCTGTGCCTGTGGTTGTGCATTTGGGACTGTGAACCATGGGAAGGGATGTCTCTGACACTTTGTTATGTATGTTGCATCCACTCCTACATCTTCCATGTCTAGTAGGTACTCCCATGGCTCCTGCCACAATCTTGTTGTCTCCTATGCTACCTACTGGTAATCCAACATCAATAGCCATCCCAATCCCTCCTCCTCCCAAACCCTAGCATATGTGGTAGTCTCCACTGCTACCCTCTACTGCCTACCAAACTATCTCCATACTCGGGTGATAACAAAATGCTCACTGATCTCTACATGCCTACCTAGTAGTGGTCAGTTGATAACATGTACCTGAGCTCTTGATCCTTATCACTCAACTGCTTGTATAACCTGTATGGTCTCCACTCAAATGTCCTCAACTCATCTAATAGCTACCTATAATATGTTAGGTCCCCACTATGCAGCTGCGAGATGAACCATGTATATCAATAAATGTAGGGAGTCCTCCACTCTCAAGTTTGTACTCGTGGCCGTGCAATAGCTATGTGATCCCACACCCATATCTATGCTAGGATAGCTCCGCATGCCCATGATCGACCATCCCTGTATATGATCTCATGTAGCTCATGATACATATCTACAAGGATGACTAGTCCCCATGCCATCCATTGAGGTCGTGCCATCAAGTCTGCGACCAATCTCCCCCAGCCTAGTGGGAACCCTCTCTAACTCTGATCAATGACCAAAGCCTATGCTACTATGGAGAAAACTATGCACAGCACTGGATAGTCCCAACTATACTCCTCTATCAGACGGTCCCAACTAAGATGTCTATTAATGATGGTCACATCCTAGAAGAGGTCCTGGATGGCCTGCCTCCCATCTGTGGGAGTCTGATCATAGTATACATGTGCCAACAAAAAATCATGTCAGTTTTCAACATATTGAAATGCCATATTAATTAACATCTCTACAAACATGATTATGCTCACTGCATCTCCATGGCTCGGTACACAAAGGATCTGATAGACATCCTCTAGTGTGATGGTGGCCTCTCTGGTTGGCAAGTGAAAGGTGTTATGCTCACTATGCCACCTCTCTGCTAGTGTTGTTAATAGTCCATGGTTTTCCCATAAATGGGGCATCTCCAACAAGTAGCCAAAACCCATGTGTGTCAAAGCCGCTCTACCAGGATCATCTAGGTCTTAGACACAATGCAACCTGACTACCCTCAGTGCTCTGATGGTGAGCACCACAAAAATCTCCTACAAGCCATAAACCCACAAACCAGATGTCAGAACATGTCATGATGGATGTCTAAAATCAGTACAAGTAATCTCAAAAACCAAAATTGTCTCTGCACATGTTATATTTCTCAATTTAAAGTTATGTGATACTTCTTATTATACTGATGTGAAACTATTTGCTGATATTGTATCATGTGATATTTTCTTACATAGTGGTGCGATACTTTTCCCTTAGGTGATAGTTCAAACTTTGTCACATGATAATTCGTCTAGGCTCGTGTGATACTTGCCTAGACAGTCGTGCGACACTTTATGGACCCATGAAGTATTGCATGATATAATATATAACATGTGTGTGATACTTTTAAAGTATCATAATATCTTTTTCTACAGCATAATTTGAAATTCAAAAAAATGTGATTTAAATGCAATAAATGACTCAAACAGCTAGTTTTTTTTAAAACTTACCAGGGAACCATACTAAGGAGGTCAGTTGTGCAACCGATTGTGCTTGAATCGATGTGTGTGGATGGGAATGCCTACTTGTTGAGCCATAGTCTCTCTCAGATCTCTCAAAGTTCTCAAATTCAAATAAGACAAATGAATTTGAAAATGACCTTTTCACCCCTTATATAGCATTTTGACCTTTTGACCTAATTTTCAAAACATCTCAGAATTTCATGAAAATTGCACCCCTAGCTAATTTCGATGTCCTGGATCCATTTTCAAGATTGAAATCAAAATTTGAGTTCATCTTGATGGTCAAAATCACATTTCAAAATTTTTGCTTCTTCTGCGCAGTTGGCTAACTATTTGAGGCCTGATCCTTTGATCTTTGCTGGGGCATCTTCCTTTCTTCATCTCCATCTCTCTCAACCTTCTAGTCTTTCTTTCATTTCCTTCACTTTGTTTCTCTAATTTTTTGACTCTATCTTTATCCTATATCCTTCTCAATCAAACCTAGTCAAACTAGGGCATATTTTCAATGCTTGATGGTTATTCTATTATCTTTCATCTTCGATTATGATTTCTAGTGATTTGACCATGTTTATCTTGCTTCTACATTCCCTCTACCTCATTTTGATTTTGATCCCGAGGGGGGCAAACATATCAACTATTCTCTAGAGCATATGCTTGACCATTCCATTTGCTCTGATCGATCTATCTATCTATTGGGCTTGACATGTTAGTTCTCATCTCGAGTTCTGATATTGTCCATCTCTTTCCTAAGTGTTCAGTACTATTGCTACCAGGATGATCATGCAGGACTTGCTATCTCTCTGCACTTCATTCTTTGGAGTCAGATCTCTATCTATTGCCTTCTTGGCTAATCTATTCTTTGACATAATGTGCTCCCAGATTGATCGCACATTAGTCAAAGAGGGGCAAATGTAATCACCCAAAAATGGTCATCTAGACTATTAGCCCCTTTCTAGCATTATTTGCTAAATTAATCAATTGCTTATTCTTGATCAAATCCTAATTCTATCATTTATTCAATTATGTTCTATGGATTAACCATTTTATCCTAAGTCTTTATTTAATTAAAAGGATTTCCCTCCCCTTTTATTAAATAAAAATCCCTCACTTACCTCTTATCCTAAGTTGCACAAGTAAGCATTTTTTCCTATTTTAATAAATAAAAGGAAAAGGGTTTTTTTTTTCACATGGGGCACAAAAGTCAACACTTCTTTCTCATTGGAGGAGACTTGTGCACATGGATTGCTCCCACTTTCAAACTCCACCCTTGATCAAATCTTTTGCCTCTTAATCTCCATGGTCCATTTATCTTTAAAAAGAGAGCTCTCTTCTCATTCTAGGATCCCAACTCTTGATACTAATGTTATGTTGCAGGTTTTCTTGGTGCCATTGGAGCTTTTGAAAAACTTGTTGCATTTTAGTCCTCATATTTGCATTGTAGCTTAGTTTCTCATGGAATTCTTAGCTTAGTTTCCTTTCATGCTTTAGCTTAGTTCACATAGTTTAACTAGTAATGGCTTGTAGCACTCTCATTTCCATAGTTTAGTTGCATTCTTGCATTCTCATTCTAGCATAGCTTGCATTGCATTTTTCATTGTGATTCTTGAAGATATTGGCATTCTTTCCCTTGTCTCTTTGAATCTCTCATTGCATGGTTTATTAGCAAGGTTGCATGCTTAATAGCTCTAGCTGAGAGCCCTCTAAACACCCTTGCACTCCATGCCTAGGGAGCTCTAGGTCACTTTTCAAGGTTTCCAATCCATGGATGCCCTTGGAATCAATGGCTTAGAGAAGTGCATATTTTGAGTGTACATACATTTCCTTATTGCTTTTAGTTTTCCAGATTGATATGCAATATTGAAAACTTGATTGCTATAGTATGTTATTTGTTTCTCATGTATTGCTTAGATCCAACAAGATCTAACCATATTTTCTCTCTTATGTAGATATGAACCCTAAAGACCTAAATGCAGATGAAGACTTGGACTTTGAAGACCTTGGAACCTGAGACATAGCAGACAACCAGCTAACAACAAACCAACACAAAGGCAATGTATGGGACCCCTATTCCATACTTCAAGCTTTCTTTCAATTCTGCAATTGTACTCTACTTATTGATATGAAATATGAAACAAGAAAGGACATTTGTATACTACATTCAGTTTAAATGCACAATGTAATGATCATTCATAAAATTTTGAATTTTTTGGAATAGTGATCAATACTTAGAGTACAATAATGACATCTAGAATGAATGCAATAATGACATGTAAACTAACAAAACCTGCAAGATAGTGTTAATTAGATTAACAAATGCAGCCTTTTCCTATTTATGCTTATTGTATTGTATGCTATATTTTTTAGTAAAAATTATTTTGATAAACAAAATAATCCCTTAACTCTTTACCAATTTTGTCTTCATATTTTGTCCTGTCGGCTAGACACTGTCTCTGGTAAAACTATCATAACTTCTTTCGTACATGCCATACTGACTTGCACTCTCAAGTGACCATCTATAGTCATCATAGTATCTATGTTCAAGTGCACAAGCACTGATCTTACTCCAATCATCATCATTGATCAAAACTATCTCTGAGTACACTGGAAAAAACATTGTCTCATACTCAGACAATTTTTCTTTGTGCTCTATCATACTTGCTCTTTGTCATATGCAATCTTCATGTAAATCATATGTTTCCATAATGACAACATCTAAGTATCTAACTCAGCCAAATTTCTAATATTACAAGAGTGCAAGGATGCAACTCCCCCATGCATAATGACCAAGTGACTAAATCATTTACTCAATCACCTGAGACTAGCCGCACATGAAACCATGATGACCTCTATCAGGCATCAGAAGACCACCAATCACTCTAGCTAGATAGACATGAAGAGGCACATAGTTGGCCACCATGTGGTCCCAACTCAAATAACACCTCGCAATGGTATCATCTTGGAATAACCTTCGTGCATCATCCATCACCATAGGACCAGACACCTCATACTCTACTCACATGCCCATCATAGGAACATGAAGGATCCACCAGATATCCTCTAGAGTCACAATCATCTCACCAGTAGGAAGGTGAAATTTTTTGTGCTCTGAATGCCATCACTCCACCAATGTAGTCAGAAGACCCAAATTCACCTAAATGTCATATAAATCAGCCAAACTCTAGAGGCCACATCATGCAATGACCTATTGCTCCTCTACAGTGAGTTGTTGATGCAAATCTAAGACCTGGGTAGGTCGAGGACATCTGAAGGCTATCACCTCAAAATCAATCAACACAAATAGAACATAAGGGAACCATGTCAGCATTAGACAAAAGAAATTGATAAAAAATTGCTCAAAAGGATCAAACAGACAAGTACAGTTGGCTAAAAATTTTGAAAACCAAAAACAATTCTAAAATCCTGGATACGATCCAGGAAATCCAAGATGCGATGATTTAGGGCCTATTTGGTAGTAGGAATTAGACTGGAATTGACATTTGTTAGTTCCCATTTCATCGAATCCTCAGTTTGGGAGTGCAACATAGAAATAGAAGTGGAAGATGTAAATGCTCATTTTGGCTCAAAATGAGCATTTACATCTTCCACTTGAAAAGGTGGAATTGGAATTTGAGGGCCAAATTCTACTTTTTTAACTCCCATTTTATAAAATATCATCGGGTCCACGGGCAAAAATAATGTTGGTTTGGCATCCAGATTGTTTTTAGGGATTTTACTCTGCCATTCTTCATGGTGAAGTCACTCTGCAAAGTAGACAACATTCTACACTACCATTATATCGTTCAAGTTTCATAGCGAAGGCACTTTGCAAGATCAGCAAAGGCACTCTACTTCACAGTGAAGGCACTTTGATTCACGACATTGTTTGGACATTTCATGGCATTGTTCACACTACAAGAATTCTTCTTTATCTGGTATGTAGAAGTATTTTTGGGCATTGTTCACACTGCAAGCATTCTTCTTTACTATGCAAGTTCATTTTCTACAAGCAATACTGCTAAAGTGTAAATCCATTTATGTAAATCTATTTGCAATAGGTTTTACGTACTAGGGTTTGACAATCCAGACTAAAAAAAATTTGGGTATTGGCCTCCAATTTTGTGAGACTAGTTAAATGATTAAGACTAACCTTTCATTGTCTACGAAGACCACAACGTTCTAATTTTTTGTTTACTATCTTCTATACATATAAATACATACTAGGGTTTGACAATCCAGATTAAAAAAGTTTTAGGTATTGGCCTACAATTTCGTGAGTCCAGTTGAGACTAACCTTTCATTGTCTACAAAGACCACAATGTTCTAATTTTTTGTTTACTATCTCCTATACATATAAATACATACTAGGGTTTGACAATCCAGATTAAAAAAGTATTGGGTATTGGCCTGCAATTCCATGAGACCAATTAAATGATTGAGACTAACCTTTCATTATCTACGAAGACCACAACATTCTAATTTTTTGTTTATTGTCTTCTACACAAAAATGATAAAATGTGGAGTTGACAAGAATATTTAATTAATTATGAATTAACTTTGTAAAGAAAGATACCTTAAAGTTACAATGGCCTTCTTTCACCTTATAGAATTGTCTCAGTCAAACCAATTTAGATGAATCCCACTGATTTACATTGTGGCTTCATTATATCAATCAGAGACTCAATGTGGAACTGGCAAATGGTATTTTTCCCAAGCATGTTCCTAATGCTAATGTGCCATACACTTTTTTGTGAAAGATTTTGTTGTGATTTTAGATATCGCATCAATTGTGTAAGCAGCTATTGAGGGATATTGTGCATAACTAGAATTCCATGATCTTCCCGTAATAAGTGTGAGTCATCTTACAAAAATTTGACTCCTGTAATAGTTTCTCCAAAATTTTACCAGACCATTCCTGAGAATTCTACCATTCTTGTGTTTTTAATGTTATTGAACTATTACCTTAATAAAAGATATGTTTCTACATGAAGAGTGATTGCAACTTACAAGAAAGCTCATTTATATTTTTAGTATTTCTAAATGTTCAGTGTTAACAATTATTGACCTGTATGGTTTAAATGTATCATGCAGGAGCATCTCGGGTCCTTGGCAATCCTATGTCACCAAAAATAATTTGGATTTTGTTTGTATTGCTTAGTTCCTACTTTGACTGAGTTGGTTGGTAGTTGGTCGGTTTCCTTTGGTTACCGAGTGTGGTCGGTTATCTCCTGGGCAGTCGGTTATTTCACTGTGCTCAGAATTGCCTATCTACTACTCGATTATCTTGCTCACCGACGGCTTTAGTTTTAGTTTCTGTTGTGGCTAAATTATGCATTTATATTGGATCATGGATTTAATGTTGAAATCCATCATTGGGAAGTGTGTGGTCCTAGATCTAACCATTCCTTCCATTGATTGTGGATCTGAAGGCTGACTCAATTCAGTAGCTTCTTGTATAAATGTAGTTGTTGGTTTAGAGTTTAGGAGGGAGTTTTGAAAGATAGGAGTTTGATAGAAGATAGAAGGAGAGATTTGACAGATCCTCACATGTTGGAGGACTTTTTTATTTCATTGTAATATCTAGCCCTAACCAAGAAGGCCTTATAGCCTGAAATGTATTAGTCTATTTGATGAAAATATATGAAAGTTTCTACATTCTCTCTCTCTATTGTGTTTGTTTTCTTCTGCATGTGTTGATCAAGCTTGGATCATTTGGGTGTGCCATAGTTTGGCCCCTCTTGCTCCCTACCTTGCATCAAGTGGTATCAGAGCAAGGTGATATCTTAATCAAGGTCTGCGAATCTAGGTTTGTAGGTTCTTCTTGAAGCCCTAGTTGATTGTTGTGGGGTAGCAGATTGTGATCTGACCTGCAATTGTAGAGGGTTGTCAAGATGGTTCATGGGAGGCGAGATGGAGATCTAGGATTGGTAGATATGCTAAGGCAGATTTCTGCTAGGTTAGAAGTTGTTGAGACAACCCAGAGAAGAGGCAGACATCTTGAAGATGTTAGTGATGATGAAATTGAAGAAGAACAGGTGAATGCAGAACCTGCACCTATTATGGATCAAGGTGAAGAAAGATTTTTGAAAGCTTTGACAAGTCTAAAGTCAACACCACATTTCAATCCTACTGAGTATGGTGGAAAGCTAGATTTTGATGAATTGGTGGACTGGATCACTGAGATGGAAAAGTACTTTGAGTATGAAAACATTCTTGAAGACAAGAAGGTAAAGATTGCAAGCACAAACTTGAAAAGTCATGCATCCTTATGGTGGGAACATCTGCAGCTGGATAGGAAGAGGAAAAGCAAAGACAAAATTAAGGTATGGAATAAAATGGTGAATAAATTGAAAGGAAAGTTCTTACCTTGTGATTATAAGATTAACCTAGTTTGGCAAATGCAAAGTTTGAGATAGAAAGATAGCTTGGTAAAGGAATATACTAAGGAATTCTATAGATTAGATATCAGATTTGGACATAATGAATATGATGTGGAAAGAATTAGTAGATACCTAAATGGTTTAAGAGTTTCCATCCAAGAGGAAATTAGTACGATCAAGTTGGAGAACATTGAAGAGGCTTATCAATTTTCTTTGAAGGCTGAGGAGAAATTGAATAAGAGACATGAGCAAAGACAAAGAGGTTGAGGTGGTAGATTCCCTAGAGGAAGAGGTAGATCCAATGTTGAAAATGGTAGATCTGAACCAGAAAAGAAAAATCTGGACAAAGGCAAGACCAAATGGAAAGGTGAAAGTTCATCTAGAGGTAGAGGTAGTAACTACCAATGTGGTTATAGCAGAGGAAGTTTCTGAGGAACTTGTTACAATTGTGGAGAAGAAGGACATAGATCTTTTGAATGTACATAGGCTAGTAAGAAGGCTGGTAGCAGTAGAAATGCTTTGGTATGAGAAGAGTCACCAAATGAACCTGAGAAAGAAAATAACTTGATGGTAAGAAGAGCACTATGGAATGAGAGCAAGAAGGAAGATCTAGTAGGGAAAAAAATTTTCAAGACCAGATGTAGATTTTTTGATAAAGTTTGGAAGGTAATCATTGACAGTGGTAGCTAGGAGAATCTAGCATCTAAAGAGATGGTCACAAAATTGCAGTTGGAAAGGTTGGTACATCTTAAGCCCTATCAGATTTCATGGATCAAAGATGAGCATACAGTCCTGGTAAGTGAACAATGTTATGTGAATTTAAAGATTGGAAAATACTATGATAAGGTGTTATGTGATATCATGCCTATGGATTGTTGTCATATTTTGTTGGGTAGACCTTGGCAATATGATAGACATGCTATATATGATGGGAGATTGCATAAGTATACTATTGTGGCTGATGGAAGGAAACAAATCTTGTTACCATTGATGGAAGAACCTGTTAGTAATGTTTGCACATTTGTGAAAGTTTTTTTGATGGAAGGAAGAAAGTTTGTTAACTCTTTGAAGAAGAATGATGTATGTTTTTTTGTGATCCCTAACAAACCAAGTAAGAAAATAGATGATAATGTCCCTAAGGAGATTGATAAGTTACTCACTGAGTACAATGAAATCATTTTTTATAATGTACCTAATGGTTTTCCACCGAAAAGAAGCATTAATCATTGTATGGATCTAATCCTTGGAGCTAGTTTACCGAATAAGGCACCTCATTGGTTGACACCTACCGAGAATCGAGAATTGAACCAACAGATTCAAGAGTTATTGGAGAAAGGTTTGATCAGAGAAATTTTGAGCCCTTTTGTAGTACCTGGTGTATTGGCACCAAAAAAGAATGGAGAATGGACAATGTGTACTAATTCCAGAGAAATCAATAAGATAAGAATGAAGTATAGGTTTCCTATACCAAGAATGGATGATATAATGGACAATTTGACTGGAGCAAAGTATTCCACAAAGATTGATTTGAAAAGTGGGTATCATCATATTAGAATCAGAGAAGGTGATGAATGGAAGATTTCTTTCAAGACAAAAGAAGGTTTGTATGAGTGGTTGGTTATGCCTTTTGGTTTAACTAATGCACTGAGTACTTTTATGAGGTTGATCAATGAAGTTTTGAAGAAATTCTAGGGTAAGTTTGTGATTGTATATCTTGATGATATTCTGATATTCATTAAGACCAAAGAAGAACATTTGTTGCATGTTAGACAAGTTTTGCAGAGATTGAAAGAGGAAAAGTTGCTGATAAATCTGAAAAAGTGTTCATTCAAGAAAGAAGAGATTGTGTATTTGGGATTTGTTATTTCAGCTGATGGTTTGAAGATGGATCCTGAAAAGGTCGAAGCTATTTTGAATTGGCCTACACCTATGAATGCTAGTGAGGTAAGATCATTTCATGGTTTAGAAAGTTTTTACCAAAATTTCATAAGGAATCTTAGTTCAATTTGTAATGCTATGACTGAGACTATGAGAGAAGACAAAAGAGAATTCAAGTGGACACATGGAGCTGACAAAAATTTTCAGACTCTGAAGCAAAAGGTTGTTGAATTACCTATTTTGGCATTACCTGATTTCAGTAAAGTATTTCAAGTGGAATGTGATGCAAGTGGAAGTGCAATTGGAGCTGTGTTGAGTCAAGAAGGTAAACCTATTGCTTTCTTTAGTGAAAAGCTGAATGATGATAGAAGGAAATATTCTGTGTATGATCAAGAACTCTATGCTATTGTTGAAGCACTAAAGAAATGGAGACATTATTTGATACCGAGTGAATTTGTGTTGTATACTGATCATAAGGCTTTACAGTATTTGGGTAGTCAGAATAAGTTGAATCAGAGACATATGAAATGGGTTGAGTATTTGCAGAGTTACACATTTGTGATAAAGCATAAGAGTGGAGTCACTAACTGAGTTACTGATGCATTGAGTAGAAGAATATCTTTGATGACCAAGATGAAAATTAAAGTTCTTGGTTTTGATGAGATGAGAGATTCTTATGAGTTTGACCATGATTTTTCTAAGCCATGGAGAAAGTGCAAAGCACCTATTCAAGATCAACAAGATACTAAATGGGATGAATATTTTATTCAGGAAGGTATGTTGTTTAAAGGTATTCAGTTATGTATACCGAGAGGAGTAATGAGAACTAATCTGATAAAGGATAAGCGTAGTAGTGCTTTGGCTAGACATTTTGGTATTGATAAAACATGGAATTCGCTTAAGGAGAAGTACTATTGGCCGTAGTTGTATAAAGATGTTTAGAAATTTGTGAAAAATTGTGGAATTTGTCAAGTTGCAAAAGGACTAAGTTAGAATACTGGATTGTATACACCGATTGTTGTTCTTGAGAAACCTTGGATTGATATCAGTATGGACTTTGTTCTTGGCTTACCAAAGACAGTAAGAGGTAATGATTCTATATTTGTTGTTGTTGATAGATTTTCTAAGATGGCACATTTTATACCTTGTAGAAAGACATCAGATGCATTACATGTAGTAGATATTTTCTTTAAGGAAATTGTCAGATTGCATGGATTACCGAGGAGTATTATCTTTGACTGAGATAGTAAATTTGTTGGATATTTTTGGAAAACCCTTCGGAAGAAACTTGGCACTGAGTTGAAATATAGTTCTACATTTCACCCGCTAACTAATGGACAGACTGAAGTTGTCAATAGAAGTTTGGGAAATCTTTTGAGATGCTTAGTTGGAGACGCACCGAGTAAGAGGTAATGATTCTATATTTGTTGTTGTCAATAGATTTTATAAGATGGCACATTTTATACCTTGTAGAAAGACATCAGATGTAGTACATGTAGCGGATATTTTCTTTAAGGAAATTGTCAGATTGCATGGATTACCAAGGAGTATTATCTCTGACCGAGATAGTAAATTTGTTAGATATTTTTGGAAAACTCTTTGGAAGAAATTTGGCACTAAGTTGAAATATAGTTCTACATTTCACCCACAAACTGATGGATAGACTGAAGTTGTGAATAGAAGTTTGGGAAATCTTTTGAGATGCTTAGTTGGAGACACACCGAGTAATTGGGATTCTGTGTTGGCACAAGCAGAGTTTGCATACAATAATTCAATGAATAGGACTACAAGAAAGACACCATTTGAGATTGTGAATGGCACACAACTGAGAGGAATAGATTTGAGAGACATTACTGATGACAATAAGAAAAGTGTTGAAGGAGTAAAATTTGCTAAGTACATGAAGACATTACATGAAGATGTGAAGCTGAAGCTGGAAGACAATAACTAGAAATATAAAGATAGAGCTAATAGATCAAGGAGACATAAAAAATTTGATGTTGGTGGTGAAGTGATGGCTCATTTGAAGAAAGGATGATTTCCTGTTGGAACATATGGGAAGCAGAAGATGAAGAAGTTTGGACCTTACAAGATTTTGAAGAAATTTGACAGTGGAAATGCATATGAGATTGAATTACCTGATGACATGAACATATCACCTATTTTCAACATTGCTGATTTATATGAGTATCATGAACCTGATGAAGAAGTGACAGTACCAATAGAATATCCTAAGAAGCAGAATGATGAAGTTGAATAGATTTTGAAGGAAAGAGTTGGCAAGAGTACAAGAGGAAAATAGTATATGGAATATTTGGTAAAATGGAAGAATAGACCAATGGAAGATAGTTCATGGATTTCACAGTTTGAGTTGGATGTAGCTCAGACCAGACCTACCAAATGATTCAGAGAATAATTTTAAAATAACCCCAGGTGTCTGATGTAGGAGCATCTCGGGTCCTTGGCAATCCTGTGTCACCAAAAACAATTTGGAGTTTGTTTGTGTTGCTCGGTTCCTGCTTTGACCGAGTTGGTCAGTAGTTGGTTAGTTTCCTTTGGTTACCAAGTGTGGTTAGTTATCTCCTAGGTGATCAGTTATTTCACTGGCGCTCGGCATTGCCTATCTACTGCTCGGTTATCTTTCTCACCAACGGGTTTAGTTTTAGTTTATGTTGTGGCTGACTTATGTATTTATATTGGATCATAGATTTAATGTTGGAATCCATCATTGGGAAGTGTGTGGTCCTAGATCTGACCGTTCCTTCCATTGATTGTGGATCTGAAAGCTGACTCAGTTTGGTAGCTTCTTGTATAAATGTAGTTGTTGGTTTAGAGTTTAGGAGGGAGTTTTGAAAGCTAGGAGTTTGATAGAAGATAGAAGGAGAGATTTGACAGATCCTCACATGTTGGAGGACTTCTGTATTTCATTGTAATATCTAGCCCTAACCGGGAAGGCCTTACAGCCCGGCATGTATCAGTCTATTTGATGAAAATATATGAAAGTTTTTGCATTCTCTCTCTCTCTCTCTATGTTGTGTTTGTTTACTTCCACATGTGTTGAGTAGGCTTGGATCATTAGGGTGCACTATAGTTTGGTCCCTCTTGCTCCCTACCTTGCATCAACGTACCTATTAATCATATAGCTACTAGGGAAATTGAAGGATGATCTATTTCTTCAATATTGATCAGCTTCTATTTTCCTCTATTTCTTCTTTTATCAATGTTTTTTCAATTCTTTTTCCTTCTTTTTTCAAGTCTTCTGTCAATAAATACTATTTTTTGAAACTTGAAGAATCTTTTTTGGGAATTTTATTTAAAGAATTTTATGATCTCCTTTCACTTGATTCTTTATATAGAACCTTTTCTAGGATGAACAAAGACTTCACTCAAATTTTGGGTCCTTATGCTAGTTGGAAGCATATTTAGTGAATTTTTTAGTTTTGGATGGGCGAAAGACTCTAAATTGATCGAATCTATGGTCTGTAGTTTGTGATGTATAACTCCACCTCTTTGCTAGAGGCTCTATACACTTGGATTTTAGTGCCTTTTGTTTATTTATTTAGTTTTCTACAGATAATTTATTTTAAAAACAATCTCTGGCTAGACTCAAACCTAGGAACTCTTGTATCTTGTATGCATAATAAGTGCTTTTACCGCAGAGCCACTAACTATTGATAGGGTTTGGAATTTGGATTGGTAGACCAACATTCAAGAAAAATCAAAGGCATGACATTTCCTCTGACTTTACCACTTTTTTCTATTTAACAGTCCATTTTTCTCAAATATGGTTGGGGATTAAGATTTGGGTTTTTCTTACACCTCTCGCAAGTCAAATTTAAGTGCTTCAGGGTCCTAATCTAACTGTTAGGTTGAATCATCCACAAGATCAATTCTTGCAATTCTTATCAGATTTATTTTGGGTTGGATGTTTTCTAGTTTTAGGAGCTACCCATAAAGTGGGTTGGGTGTTTACTAGTTTTAGTAGCTACCTATATTGGCATATTGGCATAATGCATCAAATGGTGCCCCATGAAAATGTGATTCAATTAATCTACATCCATCTAAATTATATACATTATGCAATTAATCAAGGCTGGCCATGAAACTATATTCCTTGTAATCTAAAGTTCATTTCAATGATCTTTTTGTAAAACATGATTAATAATATTACATACTTATATAAATGTATATGTGCCTATATAAGAACCATATATGCACATATACATGTATATAATAATATTATTAATCATGTTTTACAAAAAAACATCTTCTATGTTTTTCCCTCATTCGGATTTCTTTCCTAATGCAACAATGCTAACAAATTCAACACCTATAGATAATAACTAGCTAGGAATACATATACAAACAGTTGTGTCAATAAAGTACACACATTTCTTGGCTTCTCCTCTTGCTTCCTATGACTGTCTATTTTGTATCTCAAACCTACTTTTTCATGTACTTTTCAGAGATGGATCTTACCAACAATATAAACATTCAAGGATGCATTTGTAGGAAGACCAGAACTACCCATATTCACGCACTTATTCTTGTTGTCCTTGGAGTAGCCAAAGTGGTGTCCAAAGCATGCAAACAAAGCGTAACGAAAGAAGTGATGGAAGTGGTTTTTACAAATGCATTATTCATTCAAATGAGGTGCATTATCATGACCAAATTCGCAAGAGTGTAGCAAACTTCTTTCGACTAGCCAATCTTGTAAGGTAAAAAGGAATCCTATCAGATATGATGAGCATAACATTAGAAGAAAAATTAGTTATGTTCCTCCACACCCTTGGCCACAATCTGAGGAATCATAAGATTGCCCACAACTTTGGTCACTCCAGAGAGATAGTAAGTCGATACTTCCACAAGACCTTGACGGCTGTCTTAGCACTCCATGTGGATTATTTCCTACCACCTAGTCCAAACACTCCTCCTGAAATTAGTGGGAAGGACCATTTTGATCCTTAATTCAAGGTAAACCCCCTATCGCTACAAATTTATTTGCCTTAGTGATAATCTTATTACTGCATTGTGATAATCTTGACTACAGTTTTTCTTCTATAGGATTATGTTGGAGCAATTAATGGAACCCATATACCAGTCATTTTCAATGTCGACTTACAGGGTAAATATCAGGATAGAAAAGGGAACTTGTCACAAAATATTATGGCTGTCTCTTCTTTTGATTATAAGTTTCAATACAATCTTGCTGATTGGGAAGGGTCTGCTGCAGATAGTTGTGTTTTAGCTTTAGCTCTCACTAGAGCTGATCCACTTGTAGTTCCCCCTAGTATGCCATTTCACACTATATGTTTACTGAAGAAAATGATAATGTTTCACGGTGTCAATGTTTCATAGTTTAACAATATATATTATTTTGTAGGAAAATATTATTTAGTCGATGTTGGATATCCAAATGTACTAGGATTTCTAGCACCTTATTGATGTACACATTACCACCTAAAGGATTTTTCAAGATCAAACCATATAAATAGCCCACAAGAGTTGTTTAACCACTGACACTCCTCTCTTAGAAATACAATAGAGCGTACATTTGGCATTTTGAAGCAGCATTTTCCTATCCTGAGGCATGCAACATCTTATCCAATCATGACACAAGCACGTATTATTTTGGCATGTTTCATAGTACACAACTTCATTACTATAGAGGACGGTGTTCCATCCAAAGTGGTTATTGAAGAGGATGACGATAGTGATGGGATAAATGTACCAATACTTGAGACATATGGGTTGAGTTAGCATGATAGGGATGATTGGGAGAACTTTAGAGATGATATAGCAAGTAGGATGTGGGAAGACTATAGATGTAGAGAATAGTTGTAGTTTTACAAGACCTTTCTTTGTTTTTTAAAGTGCTTTCATTCCTAGCTGGTTATTGTCTATGCCTCTTGAATTTGCAAGCCTTGTTGCATTAGGAAATATAAATGGAATACACCAAGGAGTACCACATGATGAAGATCAATCATACTGTTGTAATGTTGATGATCAAATCATGTGTTCTCATAGTTTACATATACAAAATTCTTTGAAAGAAATGAAGCTTGTGTATGATTTGTAACTCTGATTTCTCTTTGATTAACATTCATGATTATTATTCTTTGATTTTAATCTCTTTGAAATGTGTGTATCTTGTTTGACATTTATGTATCTTGTTTGACACTTTGTCTTCTAAATGGGGATTGAGACAACAGTAATTTGGCCCTCAAATTCCAATTCCACCTTTTCATGTGGAAGATGTACTAGAGAATATATACTAGAGCATATATAGTACAATTGTATGAACATAGTAGACCATATATAATTACAATACTGAATCAGTGTGCAATAGAATGAACACTGATTCAATGTTCATTCTATTGCACATTGATTCAGTATTGTATACTTCATTTTGTTGCACATTGATTCAGTTGCTCAAGTATACAATATTAAATTAGTGTCTTGAGAAACTGAATCAGTGTGCAACAGAATGAAGTATACAATACTGAATCAATGTCTTAACCAACTTAATCAGTATGCAATAGAATGAACACTGAATTAGTATTCATTTTGTTTCACACTGATTGAGTTGGTCAAGACATTGATTCAATATTGTATACTTCATTGAATTGGTATTCATTCTATTGCACATTGATTGAGTTGGTCAAGATACTAATTCAGTATTGTATACTTCATTCTATTGCACACTGATTCAGTTGCTCAAGACACTGATTCAGTATTGTATACTTCATTTTGTTGCACATTGATTCAGTTGGTCAAGACACTAATTCAGTATTGTATTCTTCATTTTGTTGCACACTGATTCAATTTCTCAAGACACTGATTCAGTATTGTATACTTCATTCTGTTGCACATTGATTTAGTTTCTCAAGTATACTATATTGAATCAGTGTCTTGAGAAACTGAAACAGTGTGCAACAGAATGAAGTATACAATACTGAATCAGTGTCTTGACCAACTCAAGCAGTGTGCAATAGAATGAACACTTATTAAGTGTTCATTCTATTGCACACTAATTGAGTTGGTCAAGACACTGATTCAGTATTGTATACTTCATTCTATTGCACACTAATTCAGTTGGTCAAGACATTGAATTAGTGTCTTGAGCAACTGAATCAGTGTGCAATAGAATGAAGTATACAATACTGAATCAGTGTCTTGACCAACTCAATTAGTGTGCAATAGAATGAACAGTATACAATACTGAAATAGTGTCTTGACCAACTCAATCAGTGTGGAACAGAATGAACACCAAATCAGTGTTCATTCTATTGTACATTGATTGAGTTGTTCAAGACACTGATTCAGTATTGTATACTTCATTTTGTTGCACACTGATTCAGTTTCTCAAGACACTAATTCGGTATTGTAGACTTCATTCTGTTGCACACTGATTGAGTTGGTCAAGACACTGATTCAGTATATACTTCATTCTATTGCACACTAATTTAGTTACTGAAGACACTGATTCAGTATTGTATTCTTCAACAACTGAATCAGTATGCAATAGAATGAACAGCATAAGTTGGAATGAATAGATAGGATAACTTGTAAGAACACTAGAAAGAATCATACGAATAGGATAACTTGTAACCACAGTAGAAGTGAACAAAAGAATATTACAATACTGTTCTAAAATTATAATAATTTACCAACATGGGCTTCATACATAAACCAACAATCTAATATAAACACACAAATTTCATTCAATTTCTCAAGACACTGATTTAGTATTGTATACTTAATTTCATTGCACACTGATTCATTTGCTCAAGAATACAATACTGAATGAACATAGTAGACCATATATAAACTATATGAACATAGTAGACCATATATACATGCATACTTAGCTACATGAAAATGAGAATGGATAATAAAGAAATATATTACATATTGTTGGATATCATGCATAAATGATAAATGCAATATTTTGGATTATATGCCACTGTTGTATGACTCTTTCTTTAATGTCTATTCTCATTTGCATGTAGCTAATGATTGTATATAATAGGTGGTGTAGGTGATGTCCTTCATAGAACTCATGATGTCCATGGAGGATTAGGTTCAAGTAAGCTACTCAATTTCTTCCTCCAAGAAGGTTATGTGGACAAGAGAAATGGAACGAAAGTTCCTAAACTTGCTCCATGAGCAAGTTCACCTAGGAAGGAAAGGCGAATGGGGCTTCAAAAAAGAAACTTGGATCGCCATTGAGAGGAAGTTCAATACTGAGATGAATCTCAATCTATCAAAGGAAAATTTCAAAAAAAAGCTTAAAGGATGGAAGCAAGGTTTTAGAGTTATGAGAGAGTTGAAGAATATGAGTGGGTTTGCATGGAATGAGGCCACTCAATATGTGGATGATAATGAAATGGTGTGGGAGGAGCTTCTAAAGGTAACATGCTCTTTTGAATATTTGGTCTAAGCAATATTTCCTTCTTATTAAGTTAGATACAAGATAGAGATCTAATTCATTCATCGTGACAACATGCAGACAAAAGAATTCAAAAATGCCAAAGTGTATAAAAGAAAACCCTTCCAGTACTACAATGACCTAGCCTTCATTGTGGGTGATGACATAGCTGAAGGTACCATAGCTACTACTGCACATGAGATAGAAGAAGGGCTCAATATGGATGCACCTGCCTACATGGACTATGATGAGGATGTCCCTATGAGTACACCTCTTAACACTACAACTGATTTGGATGATGAGTTATATCATTCCAATCAATTGAGTGCAAGTGGTAACCCAAATCCTTCAACACCGTCACTAAGGAGGGGAAATAGGAAGAAGGCAACTGTGGCTAGTTCATTGGATGCAATTTTTGAAACTATGAAAAGAATAGAAGAGGACTTCCATTCGCCTCTTGTTATCAAAATGGATAATTCTAATTTAGATTCTGTCTTAGATAGTGTGTATGAGGCCCTCAAAGGTATCCCTAATTTGAGTCAAGGCACTATGATAAAGGCATATGACACCTTCATGGTTGAATGTGAAAGAGCCAAAGGGTTCTTTAGAATGAATGATGAGGAGAGAGTGTAGTACATTGCAATGAAGTTTGTAGACCTCTAGCTACTTTTGTTTTATTTTAAGTCTTTTTACTTAAACATTGGCAAGGCTAGCCAAGATAATTTTTAAGTTGCCAAGGTTAGCCAAGATACTTGTCTTATCAACATCATACAGTTGATATCGATGTGACATTATTTTGTTTTGTTGAAACTCAAATCACATGTTTTGATATGTATGAAGCCCATGCTAGTAAATTATTGTAATTTTAGAACAGTGTTGTAATATTCTTTTGTTCACTTCTACTATGGTTACAAGTTATCCTATTTATATGATTCTTTCTAGTGTGCTTACAAGTTATCCTATCTATTCATTCTAACTTATCAACTTCTCTACTATATATGCTCTAGTATATATTTCTTCTATTTCAGCCATGATGATATTGTTTTTACTATTATTTCATGCATTATAGATTGCATTCATGATTTACTTAAAAATAAATGTAGTTGTTATTCCTGCTTGTGTTTGTCTTCACTTGGTTAGTCTTGTTGCATTAGAAAATATAAATGGAATACACCAAGGAGTAACACATGATGAAGATCAATTAATAGTGATAAATTATGTTGTTCTATTGCAAAGTATCAAAACTATACATTTTGAATTCTTCAAAATTGTTCCAGGAGTACTCGTATGTATGGGTGCTCTACCCAAATTTTGTGTTTATATCAGATTGTTGGTTTATGTATGAAGCCCATGTTGGTAAATTATTGTAATATCAGAACATTATTGTAATATTCTTTTGTTCACTTCTACTGTGGTTACAAGTTATCATATTTCTATGATTCTTTCTAGTGTGCTTACAATTTATCCTATCTATTCATTTTGTTGCACACTGATTCAATTACTAAAGAATACAATACTGAATCAGTGTCTTGAGCAACTAAATCAGTGTGCAACAGAATGAAGTATACAATACTGAATCAGTGTCTTGAGAAACTCAATCAGTGTGCAACAGAATGAAGTATACAATACTAAATCAGTGTGCAATAGAATAATAGAAAGTCTCACAGTTCTAAGTATGTTTCTATGTTTGTTCCTATTGTTAGGTAGTCGGTTATGTAATGAATAAACTAATGTGATATCATTACAGATCTATTTTATGCATCCATGGGTTTGTGGAGTTCATTAGTTTAATTCTATTTTCATTTACATAATCTGTCGTGAAGTGAAGAAATAACTTGAGTGTCATAGTAAGTCAGTCATGTAACTTTGTTATTAGATTTCTATTATTTAAATTTCATTTTGTTCTATCAAATAAAGTGACTCTCTAACAGGCCAAAAGCATAACCATTATCCTCGGCTCTATCATGAAATCACGGCCCTAATTTGTATTTTCTCCACTAGATTTCCAATGCCGCCGGATGAAAATCAAATTAGGGTAATGTACTATAATATATCCAACATTCAAAGTTGTAAGGGTTGTCGATTTGCTTCCTGGACAAAGCCCTAGGCTAAATATAAGATATGTATTTAGCTAGCGAAAGGAAAACATGTTTGCAGTAGTATAATATCATGAAAGTTAAAATTGAATCATAGAGTATGAGGGTCTCTGAAACATTGCAGTTTTCTTGGTGATTGTAGCCACTAAAGGTACCTACTGATGGAGCAGTCCAAATTGACCCTAATCTAACTTGATCAATTATATAGAGTGTCTCTGTGACAGTCGACAGTGCTGGAGAATAGTGGCTAAAATTGTTTTGAAGACTTAGTGGACATATTGAAAGACAATATATTCTATGGATTTGACCCAAATCTAGTAACCATTGGTAAGAAGGAATACTGTTGCAGGCTAACCGAGAAGTAATAAAGTTCAAAACATTATATGGTTGGTAGTTAGAAGTAACTTATAGGTTTGAGAGACTGTATCGAAAGAAACATAAACAAGATTGTAGTTTTGCTAGAAGTTAAGAATTGATTAAATAACAGTGTGCTGTTGATACTAGGGAGTAACAGTGTTGCTTGGAGAGTTTTTACAAATTTCATAGAAGGAAATTGATAGGAGAGTTACCCTGTGTCTAAAGGTATTCAAAGATTAAGGAATTTGACAGAGTCAACTGGAACCATTGTTCATGGTTTGAATCGACATTATTATTCTATTGTGATAAGTGATTGGGCTTATTCAAGCTTCAGTTGTAAGCACTCTGCATTAATTTTTGAATCTATCTTGACTAATAGTAGATGAGCAAAAATCCAGGGTATTTACTATAAGAAATAATCTCTAACAAATTCTATGGCTATACCTGGTCATCCCATGACTCAATGGTAATTCAAAGACCAAGAAGAAGATGATCTATACTTTCCTCTAGTGCATGATAAGATTAATGATTGTGAATCATTTTGTTGAATCCCTTGAGAAAAATTGCTCTCTTGAATTGCTCTCACAAAACCATACCTCACAAATCTTGTTTGCACTCTTGAACTACTCTATCATTCTATTGCACACTAATTCAATTGCTCAAGAATACAATACTGAATCAATTTCTTGAGAAAATGAATACAACACTTCTTCTATTGGTGTTCAAAGCCTTCAAGATGTACATATGTAGCTCCAAAATTCAGTCTTATGTCAGAAAAGAGAATGACCACTTTTTTGTAATGACATATAAAGTCTGATGTTGTTGCACTGTTGTTCTAGTTGTTCTTAAATTAATGTTTTTTCAGTGTTTCATGTGCTTTGTCAAAATAATATTTGTTGATGAAAAGTTGGGTTCTTTGGTTTAAAAATACATGGTTTTTTGTTGTAGCAATTCACAAAAACTACAAGCTGGAGTAGTTTTTGAAAATAGTACTCTAGCTTGTACAAATTTTGTACATTGCTCCAACACCTACTTTTTTGGTTGCCATCTTATATACATGTCATCATGAAGAGCTCAAAATGGATAGTTCTGAGAGTACACATATGTTGTTCATGATTTCAACTTACAATATATATTTCTGATGTTACTCCTTGGTGTATTACATTTATTATGGGAACTCTAATCAACCATGGATTGTTAGAGTAGATTTGATTATGTGGAGTTTCTAAAATTTTATGAAGTGTATTTGAATGAACTCTCATTACTTCTTCACCGCTCATATGTTGTTCATGATTTCAACTTACAATCTATATTTCTGATGACTACACATATTTCTGATGTTACTCCTTGGTGTATTACATTTATTATGGGAACTTTGTACGGTGTGTCTTCACACCACCATTTCGTTGTTGGATTTTGTTCTTCCCCATCTTCTATGTACGAGTATAGATGTCTTATTAGATCCTTTCAGTTTCAAATAGAAAGTCTCTTTAATCAACCATGGATTGTTAGAGTAGATTTGATTATGTGGAGTTTCTAAAATTTTATGAAGTGTATTTGAATGAACTCTCATTACTTCTTCACCGCTTCAAACTATTTGTAGTACCCGGGTAAGATTATTTTACTATACTATGTCCTTTTTAGGCTTGGAAATATAGCAGTGAGAGATAAATGACTTTGATGTCCCTCAATTCAAGTCCAATCAACATATAACAAGGACAAAGCATGCAGGGCAATCAAGATAGTAGATAAGAAATTAGTTGCGCAGGAAGTGGCCACGACCAAGAAGCACAGTAGTTGCAGATGATCATGCAGGCAGTACTTGATTCGAGAGAAATCGAAGCCATGGATCACAAAACCACTATCCTCCTAGACCCAAAAAGAGTATAGGCCTACACCATTTCATCTTTCCCACGAACTCCCAATTGTTTTAAGCGGAGAAGAAGTTATGAGAGGAATTGTAAAAATGAGAATAAAAGTAGCAAGCTCGTTGAACATTAGTATGTTTCTTTTTATTGCAATTATAATTAGTTCCTTGGTTCCTTAGTAATTGATTTTTATTGCATCATTGTCTTTTGTTTGTCATTTTGTTTTGAGTGTCTAGTGATTTAAACCAAAGACTTTGACTTAGCCAAAAAATGTGCAAGTCTACATTAGTATGTTGCTTTTTATTGTAATTATAATTAGTATGAATGAACAAAAATAATATCAATGCAATATTTGTCATTATAGCGTCAATGACTTCGGTGAATGTGCATATGTGTCAACGCGGTGTTGGGCCATGCATGTTGAGGATGTCATGCACAACAAGTAATCCTAGGTGTAAATTTTGGTGTTGCCCAAATAGGAAAAAGGTCTAGATATGTTATTATATTTTATGTTTATAAATAATGTGACAACTAATCATTTTAGGAAGTTCTGATGTAGATTTGGTATTGCAAGGAAATAGTGGATGTCAATACTTCCAGTGGGTCAATGAAACCACATTTACGTCTATCCCATCTACATATGTACCTGATGTAGGAAATGACTGCAACTTGTGCAAGGCTCAAGAGGCAAATAGTGCCGCCAAGATTGCTTCAATGGCGAAAGCGAAAATCATGTTTCTGCGATGCCTTATTTGTGTAGTTTGCGTACTACTTTGTTGGGACCATATGCATAAATGTGGTTAATAGAGGGCTATTGTAGATACATGAAGTTTTTTATAATTTCAAGTAGATACGTTGGACATATTTTGATAAACTCGTGAACTTTTTTGTTGTTTATGACTTCATTAATATTTTGAATATAAAATTAAACAAAATTAAATATTAACCTTATTAAAAAAATTGAAAAATATTTATGATTTTCTATATAAAATTAAAAAATAAATATTTATGATTTTTTCTATAAAATGAAATAAAATAAAAAAATAAATGAAAAAATAAATTAATACAAATAAATTATTATATTAAAATAATTCAAGAAATAAAATAAAAATCATACTAAAATTCCAATTCCAATTTCAAAAAGTGGAACCAAACGGGGGAAATGCATCTTCTCGCTCATACTCTGGGTCAACCAAACGGTCCAAACTATAATCCGAAAATGAAAAACTAGATTATCAAATCCATAATTTGACCATTTCCACCATTTGATCAAATGTAGCATTTCCTAATTCTCGCTACCAAACGGGCCCTTAACGAGGTGCGATCCAAGAAATTCTAGATGTGACACCAAAAATACGGGAAGCGATCCAAAAACTGGATGCGACCTTGTTTTAACCTAATGCGATGAAAGGACAAAATTGCTTTGAATGCGATTCAATTTAACCGGATGTGACCCAATGAGGTGTGATCCTGGAAATCCTGGATGCGATCTGGGATATGGTGAAAAATAGGGTGCAACACGGGATTGACCGCGTGTGATCCCGTATACAGGATGCGATTGGAAACAAAATTGGCTATAAATTGCTTTAAAATGCATGAAATTCAAAAATTCAAATTTGACAAGGAGCGTTATCAAGTACTCACAGGTGGTGTGTAATGCGACGGTCGATCGTATCAACTGGCCATCTCAAAATGGTGCTTCTCCGTGGGGTACACCATCTTCTCTCAAAGCTCAGTGAAAATGAAAGGTAAAAAGTGAAAATGAATAGTCAAAATGGAATTTTGGACCTATTTAAGCCTCCCGAGAGCTCCAGAACCCTAAGGGACATTTTTGATAAGACGTCACAGAAGCTCAATATTGGGACCAAAATTGAAACAGGTGCCCTATATCAGTAAAATGTAGTCAAAATAGAGTTACAAAGCAAAGTCAACATTCAGAATTTAGAAGTCAACTATGGTCAAAATGCAGTCAAATAGGGGCAAAATGAGCAGGAATGATGATGTTAACATGGTAAATCAGTTTGGAGATGATTTTTACTCAAATTCTTGGTCAACAAAAGTCAAAGTTTAGTTAAACACACTTAATAAAGGCTGAACAAAGTGCAATTAATGCACAAAAAGCTTGCCAGAAGCTATAAAAAGTGATTTTCTCACTAAAGTATCAAATTTCTATGCTAGGATATTGCTTAAACATTAGTCAAACTTGGTCAACTATCTAATTTTCTTGGTCAAACTTGGTCAAACAATGTTTCTTTAACATTAAAATCAATCTAAATTGCTTGCTAGTGCTTTCTAATCAATATACGCTTGATCCAGATTCATTTCAATCACCGCAATTCTTTCTAAATGCTTGAAAACAATGATTTTATTAAAATTTGTAACAATTTCGGTCTTGAGGGGGCATAATCATACTAAAATCCAAATTCTTTGAATCAAATTCTTCAACACCAGGGGCATGACAATTTTCTTCAATCAAGTTGATGTTGTTAATCTTAACGACATTGATCAATTTCATCGCTTCAAATCAAATTGATCAGTTACTGCAAACCAAATTCAACAAAAATTTATTTTCACCTGGACCATGTGGCTACGATTGGGGGCTCTAAATTAAGCTCCTGGTCATTGGACCCTCCCATGTGATGATGGGCTAGCAAAAAGAGTGCTAGGGGTTACCAGGAGGTTGCCACTGGTAGTCGCGTTGGTGGTCTCTGCTAGCGGTGGCCATTAGCGGCACCGTCAAAAAAAAAAATTGCTTCAAATTGTGTACTAGGGTTGTACGGCCTAACATGCAAATTTGTTTTTCCTCAGAGGCCAACTTGTCCAAATTTGATAAATTTTATATGGAAATAGGCATTCTTGGGCACTCTAAATGCAACGATGAGGTTCATTTGAGCCCAAAGTGACAAGAAAAGAGGTCCCCCAAAATCCAATAGAAAATCCTCTAAAAATTATAGATCTAACAAACAAGGCCGAATCTCTTAGGAACAGGATAGGGGAAAATAGGTTTGAAGCTCTGATACCATGTTGGAGTTGATGAGAAAACAACCCACATCTCCCAAGAATATGTGCATGCAAACACCTATCACAGAAAGAAGAGAGAAGCAAATAGCTATGGAGGCCTGAACACATTGATCCACAAGAGACAAGATATCCTTTATGTGCAAAAACAAAAGTTGCACCAATCACAATGAAATATTATTGTGTTGAATGATATTAATAATACAAAGGAGATCAATCCTTATAAAGGGGATCTGAAACCCTAAAAGGGGAAACCCTAAAAAGAAAACATGCATGTAATAATTAATTTAATTATTACATGACTAATGCATGCAGGTTTATATTTAAGATGACTAGTGCATGAGTGTTTTAAATATAACACTTCCAATGCAAGAGTGTTTTAAATATAAACAAACAATGCAAAAAGCATAAAGTGACATCTTAAGAAGGGAGCAAAGTTAATTTAATTAATAATTAATTTAATACTTTACTTTAACAAAAAAATATATGTAAAAATTTTAAAACCCTGATAGGGTTTTTAAATGTCTAAGCACCTAATCAGGTTTTTATAAGTTTAAAAAATTAAATACATTGTGCCTAGGTACTAGGCTTGGATAACAACCTTGAGGCTTGGGAGTTTCATTTCCCTCCTTTTTCACATCTTTTGTTCTTCCAAACTGATTTCTTAACTTCCTTGTCATTAGGTTTACATGTAATCAATTGGGTATTTGCAAAATTACCACCATAATTTCACACATCTTCTGAGCTTTCTAACCATATAATTTGTTCTATTTTTTGGACAATGTTTTAATATTAATGTTTTTTTACTTGAGTCTCCATAGTTCTCCTAGACATGTGTGTACACTCAAAATGTGCACTTCTCTAAGCCATTGATTCCAAGAGCATCCATGGATTGGAAACCTTGAAAAAGCAACCTAGAGCTCCCTAGGCATGGAGTGCAAGGGTGTTTAGAGGGCTCTCAGCTAGAGCTATTAAGCATGCAACCTTGCTAGTAAACCATGGAATGGGAGATTCAAAGAGACAAGGGCAAGAATGCCAATATCCTCAAGAATCAAAATGGAAATGCAATGCAAACTATGCTAGAATGAGAATGCAACTAGACAATAGAAATGAGAGTGTTACAAGCCTTTACTAATTAAACTATGTGAATTAAGCTAAAACATGAAAGGAAATTAAGCTAAGAATGCTATGAAAACTAAGCTACAATGCAAGTATGAAGACTAGAATGCAACAAGTTCTTCCAAAGCTCCAATGGCACCAAGAAAACCTGCAGCATAAGATTAGTATCAAGAGTGGGGATTCTAGAATGAGAAGAGAGCTCTCCTTTTAAAGACAAATGGACCATGGAGATTAAGAGGCAAAAGTTTTGATCAAGGGTAGAGTTCAAAAGTGGGAGCAATCCATGAGCACAAGTCTCCTCCAATGAGAAAGAAGTGTTGACTTTTGTGCCCCATGTGAGACAAAAAAACCTTTTCCTCTTATTTATTAAATAGGAATAATGCGTTACTTGTGCAACTTAGGATAAAAGGTAAGTGGAGGATTTTTATTTAATAAAAGGGGAGGGAATTCCTCTTAACTAAATAAAGACTTAGGATAAAATGGTTAATCCATAGAATATAATCAAATAAATGATAGAATTAGGATTTGATCAAGAATAAGCAATTTTAGCAAATAATGCTAGAAAGGGGCTAATAGTCTAGATGACCATTTTTGGGTGATTACATTTCCCCCTCTTTGACTAATGTGTGATCGATCTGAGAACACTTTACGTCAAAGAATAGATCAGCCAAGAAGGCAATAGGTAGAGATCTGACTCCAAAGAATGAAGTGTAGAGAGATAGCAAATCCTGCATTGTCAACCTGGTAGCAATAGTACTGAACACTTAGGAAAGAGATGGATAGTATCAGAACTCGAGATGAGAACTAACATGTCAAGCGCAATAGATAGATAGATTGATTAGAGAAAATGGAATGGTCAATCATATGCTCTAGAGAATATTTGATAGGATATGTCTGCCCCCTCAGGATCAAAATTGAAATGAGGTAGAGGGAATGCAGAAGTAAGAGCAACATGATCAAATCACCAAAAATCATAATCGAAGATGAGAGATAATAGAATAACCATCAAGTAGTGAAAATATGCCCTAGTTGACTAGGTTTGACTGAGAAAGATTAAGGATAAAGATAGAGTCAAAACCTCAGAGAGATGAAGTGAAGGGAATGAAAGACTAGAAGGTTGAGAGAGATGGAGATGAAGAAATGAAGATGCCCCAGCGAAGATCAAATGATCAGGCCTCAAACGGTCAGCCAACTGCACAGAAGA
Source organism: Chamaecyparis obtusa (assembly GCA_027943335.1). Classification (NCBI taxonomy): domain Eukaryota; kingdom Viridiplantae; phylum Streptophyta; class Pinopsida; order Cupressales; family Cupressaceae; genus Chamaecyparis; species Chamaecyparis obtusa. Next base: position 207,951 of record BSBK01005056.1, on the reverse strand, counting down.
AGGATAAATTTTGAGATGCGATTTTGACCATCAAGATGAACTTGAATTTCGATTTCAATCTCAAAAATGGATCCAGGACGTTGAAATTAGTCAGGGGTGCAATTTTTGCGAAATTCTAAGAGGTTTTGAAAAGGTCATTTTCAAATTCATTTGTCTTATGTGAATTTGAGAACTTTGAGAGATCTAAGAGAGACTATGGCTCAACAGGCAGGCATTCCCATCTACACACATCGATTCAAGTGTGGTCAGTTGCACAATCAGCCTCCTCAGTATGGTGCCCCGATAAGTTTTCAAAAAAAATAGCCATTTGAGTCATTTATAGTCTAGATGACCATTGTCTCATTGTGATGGATGTTTCAGTATTATTGTCTTGTTATAATTCTCAAATGTATGATATATGCTTATAAATGCTTCATGTATAGTCTCTCTCATGGATGTATGTTTAGTTCTCATGTTATGATATAGACTCATGTTTCTGAAAATGATCTTTTATATGATGACAAGATTAACCCCTTGTGATGATAGGAGTAGAAAAGGATGTGATATGAAAGATAGGAAGTGAAAGACATGATCAAGAAGAAGTGAAAGGTGAGCACAGTTGACTAACAAGTCCACGAAAGATGAAAAGAGAGCTCTCTCCATATGAAAGATGCAAAACTAAACTAACATGAACCTAAGAATGCAAGCTACTATGAAAAGTGGTTTACTTGCAAGGTTACAAAGTTATTAGACTCTAATAATCATCATCGAGCTTTATTGGTAGTGTCACAAGATCATACAATACACACTAGTATAACTATGGGTATATGAATATTATCTATATTAGACAGGTATGTGGGAATCCCACCTAAGCATCAAAGACATGTAGGTTAAGATGACTAGTGCAGTGAGGTTCCCTAAGTTTAGTATAGCAAGATTATGCTCGTATCGAGACACAAGAAAGTCAAGATGACCATAAGTATGCACTTGCAGAAAAAAATAGTCAAGGATAATACATTGTAGATCCTCTGTTTTAAGTCTAACAAGAATAAATGCTCATGACAGTTAGGATCAACAAGATATACCCACAAGTAGAAAAAGAAATAAAACAAGTCCTCATGCCCCCAGTCTTCTAGCTATGCATCATCAAAAACCATTAGGGAGAGAACACTCATTAAGAGAAATCATCATAGATAGCACACAAAGAAATAAAGTCAAGCAAGTCTCAGTGAGTCAAATGTTTAAGTGTGTGTGTGTAGGTCATAGAGTCAAACTTTGAGTATCGCATCTACCGGTGAGAAATATCGCATCATTCTAGACTGCGAGTAGGATATCTGATAAGTGTTGAGAAACACTTGACACTAGGGAAGTGTTGAAAAACATAGTTGGAAAAGTGTTGAGAAACAATGTTTGAACCAAGTTGCCTAAGAAACCTCGACGCACAAAGAGACCCAAGATATGCTAAAACAATGTATGCCCCCTAGACTAAGACAAGAGTCAGTTCCAGGCTAGCAGAGACAAAGCGAGAAGTGGAGCAAAATGAGCACCACGCAAGACTAATAGACATAGGTGCAAGGGTCCCAAACAGCGCCTGTTTCCAGGTTTTCACTGCTTGGCAAATTTTTTAAGACTTTTTATAAATTTTTTGTATTTTTGCTACCAAGGCACCTGTTTCCAAGTTTTCACCAAGGCACTTTTTCTTCTTTTTTTTTGAATTTTTTGAATGTTTTTGGTGAGACATCAAAGCGCCTATTGCTAGGTTTTCACTAGGATGCTCTTTTTTTGGGACTTTATATGCTTTTTAGGATTTTTTCAGCATCATATATGAATTTTTTTGAAATTTTTTTAGGATCAATAAGATATATACAAAGAGCTCAATAACTTTAGGCATAGAACTTCTTCAGATGTAGAACATTAATAGGATCGGAAAGCTCTTCTCCCTCAGGTGTAGATAACTAATAGGCCCCAAACCCAAATGTTGTCATGATGATGTAAGGCCTCAACCAATTTGGCTCAAACTTGCCTCTCTATTCTGCTAATTTTTAGGATTTTCTCTTAGGATTAATTCACCCACTTGGAACTCTCTAGGATGAACCTTCTTATTATAAGTAGTAGACATTCTCTTCTGATAAGTGTGCATGTGATCAAAGGTGGCCTTGCGGCATTCCTCCAAAGTAGTAAGCTCATGAACCCTCATGGCCCTATGGTCTTCATTCGTAATCAAACCATGTAGAGAGACTCACAAAGATGGTATTTCGACCTCTAATGGCAAGACAGCCTCAAAACCATAGACCAAGGAAAAAGGTGTGGCACCTGTAGGAGTGTGAATAGAAGTTCTGTAAGCCCATAGCACAAGATTGATCTGCAGATGCCAACCCTTGCCTGATTTGTGCACTGTCCTATGAAGGATCTTTAGAAATGTCTTATTTGAGGCCTCAGCTTGGCTGTTCCCTTGAGGGTAGTAAATAGAAGACCAATGTTGCTTAATTTTGAATTTTTTGCACAAGTGTTTTAGGTCTTTATTCTTGAGCTAGCCGCCATTATCCATGACTATGGAAGAAGGAATACCATGGTGAAAAATGATGTGATTTAGGATAAACAAGGCAACATGTTTGCCTATAGCTGCAGACAGTGGGACAGCTTCAACCCATTTGGTAAAATATTCAATAGCTATAATAATGAACTTATGCCCACTTGAAGAACTAGGGTGAATCTTGCCTACCAGGTCAAAGGCCCATTGCTGAAATGGCTAGTATGTAACAGAGGGAATAAGCTCGCATCTAGGAGCATGAATGATATTCCCATGTAGTTGACATTTCTTGCAGGACTTGGCATATCAGACAGCATCATTTTGCATAGTAGGCTACTAGTAACCAGTCCTAAGCAATTTTTGAGCTAACGCAAGACCATTAGAGTGTGAACCACATATGCCATTGTGGACTTCAACCCATGGTGGGTGCCAAAAATGTACACTCAAAATGTGCACTTCTCTAATCCATTGATTCCAAGAGCATCCATGGATTGGAAACCTTGAAAAAGTGACCTAGAGCTCCCTAGGCATGGAGTGCAAGGGTGTTTAGAGGGCTCTCAGCTAGATCTATTAAGCATGCAACCTTGCTAGTAAACCATGCAATGGGAGATTCAAAGAGACAAGGGCAAGAATGCCAATATCCTCAAGAATCAAAATGGAAATGCAATGCAAACTATGCTAGAATGAGAATGCAACTAGACAATAGAAATGAGAGTGTTACAAGCCTTTACTAATTAAACTATGTGAATTAAGCTAAAACATGTAAGGAAATTAAGCTAAGAATGCTATGAAAACTAAGCTACAATGCAAGTATGAAGACTGGAATGCAACAAGTTCTTCCAAAGCTCCAATGGCACCAAGAAAACCTACAGCATAAGATTAGTATCAAGAGTGGGGATCCTAGAAAGAGAAGAGAGCTCTCCTTTTAAAGATAAATGGACCATGGAGATTAAGAGGCAAAAGATTTGATCAAGGGTGGAGTTTGAAAGTGGGAGCAATCCATGTGCACAAGTCTCCTCCAATGAGAAAGAAGTGTTGACTTTTGTGCCCCATGTGAGACAAAAAAGCATTTTCCTCTTATTTATTAAATAGGAATAATGCTTTACTTGTGCAACTTAGGATAAAAGGTAAGTGGGGGCTTTTTATTTAATAAAAGGGGAGGGAATTCCTCTTAACTAAATAAAGACTTAGGATAAAATGGTTAATCCATAGAATATAATCGAATAAATGATAGAATTAGGATTTGATCAAGAATAAGCAATTTTAACAAATAATGCTAGAAAGGGGCTAATAGTCTACATGACCATTTTTGGGTGATTACAATGTGTACCATTTTTTTAATAACTTTTGATCTACTAAATCAAATTTAAAATAAAATATATATTATTGTTGTGCACTTGATTCTTTACAAAAAAAATTTAAAAATATTTTTTATTATTTTGATGCAAGTTATTTATCATGCACGAACAAACACCTGATTTTAAGGATGTGCCCATTTCAAAAAATCATAAAAAAATACTCAACAAAAAATTACAAAAAATAGACAACTTCTAGATTTCACTCTTAAGTATCTTTCTACCAAAGGATTTTTCAAAATACTAAATCTAACTATATCTTTTTTGTTGTGCATGCAAGACATTATGTTATTTTTTTCTAAAAAATTAAAGAACACTTTTTCATGCGCATAGGATTTGTCCCTCTTAATCTTATCCATTTTTTAAAAAAAATAGTAGTGTAGAAACTAGAGTAAGAGAACTACAATTTTTGTTCTTTGCACATCTTCTAATTTTGAGTGCATGACTTAAATTTCTCTTCCAAATTCAAGTTTATCTAATTTCAAAAAAAAGGTGGTCATTTTATACCCCCTTTTTGTGCACCATCTTGGTGTACTTACCCCATATAACTTTCTATCTTTTCACATTAATGAGGTTCTAAAAAACTCTACAAAACTCTAGCATATTATCAATGGCATGCAGATCTCAAATCTACTTGTATTCCATCTTGTCCAAAGATAATTTAATAGTTCCTGTTCATTTCATTATTATAGTTAATAGGATGTTCAAACTCTATGTTAATGGTAAAGTGGACAACAAATGTAATTGTATAATAGGAAAATGGGAAAAATGTAAATGTCATTCAAGTTTACCTATTCAAAAAAAAGGTGGCCATTTTATACCCCCTTTTTGTGCACCATCTTAGTGTACTTACCCCATATAAATTTCTATATTTTCACATTAATGGGGTTCTTAAAAAATCTAGGAAACTCTTTCATATTATCAATGGCATGCTGATCTCAAATCTACTTGTATTCCATCTTGTCCAAAGATAATTTAATAGTTCTTGTTCAATTCATTATTATAGTTAATAGGATGTTCAAACTCTATGTTAACGGTAAAGTGGACAACAAGTGTAATTATATAATAGGAAATGGGAAAAATGTAAATGTACATAAATCACCTCCCCTTTTACCCTTACACATTTGGAAGGAAGATGCCCCCAATAGGCTCAAGAGGATATTCAAGCTCTAAGTAGGGACAATGATCCTTCACTAAAAATATGGTTGAATGAAGGTAGGAAAGTGCAAATGAAAAGGTGATGCAATGTAAATGATTAATTAACTAAATTATAGAAAAAATAGTAAAAATAAACCATAATAAACAAACAGTGAGTGAAAATTCATGGAAATAGAAACCAAAAGGTAGATCTGATCTCTAACTAAAATCTGAGCTCAAAATGGTAGGGACATGATGACAACAACGATGTGTTCCTGGGACATGACAACAATGACAATGTGCTCCTAGTGTTTTTGTCTAAGTTTTTCATAGATCATCTGATTATTCCTGATCTACCCAAATCTAATTTGATAGCTCCATAAAATATTCCTACATGTGCAGAAAAATGGGGAAGAAGGTTGAAAAAAGGGTTTGCCTCAGTTAAACCCATTTTTAGGAATCAACCTTGAAATGAAATGAAATAAAGGAAATCATGTTATCATGTAGTATATAATATATCTAGAAAATGAAGCATATCATACCTCATAGATGCAAATACTTTTTTAAATGAGATCAAATATGTTGATGCAATAGCTTTGACTAAACAAGAAAACCCAAAAGGAAATCATGAAAAGACAAAACCTTATAAAATAAATGACTAAATAAGAAAGAGAAAACTTGAATGAAGATAGATGGATGTGGATCTCCTTCCTTGATATAAATCTCATTTGTTTGGCCTCCAATGAGGGAAATAAGCTAGATATGTGAAAGAAGACACCTTGATTGCTTGAAAATATTGAATGCTTGGGATTAATAGCTCTTGATTACTTGATTTTCTTCCTTTCACTTTATAATTTGATTGATTTTTTACAATAATGGATGTTACATGAACTTTATAATAGATCATGATTGCAAAAAAAAAGAGAGGTAGGGGGTTTATATACATCTCACATCATTTTAGGGGTTAATAATTAAGTAAGCTAACCATGGGACTTTATTTTCTCACAAAAACTCTAGAATAGGCCTCTGGGCAAAACTTAGGCCCCGTCCACCTAGAACATGTCACCAATTGTGACATGTACTTAGGAGGATGAGTCTAGATGTTATCTAGGTGCTAGAGATTTATGATATGAGGGGGATTTTTTAGTACGACTCATTCTAGGATCAAGATAGGTCACAAAAGCCACAAATAAGTATATAGGACCTAGGTGAGGAAATAAATTATAGGATTGGAGGAAAAATATAGGAACACATCTAGAAATAAGGCTCAACCTTGAGTTTGAGCAATAATGCAAGGAATGGAGGACCCATATTTGAATTTAGGCATCTATTAAGTGCCATATGAAGTCCTACCATAGAAAATACACTAAAGTAGGAACAAAATAATCCTTAAATTGTACAAAAATTAGGTGCTTACAATTTAGGATGGTACATTTAGCCACCACTTTAGTGGGGGTATGAGACAGGCTCATGTTCATGATAAATGAAGAAAGAGAGAAGAGGGAAAGGGAGAGAGATGATCATGGGAGAATCACAAAGAGGTGAGGCATCACTAAGTTTGAGGATGCAAGCCCTTAAATAAAGGATCTCAACTCAGACATCCATGTACAAGGGCATGAAAACAAAACAAAACAAAATAATAAGAAAAACAAAAGCTACAAAACACAAAATAGAGGTTAGTACCAAAAACTCCAAATCAACTAGTATAAGAGACCTTGATTGAAAATGTCTCAACCACTAATATCATGTTTTAAAATCTATTGCAAAATCATAAGTGATCACATAGAAATGGAAAGAGTATTTCCAAAGATGAAACATAAGTCCATGATCTAACCCACTAGCATAGCTATAAGAGTAATGAAAGAAGAGAGAGACCATAAATTCACTAGAGTAGCAAGTCCTATTATGCTAGGTGGATCCATGGAAGAAGAAGAGGAAGAGAAGAGTAGAAAGGCTATCAAGTTGTGTTAAGCTAGTTCTACTCATCCCAAAGAAGGAAGGAGAATTGATGGTATAGTAAGTTGCATTATTCTAGTTAATTATAACTTGAAGATTTTGCACATGGGGGTGGCTTTGAAAATTTGTGCTCAAGGGAAACTTGAAATCTTTTTGCACATAGAGGTGACTTAGTGATTAGTCTTATGGAAAACATTATCTCTACGTAGATCTATAAAAATTATCAAGCCTAAGGAAAGCATTGTCTCTAAAGGAATAAAAAATTGGATCAATCATGAGGAAAGCATTGTCTCCTTAGGGATCAGATAAATAAAAAGGTTGCATAATTTACAAGGGAGGCCACATGTATGCCCCCTCCTTATGATAACAACATAGGTTGCATCATAAGGAAAAGAGAACAAGGATACCTACTTCCAACAACAAGAAGATATACTTAAAATAACAATGTATGTCATAACCTTAGCAAAGAGTGAAAACTCTCATTAGCTAAGAAAATAGATAATCATGAAAGGATCTCCCCGAGTGGGAAGAGACCCTTGAAAGGAAGTGTATAAGATAAAATATGGATAAGAAGGGATTAGAATAATGCATATGAAAGAGACCCTAAACCCATATTTTATATATACATTTGAATTGTAGGGGGATGGAATATAAATCTTGGAATATAAGTATTGAAATGAAGAAATAAAAGTACTTACCTCCAAAAAAGAACCTGCTGAAAACCCTGTCAAATAGTCTCAGAAACTGTTGATTTTTGAGTTCTTGAATCAAAATTGCAAGATCTACAAAACCTAGAAGTCTTTTTCTTTCCTAAGCTAGGTTGACCTTGACCAAGATAGTAGGGCATAATCTTACCCTGGGGCACAATCTTACCCCCCATTGAATGTTGTCCTTGACCCAAAATAGCTCCGATAGAAATTATGTTCACAAATCCCAGAAGTTCGGCGAAAAGGGTATCCAGATCTATACTTTAATTTTTTGTCCCACACCTGTACCTACAAGAAAAATGGTTTTGTTGTTTGGATGAGGGGTTTTCCTTAGTCAAACCCTATTTTGGAATCAACCTTAATAATGGAATTGAAATAGAGAATGCTAGCAAGTAGTAGAAGTAGATCTAACAATGAAGCTATGATATTCAATAGATATGCAATTGTATTTGAAATGTAAACAAGTATATTGATATGAAAGCTTGGACTCAACAATGTAAATCAAAACCATAAATGTAAATCAAAACCTCTATGATTGTATGCTTGGAATCCACCTTGAAAGGAGAATGAATAAATCTTGAAGATGAACAAAGGATCTTGAAGGAAGATCACACCATCATGATGGCTAGATCTAGGGTTTGAATGATGAATCTTGAATGCTTGAACCAAATCCCTTCAAAGGCTTGAATGCTTTGAATCCTTGATCTTCAATGGAGAACTTGAATACTTGAATGGATGATTTCTTGAATGGATGATTGCTTGGATGCTTTCTTGAAGGATGATGATGACTTGAAAGAACCTTGAAAACCTTGATCTCAAAACTTGACTTCTTGATCATGAAAGTGGATGTGAATTGCTTGATTGTGGATGGAGAAAATGAGAGAGGAAGGCTTCATTTTATAGTGATGTAGGGCACAAACTTCTAGAGAGGCCAACATTGGAGAATTAAATCCCAATTAACCTTAACCCCTAGAAATGGACCCATATTAAATATAATTTGAGGGTTTACCATTCCAAAATCTGAAACAGCCGACCCGGAAGTGGGAAAATGAAACTTTTCGAAGCTCGACATCACGAAACTTCCAAAAATTGAAATTTGAACCTGGGGTCAGGGTTGAGGTTGACTTTTCCCTAGGTTAGAGTTGAGGTCAACCTTGACCTAGGTCATGGTCGAGGTCGACCTTGACCATCAAGTCATCCTTGACCTAGAAAGTCAAAGTCTTTAGTTTCTCAAAGAAAGTTGTTAGAAAGAGGCTGGAAATAGGGGGAGAGAAGGAGAACAAGGGGAATAGCCATATCCATGTAAAGACCCAATCAAGGTGCTTGACATGACCCCATACCACTTACTCAGAGGGCTAAATGCTCTTAACATGGAAGTTCTTCCATTTTAAGATGATACATTAAGCCCCCACTTTAGCAAGAGTATGGATTCAATGCAAACTCTTAGTAAAGGAGAGAAGAAAGAAGAGATTTGAGTGGATTCACAATGAGATAGAATAACACTTAGCTAAGGACACAAGCCCTCAGGCTAAGGATTCTAATTCAACATACATGCACAAGGGTGTGAAAACAAAGAAAAATAAAGAGAAAGCAAAAAGACACAAAAAAGGGGTTAGTACAAAACAAACCCAAATCAACTAGTAAATGAAACCTTGCTAAGAAATTTTTCCTATACTAATATCATGTTTGGAAAATCTATCATAAAATCATAAATGATTACATAAGAAATACAAGAGCAACACTATAAATAGCATAGCTTCATGATCCAATCCTACTAGCATGAAAGTAGAGAGAGAGAGAGAGAGAGATTACCTCACCCAGTAGGATACCCACCTTACCATGAATCACCAAGGATGGAGAGCCAAACAGGTGGCCAAACCTGATAGTTCACCCATAAACTATGCTTGCAATTATAATGCATCTTCTGATGGCTTCTGGAATACCCATAGATCCACCTTCTTGTATCACTATGAATATGAAATGTGTGCCTCCTCAAGATTTAGTAACTTATGTGCATTACCTTTGGAAGATTTATCATATTGAACTTAAACAATGTGTGACTCTTCAGGATTTAGCAACTTATGTGTGTTACCTTCAGAGGATTTAGCATATAAATGAAAAACTATAGTACAAGGTAGACCCTATATATGCCCCCCTCCTTATCATGGTTGTCTACTAGACATGATAAAGAAGAGGAAGAGGATACCTACTTCACAACATAAGGAGATATCATGTTTAACAACAATGTATACTATATTCCTAGCGAAGGGTATTGACCCCTACATCCAAGAGCATAGATAATTGTGAAAAGGATATGTCACTCATGGAAAAATTATCCTCAAAGAAATATATCCTATCAACAAGACCTCCACTATAGAGGAGTGCTTTTATATAAAATATCATCTTTCAAAGATAAATCAAGTGGGAAAAAAGATTCAATCATCAAGCCCCCTGCAAATAAGAGGAAGAGGAATCTTTGGAATGAGGGAAGCAACTCTAACCACCAAAGCAAGGGCAAGAGTTTATAAAGAATATCATTTTCAAAATAAATAAGAGGTGATGACCGAGGACAACAACCTCTCATATAACAGTATCCATAGTCAAAACCTCAGTCAGTATAATGAAATAATGTTGTAATATAAACAAATGCCACTAAGCTAAGGAAAGTAGTTCCCTAGACAAAGAGAAGAAAGAACCTTTCCCCCAAGGGATGAAGACAAGGGATACCTTTTGCAAAACAAATGTCTTAGAAAAGATATCATGAATAGTAGAAGATAACGATGGATAATTAGAAGCAAAAGCTATCATAATACAAAACCATCGAGATAAATGAGATAAAGAATAACCAATTAAGCAAAAAACATAATGGATTCTGGAAGGTTGGAAGAAATACACCTCTTGCCCCCTAGTCTAGAGACAAGAGGAGAAAAGATCTATATTATATCAAAATGAGGGGTAAAATTATGAAGAAATCTCAAAAGGGAAGTTTCTTTAAAGAATCGTTGCACATTGTGAACCATAGTTTGAACCTCACCATAAGTGTGGGAAGAACTAGGAATAGCAGATGGAAAATTGGGAATATGAATATTAGGAATTGGATTAGGAAGAATATGATTAGGATTAGGAGGATTAGGAACTAGATTAGGAAGGATACAATTATGATTAGGAAGATTAGGAAGAGTGTAGGAAGCGGTGGGAATGGAAGACACAATTGGAGGAACACTTGGAACCACAGTTGGAAAAGGGTTGGAATAGGTATAAGGAATACTATGGTAAGAAGGTTGTGAGGTAGGTAAAGACACTTGTGGAATACTCATAGGAAGAGATGAAAGAGATGTAACCACTAAAGGATGAGAGTAAGTATAAATGATAGGTAAAGGAATGGAAGAAGGTTCCATACTAGTGACAGGAGGAGTGAATCATATATCTTGAGCTTCTTGAGTTAAAGGTTTGATACCACATAGTAGATTAACACCTTGATCACTATTGCAAAGGACTTTCTCAAAGGCCTCTATAGCTTGAATATAATTTTTAGGATATAACATTCTAGGTACATCAATGTTGTAAATAGTGGAACATGAAGGTAACCATGCACACACCCTCTGGTAAAGATCAATTGGAGAGGTTGTAGAGGAAGATGATATAGGAATAGGATCGATGGAGATCTCATTCAAACAATGTTCATCCTTGCTTCCATGTACCTCATTAAGGGATCTATCCTCTTTTGTAATAAAAGCCTCATCAAAGTATTCAAAACAAAAATCATACATGTTGAATACAAAGTAATACTAAAAGCATGAAAATGTAAACATTTTTATATTTTTAAAGCAATTTTGCAAAAAAAAAATTGTATTTTTGAAATATAAGAGCATAAAAGAAATCTAATTTTATAAGCATGCAAGATCTAACACAAAATGCAAATCTAACACCAAAAAGGAGTTGTCTATCACGGGTTCACCAAAATGTAAGAGTGAACCACAAATACAATAGGGCATCTAATTCCAGAAAAGATAGGGGGTAAGCTTGTCGAGTTCACCAAAATGTAAGATGAAGGTGAACACACAAGACAATACAAAGGGAAATATAACACAATAGAGCATCTAATTCCACAAAAGAAAGGGGTAAGCTTGTTGGGTTCACCAAAATGTATAGGATAAATTATGGATAGGAAGGGATTAGAATAATGCATATGAAAGAGACCCTAAAACCATATTTTATATATACATTTGAATTGTAGGGGGATGGAATTTAAATCTTGGAATATAAGTATTGAAATGAAGAAATAAAATTACTCACCTCTGAAAAAGAACCTACTGAAACCCCTGTCAGATAGTCTCAGAAACTGTTGATTTTTAAAAACTTGAATCGAAACTACGAGATCTACAAAACCCATAAATCTTTTTCTTTTCTAAGCCAGGTCGACCTTGACCTAGATAGTGCAGCACAATCTTACCCAAGGCACAATCTTACCCCCCACTAAAGGTCATCCTTGACCCAAAAAAGCTTCGACAAAAATTCTGTTCACGAATCCTGGAAGTTCAGCAAAAAGGGTATCCAGATCTGCACTTTAATTTGTTGTCCCACACTTGTACCTACAATAAAAATGGTTTTTTTGTTTGGATGATGGGTTTGCCTTAGTAAAACCCTATTTTGGAATCAACCTTAATAATGGAATTGAAATAGAGAATGCTAGCAAGTAGTAGAAGTAGATCTAACAATGAAGCTATGATATTCAATAGATATGCAATTGTATTTGAAATGTAAACAAGTATATTGATATGAAAGCTTGGACTCAACAATTTAAATCAAAACCTCCATGATTGTATGCTTGGAATCCACCTTGAAAGGAGAATGAATAGATCTTGAAGATGAACAAAGGATCTTGAAGGAAGATCACACCATCATGATGGCTAGATCTAGGGTTTGAATGATGAATCTTGAATGCTTGAACCAAATCCCTTCAAAGGCTTGAATGCTTTGAATCCTTGATCTTCAATGGAGAACTTGAATGCTTGAATGGATGATTTCTTTGATGCTTGCTTTAAGGATGATGATGACTTGAAAGAACCTTGAAAACCTTGATCTCAAAACTTGACTTCTTGATCATGAAAGTGGATGTGAATTGCTTGATTGTGGATGGAGAAAATGAGAGAGGAAGGCTTCATTTTATAGTGATATAGGGCACAAACTTCTAGAGAGGCTGACATTAGAGAATTAAATCCCAATTAATGTTAACCCCTATAAATGGACCCATATTAAATATAATTTGAGGGTTTACCATTCTGAAATCCGAAACAGCCAACCTGGAAGTGGGAAAATGAAACTTTCTAAAGCTTGACATCCTGAAACTTCTAGTACCTAAAATTTGGACCTAGGGTCAGGATCGAGGTCAACTCTGCCCTAGGTTAGAATCAAGGTTGACCTTGACCCATCAAGTCATCCTTAACCCAAAAAGTCAAAGTCTTCAGTTTCTCAGAGAAAGTTGTCAAAAAGAGGCTGGAAACAAGGGAATAGTTAGATCCATGCAAAGACCCAATCAAGGCACTTGACATGACCCTAGACCACTTACTCAAGAGGGATAAATTCTCTTAACATGGAAGTTCTTCCATTTTAAGACTATACAGGAAGATATCTTCATTTTAAGATATCTACCTTCAAGAGGATTTCTTGAAGAAAGACAACATCTTTGAGATCGAGAGAGAAATGGAACAAGAATGCACCCTTGTAGCCCCCTGTCGCTAGGTAAAAAAGGGAACCTTGATGAAGGATGACATAATTTAAGTCCCAAAGTAAGGGATTTTTTTTAGGATGAACATAGTTTTGCAGATAAAGAAGAGGTTGTGATCAAGGATACACACCTCTTGTATAAGACAGAATCCCAAATCATAACAAGAAAAAGAAACATTTGATGATAAATGAATGCCACTATAATAAGGAAAGCATATCCTTAGAAAGAAAGAGGAACATGAAACCTTTCACCCCAAGTGTGTTGGAAAAGGAAAATATAACATACTGTACACCCTAAATGATAGTTATCTTATAATAAACATATACTTTCAAGAAAGAATAAGCATTAAACCAGGATATAAATCTCTTGAAAAATAAAAACTAAGGTGAAAAAAATACATTGATGTAAGAAAGGAAATCATACTATAAGAGAAACAAGTCAACAAGGGGATAAGAATAAAAAACAATAATGAGCCCCTCAATGGATGATTATTTTAGGATGGACGTGTCCTTTGAGGCATGAAAAAGATTGTTAAGTAAAGATGTAAGTATCTTGCATGAAACAAATAATCTGATACCAAAAGGATGTACCATCATAAAATAATACATAACCATAAAGAGGCAATGAATAAAAAGAGGAAAGGACTCCACATTATGAAAACTTAGTGAATAAATCAATGATACGTGATATACACTTCCAAACAAAGAAGAGATTTCAAAGAAGGATATCAATCCCATTAGAGAGAAAGGTCCTAAACAAACAAGTCGATTTATGGAAGGAAATCAAAGGATAAAATTTATAACCAAAAAAGAGATAACAAATCCTTTGAAAGGAGAGAAAGATGAGATAAAAACAAATTCCCCCCAAGTGAGGAAAAAAGGAAAACTTCCTATTATGATGCTCACAATGCACATTATGCCAAGCAAAGAGCCCCAAATAATGTAAGCTACTAAATTCACATAATCAAGAGAAACATAATAGGAGAAAAGAGATGTTAAGGTATGTTTTTGATATCAAGAAAAAACATAAGATCCATTGTTAAAGAAAGAAGAGATCTATCTACCAAATCTTGAATAAATTTTCTAAATTTAATACAAACATCAAGAGAGTGTTTATTTCTATAATGAAATTGACATAGAAATTCACCATTAATAAGTCTTTGGTTCTTTAGAAAATTTTGATCAGGAAAGCGAATTTTAGGTTCATATTTAATTCTCTAAAAGATTATTTTATCTAAAGCCAAGCATTTCTCAAAAGGAGATAGGACAACAGATGGTGCTAGTGAAAGAATGTTAGGAAAAGGCTTTGGTTGAGATGAAGAAGGAAAAGTAGTATCTTGAGGTATAAAATCTAACCCATACCTAGTGACATGTGTAGGAGGATCTATAGGAACCTTAATACCTTGTTCATTAATGCGAAGTCCTAACCCATTGTAACCTTGTTGAGTGGTGATATCATATCCCACATTGCAATTAAATTTTATTGTAGATGGCAAAGGTGATTAATCTTGATCTTTATGGAAATGTGGGGTATAAAGAGGAATAGAAGGAGGAATATTCTCTTTAGGGAGATCCTATCACTATTCTCATTGTCTTTAGGTGATGAGGAGGAAGAAGGCTTATCAATATATTCTTGTCTACTTAATATTATTGGAGAAAAATCATCAAGAAAATACTTAACATCAGGATTATGGATAATGCTTTGATAAAAGGAAGATTGTTTAAGATAATCCAAGGAATTGCATAAACTAGCTTCTCTAAGACTATCCATTAAGTGGGTTGAGGAAGAGGAGATCTAGGTCTCACTAATGTGAGATCATTAGGAAGTATATCTTTATCATCTTGATTATTGGGAACTATAGGAATAGGATTAGGAAGATTTACATTGGTATTATCTTTAGGTTCATTCACAAAGAACCTTATATAATCGACATATGCCATGCATTTTGTTAAAATTTAAATGATAAATCCACATGAAATATTGATAAAGGTTTTGAAATAAGCCTTATATGGAAGAAATATATTTGTTAACCTTGTAATGTCGTATGCAAAAATACCATGAAGGAATACAAACATCATGAAATTTAAGAAATTATGATTCGCCCATGTGATTGATAAAGAGAACTAAGGAGAAATGTAACAACATAGGTTATCACGCACAAATATAACTTAGTGAACTCAATGTTAATGAAATTTAACAAGAACACAATGAGATATAACACCAACAATAACAAGCATGTAAGAAGAGTCAAGTCCACAAAAATGTATAATAGGTGAACCTATATATCTAAATGCATACAATATAGAAAAGATGTCATGTAACTAATGATGAATGCAATGCATACAAAGTAGATCTAGACACCAAGTCATAATTGAAAATGTTATGATTCGGGTCCACTAAAATGTATAATAGGAAAAGGGAAGCAATGTAAATATAGGTAAATCACCTCCCCTTTCACACTTACACAATCAAAAGGAAGATGACCTGAATAGGCTCAAGAGGAGTCTCGAGCGCTAAGTGGGGAAAATGATCCTTTGCTAAATATGTGGTTGAATGAAGGTAGGAAAGTGAAAATGAAAATATTATGTAATGTAAATGTTTAGTTAAGTAATTTATTGAAAAACTAGTATAAATCTACTCTAACAGACAACCTTTGAGCAGAAATTCACAGAAATGGAAAGTAGAAGAGAGATCTGACCTATGACTAAAATCTAAGCTCAAAATGGCAGGGACATGCTGATAATGGTGATGCATTATTAGGAAATGATGACAATGGAAACATGTTCCTAGTTTTTTCATTTGAATTTTTCACAAATCATCCAACTATTCTTGATCTACCCATATCTGATTCAATAGATCCATAACCTATTCCTACACATAGAAAAATGGTGAACATTGAAAAAGGGGCTTGCCTTGATCAAACCCCTATTTAGAAATTAACCTTAAAATGAAATGAAATAAAGGAAAGCATGTTGTCATGTATTAGAGGCTAGAACTAGAAAAAGAAGCATATCATACCTTGTAGATGAAAATACTTCTTTAAATATGATAAAATATGTTGATGCAATAGATTTGACTAAACACAAAAACCCAAAATAAAATCATGAAAAGACAAAATCTTATAAAATAAATGTTATAATTCACCACACTATTTGATTGTAGAGAAGAGAGAGAATATTTGAATGAAGATAAATGGATGTGGATCTCATTCCTTGATAGAAACATCCTTTACTTAGCCTCCAATGGGGGAAAGAAGCTAGATCTATGGAAGAAAACTCCTTGATTCCTTGATAAGATTGAATGCTTGGACTTGATGGTTTTTGATTGCTTGATTTCTTCCTTACACTTGATAACTTGATTTCTTTTTTACAATAATGGATGTTAGGTGCACTTGACAATAGCTCATGATTGCAAAATGAGGAAAGATAGGGAGTTTATATACATCTTACATCATTTTAGGGGTTAAGAATTAAGCAGACTGACCATGGGACATGATTTCCCTCAAAAACCCTAGCATAGGCCCCCAGGCAAAATTTGGGCCCTATTCACTTAGGACATGTCGCCAATGGTGACATGTATGTGGGAGAATGAACTTAGATTTGATTTGGGGGCTAGAGATATATGGTATGTGTGGGATTTCTGAGTATTACTCATTTTATTTTCATGATAGGTCACAAAGGACACAAATAAGTATATAGAACCTAGGTAAGGAAATAAATTATTTGATTGGAGGAAAAAGAGAGGCATACACCTAGAAATAAAGGTCAACCTCGAGTTTGAGAAAGATTGCAAAGAATGGAGGACCCATATTTGTATTTAGGTATCCATTAAGTGCCATATGAGGTCCTACCATACAAAATACACTAAAGTGGGAACAAAATAACCCTTAAATTGTAGGCAAATTAGGTGCTTACAATTTAGGACAGTATTAATAATTATCATTACAAATTGAAATGAAGTTAAATACAAACACCTACAATCCACTACATTAGATATTCAAGGTATACATTAGATACCTACATAATTCTACATTTGCATTCATATAGCTCAATTCCACACACAAATAAATAATACTAATAATAACATTTTTCTTACGTGTCAAAGGAAAATCCAATAGCTTGACATATTAATTGTGAACATGCAAACACACGATTTCACAATCAAACAATCACCCATTACATTTAAGTTTTCTATATTTAACTTCAATAATTTTATTTTCAATCTCAATAGTCTAAATTCAAATATTTATATTTTTTTTTGGTCTATAACAGTATATTTTATTAATAAAAGAGGGATTACAAATAGAGATTTATTTAGCATGAAAGCTTTGCAAAACTACAGGAGCCATAAACAGGAAATATAGCTTCAACCCAGAGCATATAAGAAAAACATAAAACAAAGAGCTTTTGTCAGCCCATGAGAAACAACCATATGAATAGCACCACCATTGGAGAGTCGGATATAAGCAAAAAGTTTCCCAGACTACATTTCCTACCGTTTTGAAGAAAAATCCATATATGGAGAATGCACAAAAAAATGTAGAGAACAAAAACTATAGTAGAATCAAGTTGGGAGGAGTAGACAACATCAAAAAGGAGCAAAAACTACCCTTAAAAGGGCTTCAGACAACAGCAAGCCTTTTCCCATCTGGGGCACATTAACAAAAATAACCCTATTCCCCTCATCCCCAGACTTGTAGATATTGTCAAAAAGGGCCTTCAGGTGGTGCCACTTCACATCAATGTCCTACTGGTAAGAAACCTTGTTAACTTTTCCCCACCACCAGAGGAAGGGGACGTGACTAAATTCGAAGCCATCCTTGAGCTACTTGAAACATTCGCTATAATCAAACCCAACTCCTAGTTCAGCCCACTCAACGATAGAATCTAAACCCAATAACAATTCTTTATCAAAAAGGAGTTCAATGAGATGTTTTACCTCACTCTCGACTTCATGTAGGTGTAAATCCCACACAATAACCAAGGAAATGATGTCAACATTTGACCGACACTTTGCAAACCGCTCTTGATATTGGCTCCCCAGAACATCTAAGATAGCCAGATCTAGTGCTTCATCCTTAATGTTAAGCAGTCCCATAATGCACTCTTTACTAGTTGGCTCTTCAACCAATTTTTGTTGTTTCAGAGTTCTAATAGAGAAGGTGGCCTCCATCTTTAAAAAACCACTATAAATGGAATACATTAATTTGAGAGAGGTATATGGAAACATATATTGGGAAGAGTTTAAAATAGCATCAGAGATAGTGTGAAGGAGAAGTAATTGGACACTTCAATTGACACCAGCCGGCTTCAAAACATCATTCCAAAAAAAGGATTCATCAAACTTTGAGAAAACACCAAAAAGAATAATAATTTCCTACTTTATATTAAATCAAGAGTAGAGAAGCGGTCATCAATAGGCACATGCTGACGTGATCCAGAAGCAAGAAGCATTTCCTTGAAACACTTAAACCACCAAAAGTGGAGTAATGATGTGTTCAGGTCCAGTCAACATGCCCACAAAATAAAATCTGACACATCCAACCTCCAAGCTCTACATCAGCAAAAAAAGAACAAACAAGATCACTAAGCTAGGAAGTCAAAAACTAGCGCTGAGGAAAATCCATCAAAGAAAAAAGGTGTAACCTACCATAAAAAAGAAAACAAATGATCTAGGACCTGCAACAAAGGGCACACTTAGAGGTTCAAAAATTAGAAGAGAAAAACTCTGAACATACCACATTGATATGCTCAAGATCAGTGGCCCATTTTGAAACAATATCTGCCTCCATATTGCCTTCTCTACGAACATGGCTGATTTTGAAATCAGGAAAAGAATGAAGGATACGAGAGATCTTGACGCAGACCAAGGTGAGAAGGATCCAATTAAGGGCAATCCAAACCTTGCAGCTTCAAAATTACACAGCAAAAAACTTACAACAACATCAGCACAACAATTGTTTCAAGTAATTTGCATTAACATGCCCGACTGTAAGGCCTTCTAAGTTAGGGCCAATTACAATCAAAAAAAATTCTACAAGATCCAAGATCCAATACACTCTTAGCTAGCTCAGCTTTGAAGATAATTAGAAGCTGATGGAAACCCTAAGGCAGATCTAAACTTGAGCTCACAAGCCTCCAAGCAATCTCCTTGTCTCCAAGTGTGAAAACCACTAGCTCTGCTATTACAAACTATCAGATCT
Source organism: Chamaecyparis obtusa (assembly GCA_027943335.1). Classification (NCBI taxonomy): domain Eukaryota; kingdom Viridiplantae; phylum Streptophyta; class Pinopsida; order Cupressales; family Cupressaceae; genus Chamaecyparis; species Chamaecyparis obtusa. The sequence goes on along the minus strand of BSBK01005056.1, from coordinate 188,357 downwards.
CAATCTGGTATGCAAGATCATGCAAGATCTTTTCAACAACTTCACCAACTTCAGCTTTCAAGCTTCTCAGTCATCACAGTCATCTCTAAAAATCTACCCAAACACCCCTTAAATACTAATCATCAGCCACAAGTCGGCTGGATGAAACCCTTAACTCCTCATAACAAATATTAAATGCCATACAAGTCGACTTACAAATTGTATACAAACATTTAATTCAGCATGTCAGCCTGTAACAATAGCTACCAATAATAAATGCACCAAGTCGGCCCAAAAAATACATAGAACTCCAGTCGGTAAGCCAAAACTACTAAGCAACAGTGAATTAACCAAGCACGCCAAGCATCACTGAGTACCAATGTCGATCGAGCACCTAAGGTATGACCAAGTAACACTTTCACTGAGCACCAAAGACTATTGAGTTCCTTCAGCGACCAAGCTTCCTTCAATGATCAAGACTGTCGGTCAAGGCTACAACCAAGTAACACCGGCCAAAATACAAACACCCTATGCAATTTCACCGAGGACAAAGAATGCCCTTGCCTTAACCTTGGATGCCCCTACATCAAACACCCCTGGTTCCAAAAGATCTTCATATGTGAGAAGAACATCTTCCAGGATTTAGCACATAAATCCCAAACTGGTTCTTCACATACAAGTCCTCCATCTTCTCAGCTTGCATATTATTCCACTTCAACTTCCTCTGTCTCTTCAAGTCTTTTATTGACAACATACAAGTCAGTTCTCCAAATTGATCATTCATTTTCTCTAGATCCACCAACTCAACTTGGGAACCAATACTCAACCTTCTCTTACCAAGCATTGTATCCATCAAAGGCATCAGTGAAAACTTCATGTCATCCTTCTCAACAATAAACACATTCTTCACACAGTCATAAATAGCTCTGCAATCATATTGCCAAGGTCTATTGAGAAATATATCACAACTATTCATCTTCACAATGTCACATAACACAAGATCCTTATATTGGCCAATCTGAACATCAATGAAGCATTGTTCTCTAACTTCCAGAGCATGATCATCTTATAACCAACCAATCCTATAAGGAGGTGGATGTTTCATTATATTCAAACCAAGTTTTTGAACCATGTCCTCGGCAACAAGGTTATTAGTACTACCACTATCAACAATAAAATAACAGAGTTTACCTCTAGATTTGCATTGGTTCCTAAATAAATTACTCCTCTGACAAGGTTCCTCCTTTGTACCGAGCAATGTTCACCGAAGCAGCAAGTTTTTTGATTTAGGTTCATTCTGAATGTTCTCATTTACCATAGAATTTTTTTGGTCAACCTTCTTATGTGTACACTCAAAAGAACAGTGTCCTTCCTCTCCATAGTTATAGCAAGTACCTTTAAAGATAACTCTACCTATCTTCTTCTTTGATTCCATAGGTTTCTATTCATCTTCTGCATCAATTGGTTTATCCTTCACTGAGTGATCAATTTTCGCCTTCCCTTGGGAGTTACTATGTTGTTTCCTCTTCAACTTATCTTCTGTGTTCAGAGCATACTGATAAGCATCTTCAATAGAATCAATCTTCAACATACCAAGCTCATCCTAAATATTGAATCTCAGACCATTTACATATCGAGCTACATTTTCCTTACCAAGTTCTTTGTGTCTAGACCGAATAGTAAGCTTGTAGAACTCCTCAGTATAATCTTCAATAGACAAATACTTCTGCTTCAAATTTTGCAACTTCTTAAAAAAGTCAAGCTCATAGTCAACTGGTATGAACTTAGCTTTCAATTTTCTCACCATCAACCTCCACTAATTGATCTTCATTTCACCTTCATCTTCTCTACCTCTTTCTAGTTCTTTCCACCAAAGAGCAGCATGTCCTTTCAACTTAGTCTATGCCAATCTCACCTGAAGAGGATCTTCAATTTCTTCCAGCTCAAAGAAATCTTCAAGTTCACCAATCCAATCAATCAGATTGTCAAGTTTCAAAGTACCAGAGAAAGTAGAAACTTCCATTCGGTAACTATTACTAAACCAAGCTCTAAATCTATGCAATTGAGTAGTTATGTCTTCACAAGATCTATCCCTCCAATCATCACCACTAGATCTAGTAGGTTCAAATTCTTTAGCAGCTTCTTCATAGCCATCCTCAGAACCAACACTCTAAGGTATACCAGTAACAACTCTCATGATCTCAGTGACCATGTCATTCTTCATCAATTCCATTTCAGATTTGAAATCTGATTTCACCTTCTCTGTGATCTAGGATTCCATAGTATCACAAAGATTAGAAATAACTCTAAGGTCCAATCTTCTCTGAGGCATCCTTAAATATATGCAAAAATAACCCTCTGCAACAAACCCTCACTGAACACCTTGTGACAATCTCCAAGTTGTATATAAGTCAGATCGCAATCTATAATCTTGCAAACAACTAGGACACAATTTCACAAGTTCAGTGCCATAGGTTTGCAATCAAGATCATATGATCTCTTCACCAACAAGATCAACTTTGCAATATTAGCCTTACTAGGTTAACCTTCGCTCCACAAGATCAACTTTGCTCTGATACCACTTGACACAAACCAAGGTGAGAAGGATCCAATTAAGGGCAATCCAAACCTTGGAGCTTTAGAATTACACAGTAGAAAACTCACAACAACATCAACACAACAATTGTTTCAAGTAATTTGCATTAACATGTCTGGTTGGAAGGCCTTCCAGGTTAGGGCCAATTACAATTAGAAACAATTTTGCAAGATCTAAGATCAAATACAATCTCAGCTAGGTCAGCTCTAAAGACAATCAAAAGCTGATGGAAACCCTAAGGTAGATCTAAACTTGAGCTCACAAGCCTCCAAGCAATATCTTTGTCTCCAAGTGTGCAAACCACTAGCTCTGCTATTACAAACTATCATATCTCAATCTGATCTGCAAGATCATGCAAGATCTTTTCCACAACTTTGCCAACTTTAGCTTTCAAGCTTCTCAGTCATCCCAGTCATCTCTAAACATCTACCCAAACACCCCTTAAATACTAATCATCAGCCATAAGTTGGCTAGATGAAACCCTTAACTCCTCATAACAAATATTAAATGCTATACAAGTCAGCTTATAAATTGTATACAAACATTTAATTCAGCATGTCAGCTTGTAACAATAGCTACCAACAATAAATGCACCAAGTTGTCCCAACAAATCACACAAAACTCCAGTCAGTAAGCCAGAACTATCGAGCAACAGTGAATTAACAGAGCACACCAAGCATCGTCGAGCACTAGTGTCAATTGAGCACCATAGGCATGACTGAGTAACACTTTCACCGAGTGCCAGAGACTACTGAGTTCCTTGAGCAACCCAGCTTCCTTCAATGATCGAGACCATCAATCAATGCTGTAACTAAGTAACACTGGCCAAAATACAAACACCCTATGCAGTTTCACCAAAGACAAAGAATGCCTCTGCCTCAACCTTGGATGCCCCTGCATCAAACACCCCAAGTTCCAAAAGATGTTCATATGTGAGTAGAACATCTTCCAAGATTTAGCACATAAATCTCAAACTGGTTCTTCATATACAAGTCCTCCATCTTCTCATCTTGCATATTCTTCCACTTTAACTTCCTCTATCTCTTCAAGTCTTTTCTTGACAACATACAGGTCAGTTCTCCAAACTGGTCATTCATTTTCTCTGGATCCACCAACTCAACTCGGGAACCAATACTCAGGCTTCTCCTACTAAGCGTTGTATCTATCAAAGGCATCAGTGAAAACTTCCTATCATCCTTCTCAAAAATAAACACATTCTTCACACAGTCATAAATAGCTCTGCAATCATATTGCCAAGGTCTACCAAGAAATATATCACAACTATTCATCTTCACAATGTCACATAACACAAGATCCTTATACTGGCCAATCTAAAAATCAATGAAGCATTGTTCTCTAACTTCCAGAGCATGATCATCTTATAACCAACCAATCCTATAAGGATGTGGATGTTTCATTATATTCAAACCAAGTTTATGAACCATGTCCTTAGCAACAAGGTTATCAGTACTACCACTATCAACAATAACATCATAGAGTTTACCTCAAGACTTGCATCGGGTCCTAAGTAAATTACTCCTTTGACAAAGTTCCTCCTTTGTACCGAGCAATGTTAGTTGAAGTAGCAAGTTCTTTGATTTAGGTTCATTTTGAATTTTCTCATTTACCACAATATTTCATCGGTCAACCTTCTTCTATGTACACTCAAAAGAATGGTGCCCTTCCTCTCCATAGTTATAGCAAGTACCTTTAAAGATACCTCTACCTATCTTCTTCTTCGATTCCACAAGTTTCTATTCATCTTCTACATTAGTTGGTTTATCCTTCACCAAGTGATCAATTTTCTCCTTCCCTTGGGAGTTACTATGTTGTTTCCTCTTCAACTTATCTTATGCCTTCAGATTATACTGATAAGCATCTTCAACAGAATCAATGTTCAGCATACCAAGCTCATCCTGAATATTGAATCTCAAACCATTTAAATATCAAGCTACCTTTTCCTTACCAAGTTCTCTATGTCCAGACCGAATAGTAAGCTTGTAGAACTCCTCGGTATAATCTTCAACAGACAAATCCTTCTGCTTCAGATTCTGCAACTTCTTAAACAAGTCAAGCTCATAATCAATTAGTATGAACTTAGCTTTCAATTTTGTCACCATCAACCTCCACCGATTGATCTTCATTTCACCTTCATCTTCTCTATCTCTTTCTAGTTCTTTCCACCAAAGAACAGCATATCCTTTCAACTTAGTCTATGCCAATCTCACCCAAAGAGGATCTTCAATTTCTTCTAGCTCAAATAAATCATCAAGTTCACCAATCCAATCAATCAAATTGTCGGGTTTCAAAGTACCAGAGAAAGTAGAAACTTCCATTCGGTAACTATTACTAAACTGAGCTCTAGATCTATGCAACTAAGCAGTTGTGTCTTCACCAGATCTGTCCCTCTAGTCATCACCACTAGATCTAGCAAGTTCAAATTCTTCAGTAGCTTCTTCATAGCCATCCTCAAAATCAACATTCTGAGGTATACCAATAACAGCTCTCATGATCTTGGCGACCATGTATTCTTCATCAATTCCATCTCATATCTGAAATCTGATTTCACCTTCTCTATGATCTAGGATTTCACAGTAGCACAAAGATCAAAAATAACTCTAGGGTCTAATCTTCTATGATGCATCCTTAAAGATATGTAAAAATAACCCTCTGCAACAAACCCTCACCGACCACCTTGTGACAATCTCTAAGTTGTATACAAGTTAGATCGCAATCTACAATCTTGAAAACAACTAGGGCATAATTTCACAAGTGCCATGAATCTGTAATCAAGATCATACAATCTCTTCACCAAAAAGATCAACTTCGCAAGACCAGCCTTGCTAGGTTAACCTTCGCTCCACAAGATCAACTCTACTCTGATACCACCTGACGCAGACCAAGGTGAGAAGGATCCAATTAAGGGAAATCCAAACCTTGCAACTTTAGAATTACACAATGAAAAACTCACAACAACATCAACACAACAATTGTTTCAAGTAATTTGCATTAACATGCCTAGCTATAATGCCTTCCGGGTTAGGGCCAATTACAATTAGAAACAATTTTCCAAGATCCAAGATCCAATAAAATCTCAGCTAGCTCTACTTTGAAGACAATCAGAAGCTGATGGAAACCCTAAGGCAGATCTAAACTTGAGCTCGCAAGCCTCCAAGCAATCTCCTTGTCTCCAAGTGTGCAAACCACTAGGTCTACAATTACAAACTATCAGATCTCAATCTAATCTACAAGATCATACAAGATATTTTCCACAACTTCACCAACTTTAGCTTTCAAGCTTCTCAATCATCCCAGTCATCTCTAAACATCTACCCAAACACCCCTTAAATATTAATCATCAGCCACAAGTCAACTAGATGAAACCCTTGACTCCTCCTAACAAATATTAAATGACATACAAGTCAGCTTACAAATTGTATACAAACATTTAATTCAGCATGTCTGCTTGTAACAATAGCTACCAACAATAAATGCACCAAGTCGGCCCAATAAATCACATAGAACTCTAGTCGGTAAGCCAAAACTACTGAGAAACAGTGAATTAACCGAGCATGCCAAGCATCATCAAGCACTAGTGTCGACCAAGCACCGCAGGCATGACCAAGTAACACTTTCACCAAGCGCCAGAGACTACTGAGTTCCTTCAGTGACCGAGCTTCCTACAATGAATGGGACCATCGGTCAAGGCTGCAACTGAGTAACACTACCCAAAATACAAACACCCTATGCAGTTTCATCAAGGACAAAGAATGCCCTTGCCTCAACCTTAGATGCCCCTACATTAGATCTCCTCTATAATATTAAGAAGGTGCCATGCCTTAGCACTACTATTTTTTATAGCATTTACTATTATTTATGAGTCCCCTTCAAGATGAACCCGTTGAAGCTTCATAAAATTCACCATTTGAAGAGCCAACAAAGTAGCACATGCTTCACCTACATTGTTGGTGCCATCATTAAGTCTTTAGGGTGCTAAGGCAAGAATAACCTCATTCCAATCTTTCACAATTATACCTTGTTAGTAAAAAAATTATTCTTTTTATATTTAACTCTTTATTTGCCCAAAATCTCTTAAGAAACAATATGAATACGAACAGTTGGAAAGTTGTTATCTATCCAACTAACTTTCCTCTAAATTTTGACAAGTACAGATCCCTCATGTAAAGATATGCAACAAATTTTGTTTATCCTAAATCCTAATGGGGTATGTTCTTGACTAGAGAATAGAAAAGGTAACCAAACTAGCCCTCGGTGAGGAACTAATCCAGGAAATGATTTTGATCCTAACTCTAACCAACTTCATGATTTCACAATACTTATGAATTCACACCAGTGGGAATACAACAATGAATCCTACTTGACTCAACGATAATGTAGTAAAACAACATAGATGAATCTAATCTAAACAGGACACATGAGTATTTTCCCAACTTCTGAGTAATACTTTGATTACTGTCAATTAGTTGCACTAAAGAGTAGAAATAGAACACTGTCTATTTCCTAATTTCAATCCAACTTAAGGAAAACAAACATTCAAACTTACTAAAGTATGGAATAGTAAATAAATGGCACCAAACACATTCCAATTGACTCCGCAACAATATGTATTTCACACCAAAAATTAGCTGACCCTTTTCATTGATTTTCAAAGTGTTACATATAGGCTTCAAGAATTAAGTCGTTACAAAATCCCTTGAATCGATTCATATTCTACAAAGGTCGGTAAATGATAAGTGGCCATTCACCAACTATACAATATATCAAAAATAAAAGGGGGAAACTATTTATTCTTTTCTGATTACTTCCCCTTCTCTAGTTTAGCCTTATGCGCTTTCGCGGCTGCAAGAACTAGAATCATCCTTTCAGAATCAAGAATATGAACGTTCTTGTATCTTATGAGCTAGCGGGAATGATCTTTCTCTATGCACTTTGCTGCATCTTTTCGAGACTGTGTCTTCTCCATGGCTTTGTATATACATCCGTCGAGTTGCTGAAGATTAGGTATTCTATCAAGATGGGACCCGAATGACTCTGCAAGCTAATCCAAGTAGTCAAAGAATGACTTCTACATATTGGATATACCAATCAGGCTCTTCCCATCTCCGCTAGTTTGAGACTCAGAATGAAGGCCTATCAGATACATAAAGATCTTACTTTTCTCTTTGGTGACTTCTTCATCGGTCACCTTCATTTCTGCCTCTGCCTTTATTATCATCTCCATTTTGAATTCTACCCCCTAGAGCCACTCAATCAGAGGTTCATCTCCTTTTTGCAATATGTTAGCCTTGATTGAGTCCTTAGTATTCATTACAACTAACCAATGTAGTAGGACCATACATTCTTCACATCTCAACCTTTCTTTTGTGAGTGTCTACATATGTTCCTTGAGGGATTCTTTCTCCACCTATAAATTTAAAAGGACATTATCAAGCTGCTTGATGGCTACTAGACCTTTAGACTTAATTCATTCGATCCACCTCCTACCAATGTGCCCAAAATTTCTATCCTCTTGCAATTTGGCAATTATGATCTGATTCTCAGCTACGGTATGATCAAATGTTGCCGGAGAACTGGGTAGGCTTGCTACAGGAGTGACTAGTTGCTTGATGAAGTTAGTCATTTCTTTAACCTTTGCCTTGAGTCAAATCTTAGTAACTTTGAGTTCTTCGAGCTCTTCTTCAATCAAGACATTACTAGACTTCCACAAGTCTACTTTTGTATCATGGCAGGTGGGCCCCACGTCTAAGGACTGGAGTGCAAAATCTGTGGTTGTGAGTTCTTCAATTTTGTCATCCTTTAGTGGTTTGGCTATCTCCATAGTCAGGTGCCCTATGTATGGATCTTGACCAAGAGTAGACAGAGTCTTAGTCTTTTTAGCTTTGCTTACAGCTACTGTCAACTGCATTATTTGTGAAAACATCTCACCATTAGGAGCACCTTGCTCAACTTTCTTTCTCTTCCACTCCAAAGTATTCTCAAGCCATGATTCTACACTTGTAACTTTTGTCACGGAAAGTAAATCTTCTATGAATAATTTTCTGATAATAGGTAGAGAAGATTTATGCTTGGAAGTGAATGGATTAACCTGTGTGGATGTCATAACTTCTTTTTCTTTTTGAGGTGACCCCAAGTGCTTTTCTATTTCTTCATCTAACTCAGTCTCTAAACTACTACTGTCATCACCAACTTTGACAATGGAAGGATCCCCTCAACTAGGAGTCTCACCTTGTATCTCAATGGTTCCTCCTTGTGCTTGTTGTTCTGGTTCCGCGACTCTAGCAAGTTCTTCTGTCGACTTGTCGGATATCTCAACCTCAGCTTCTTTTCTTGAACCAATGACTAGAGGTGGACCTGCTCCACAAGTCTTCTCAATTGGGATCTCTTTTTCAGGCGGCTGATCATCTCCACCTGTTGGTTGAGCTGGTACTTTGGCTAAAGATGAAGCTGGCAAAGAGGAGGATGTAGGAGCACTCACCAAATTGACTACAGGAGCTTATTAAGGGGAGGGCTTCCCAAACCTCTTTCTTCTACCCATCATCTATTGAACCCACTTATCAGTTCTCTTAATGATTTTGGCCATTAAGATTTCCAGCTCTTCTATAGTGTGACCTTGAACTAGCTCTAAGCTCATAGGGAAAGGTTTGATCTAGTCTCTATATGTATCATTGTACATGTGTTCTCCATCATCAATAATGCCCTTGACATTAATTTTGACATTGAACAACTTGATTTGTTCAATAGTCAACCTGGAGTAGAACCTCTCTCAACTCTCTAGCTCATCTTTACAATTCACCCAATAATTTTTTATTTCGAGGATGTGCCTGACCATAGTGCTAATTTGTAGATGATTTTTGGCATAATTCAATGGATCAAATTGTGGTCTCAATACTTCATACTTCTCTAGCTTATATCTATTCTTGAACACCTTTATCATGATCTTAGCATTTGATCTCAACATGCAGCTGTAAGCTCCAATGGTAACTGGGAATTCATAGCCTTTCTTCTTAATTCCTGCACTGATTAGGTTCACTTGTAACATCTGCTGGATCACCTCTATGAGCACAATCATATCATCGGGGTACCTTGGCATTTTTATGGGAAAATCTTCGAAACCTGCAAGACGAAGGTATGAGAAACTAGCAAATTGAATGAAGAAACTCCCAAATCGGGTGATGAATTCCATAGTCTCTGGTGAGAATCTTCATTCTGGGCATCCTTGTAACTCTCTGCACAACCTCATTATAAATTCATTAACTTTAATGAACTCGGCATAGCTATTTCATAACTTCAAATGAGGGAAGAAATCATAAATTTTCACATCATCTAAAAATTCTTCTAACCTAGGGAGTCCCGGCCATACTTGCAATGTAGCTAAAACATAGATCAAATGGGAAGACATATAAAATTTGTTCTAGTATTTGGTGAGATTCAAGGCATTAGATAGATTTTTACTTACCACTTGAGCCCAAACTATACAATGATGCTCATCACATATTACCTAAACCAAGAAGAAGTAGTGCTCTATGAAATTCAATGCGTCACTTTCACCTTTTATCCTGTGAAGGAGCACAAGGATGTCAATGATCTCTACCTTCATATCCATCCCAAAAAGTGTCTTTGGCACTTTTCCCTTTATGCTTCTGGCTTTTTGAAACCACAAGTTCATGATCTCTTTCCTCCACCTCATATTCGTCTCATTATATTCTGATATTGCGACCGATAAGTTCTCTCTGTCGATGGAGATGAGTACTATGTTATCTGGTAGCAAAATCTATTTTGTATCTAGGTTGAATCTAGTTATACATTTCCAAATTAGTTTAGGAGCTTGTACTGCAACAGGAAATCCAGTGGCTTCGACCAAACCGCTACCTTTGAGATTTTGTGTCATAGAGTGGATATTTTCCTCGCTCAATCTTCTGTGTAGATTGTCTAGATCATAGAATCTAAGGGATGTATCCATCAGATTAAGCCATTTAGATGTAATCCCATTCAACCCATCAAAACCCAAGAATCCAGTGGCCATAGCTTCTGATTCTGCTTTCGATTTACTGTTGAGAAGCTTTGGAGTATGTCGGCAGATGATTTGTGAAATCGTGAGGAATAAAAGGCATATGAAAAAGATGTGAACAAATGGTAATTTTTTACTGATCACTTGAGTCTTTTATAAATAGCTTGCTTCCTTACCGTTACTTTCCATATCTTGCGCCGCACAAGTAAGAGATCTTTAAAAATATCCGTTAGATTTCTAATGCTAAGATTTGAATTTAATGCATCTTATTAACAATCTTAGAAAATCACTTTTACCTATTTGAAGTAGCTGTAACGGTAACTTTACTGACGCAGCAGATTTTTACTTTTCCACTTCTCTCAATTTGGGACCTTTGTCGAAAAACTCACTTCGAAGGTAGAAACCTGATTATGGAGAAGCTGGAAAGTGATTTTACAAAAATTAGCAAATGACCCAATTCCATAGCAATTTCTTTTACGTATCAAAGCAAATCATCTTCATCATACCTGATTATTTGGTACCCATGGTTTCTCATACTCATTTCTCCACAAGTTATCACTCTTCAAAAATTGACCTTCTTAGGTGGATTTCTGAGAGAGGAGAAGTTGAAAACTGATTCTCCAAAGAAGATCACTTATTCACTTTCTCTTATTTTGAGACCACTTTATCCAATGCGGGGATTCAGTCTTATCTCCTCAAAACCTCAATGCTCAGCTTTTGGGAATCTCTGATACACTTTTAACTGTCTTTCAAAAAACAACCTCTGTAAGAGAAACTCCGCAAGCGGCGAAGTTTATTATAGCTTATTTTCCAAGTTACTTTTCTAGACCCAGCTCATTCTTAACCTGAGAATCTTGATCTCTAGACCTTGTTTGTGCGCTTGATGATTCTTGTGTTTGCATCCCATGGAAAATTACCTTCATGGGTCGGAACCCACCGAGGAGAAGGTGATTTTCAGTTTCCTGACAAAGAGAAAAAAATGTCAATTTGAAGCTTCTCATCCATATGAATACCATCAATAGAACTAAAAGAATAAAAGTCTTTATCAAATTAGGAACTATAACTTACCCATTCCTAGGATGAAATTAAAAACCAACCCGGCTTAAAAGTAGAAAGAGGCATGAAGGGATTATTCGATAAAGACCACCTATCCTAGGGGGATTCTAGACTTAGACTCAAATTTATATTTCAAAACGCACGACTCCATTCTAAACACAATGTATTCAATTTTATTTTAAAGTGTGAAGAACAAAAGTGGGGTAACAACTGGCTCTATTTGGGGACTTGGATATGTTCATATCTAAGCAAGGAATCCAAATCTCTAGTTTCACAAAGGTAAATTAAAAGGTAGCTCACAACAAAATAAAAGCAAAGGAAGGAAATAGGAAAGGAAAGACAAAGCGAGGAAACCTAAACTAAGGAAAATAGAAACTGGAACTAAACGTAACTATCATACAATACAGGGGTTACCTATTTTCAATTTGCAACTTGATATAGTTTCAAATCTTGACCATTATAGGTCAAGGGTAGTACTTCACCACTTGGATGTGCCAATTTGAAAGAATTTATGTCAAAGGCCTGACGGATGATGAATGATCCTTTCCAAAGTGTCTCAAATTTACCATGCATTCCTTTAGGTGCCCTTCATTTATCCCATAATAGTACTAAATCTCCAACCATGAACTTCCTTGGTCTGGTTTTCTTGTCAAAGAGATTCTTTACCCGCATCTGATGTTCTATGATATGATCAACAATCTCCTCTCGTTCTTCTTCAAGTTTATTCAGATACAGAATTCACTTTTCCAACCCATCCTTATAGATGCCATCTTCTACCACTTTTCTCAACTTGTTAGTAGCCAACTCTAGAGGCAGGGGAAGGCTTGCCTCAACTCCATACACCTGCTCAAAAGGTGAAATACCAATTACTCTCTTTGGGGTTACTCTATCAGCCCAGAGTGCTTCGTGAATTTTCTTGTGCCAAGTTCTTTGGTTATCTGATACAACTTTTCTTACTATATTTACCAGGTTCTTATTACTTGATTCAGCTTGACCATTCCCTTGTGGGAAATAGTTAGATGAATAACTAGCAGTTATACCGTACTCAAAACAAAATTTGGTAACTTCAGCTGAAGAAAAGTAAGCTGCATTATCCATGACTATTTTAATAGGCACATCAAATCTTACCATAATGTTCTCTTTGATGAATTCACACACTACTTCAGAGGTAGTCTTCTTGATGGCCTTCACTTCCACCCATTTCATAAAATAGTTAGTCATAGTGATTATATAAGTGTGACTGACACTTGATGCATGATTGATAGGCCTGATAAAGTCAAGGCCCCATTGTTGAAAGGGACCTTCTATTATTACTGGTCTGAGAGGAAGAGCTACTAGTTGAGGTCGACCTATGAACATCTTACATTTTTCACACTTGGCCACCCAATGATACACGTCCTTGAACATTCCCAGCCAATAATAGCATTGCCTTAAAATCTTGAATGCAGTTACAGAAGATGAGAAATGCCCACCACAAGCTTTGTCATGGAACATTTTTAACAATCTCTCCTAGTGTTGCTTGTCTACACACCTAAGAAAAGTTCCATCTACAGATCTTTTGTATAACATACCTTCCCAAATGACATATTTAGTAGCTTTCAACCTTAGGTCTCTCCTTTGTTTAGTTGTCAATATTTCAGGGCACTCACCATAAGTTAGGAAATATACAATGTCTTCAAACCATGGGTCTTGTAAACTCACTACCAAAACCAATTGTTATGTTTCAGGCTAGTTATCTCCTTCACTTTCTTGCATAGCTTTGCACAATGGATTGCCTCATACCAGTTTAGTTGGCTTGATCTCTATGTCATATTCTTATGTTTTGGCTACCCAAGCCCCTTTGTTATTACATCCTACATCTTGCTAGGTTAATATACTTTTTACCGAAATGTCAGGAACAAATACAATGGAGTAAGAATGTAATATATAAAATCTGAAGTTCTTCAAGACTTTCACCACCGAGAAAGCATGCTTCTCAGCCTGAGAATATCTTAGCTCATGATTTTTCAATGGCATACTCATAAAGACAATAGAAGCCTAAACTCCTTCTCTATTTTCTTGCCTAAGAATAGCTGACAATGTATGTGTAACGCCCCACCAAGAAACCCAAGAGGACAAGACATAAACCTCTATAAAATGTAAGTAGTAAATTTCTTTTTTTAATTTTAACTAGAATAATATTCATCATTACACTTCATATTTCTAAAAGAAGAAATAATTTTCTACTACTTGAATGTAATATTTATACAACTTAAGTCCTCACGGGTCCCCTCATGTCGCTACTAAAGCAACATCATATAAACCATTTACATGCATAAGATATTCATGGAATCATGAGCTTAAAAGATCTACGTTCATTTTAATGCATCAAGTTAAATGTCCCTAACTTATTTATTTTATTAAACATAAGTTAATCATCCAACATCATTATTCCTTTTATCAACTCATTCCATAAATTCATATTGATTTCATCTACATCTACTATCCTTTATATCACTTTTCTCTAATAATTTAGGTAAGAGATTAATATTCATTAAGGTAGGCATCATCCTAGGTACTTCATTAACATGAACCAAGTATTAACATTAAAATCAAATCAGTATTTTATTGCATTGTTTCATAACCATTCATTGTTAATAATTCCAATCACTAATCTATCATTTCTCAATAATTTCCTTGGATTCTTTCATCAAGAGAGAATACATTATTGTTGTGATACATCATTATATATAACTATATTTAAGATTATTTCCTTTACACGTGGACAACATAAGAGGATAGGAGAAATAACATAAACACTTTCTTTTAATGCTAGTAACATGTCCAATATTCCACATTCTTTTCCCTTTCTTTTACCTAGAACTACCCATTCCCTTATGCATTTCTTTGAATTGAGATTACATCAATACTACAAGACTCCTTTTAGGAGATTAAAAATTACATGAATACAAATACATAAGTACATCTCAACATATTAAAATATCCAATAAGAAATCTTCAACTACAGATCTGGAAAGGAATATGTGCTAGGATCATCCAAAGAATCACGATCAATACCTTGATATAAATATTAACCACCCAACCACATGGAACCAATAGGCCCACTCCCCCGAGCTAGGAGATAGAACCAAAGGCCCATACAAGAGGTAACAACTAGGAAATTCCTAAGGTGGTGATAAAATTTCCCCAAAGTCACAACACAAAAGAAAAGACAAGAAGACCACAAGGACTACCAGAGGCATGATCAAATTTGGTAGAGACTCTAAGCTACAAGATAGATGAGTGTCATCACATAGCCCTCACCCCTTGGGTTGTCCTGGTACTAGCCGCTCTTGGCCCCGGCCCCCAAGTAGGCACATGTGGAACTAAATGCCTCTTGTATAAACAAGGTCAACCAAAGTCAACAAGGAAAGTCAAGCCAAACTCCTGAAACACAACATAGAAAGATTAACTAAGAATCATACCAAGAAGGAGAAATAAATAAAATGAGTAAACAAATTATACAACCAAATGAATTCAAGTGGCCACAAGGCACTAACTACAACCATGCCCAATCGGGTGCGTTGGATCTGGGTTTTTGACCCAAAGGTTGACTAACAAAGAAGGAACCCTAATATTCCCAAATTGGAATAATGACAAAGGAAGACTCATGTAGGGGCCTTAGTACTATCTCCATAACAACAACCATTGAGGATTTGAGGGCATGCTTAGACCTGTGAAGCCAGGTGAAGTCGATGCCCGGTACCTGCAAGCCTGCATCACAAAGAAGAAATACATATGCATGGATATACATATAAAAGAAAACATTGCAGACAGATGACCAGGATCGATACATCATGTGGACCTCAGCGATGTGATTAATTATGACTTCATCCTGAATCATGAAAACACATCATGTACATATATACACTCAAAGCATGTAGCATCATCATAACAAAGGTTAAAATCTCAAGCATTGTGTTAGTATCTTATCAATACTAATAATAAATCAACATAATCAAATCATCAAGTGAGATACAAGATTCATCCAAAGTAACCTTAATAGAAGAAAATATAAATAACCACTTATATATATCTATCAAGTACATATCATATAACATCCTAACTATGTTCATAAAGGTCTTGAAGGTAATCAATACATACACGGAGATAAATACATACAAAAATGATACCTTTAGATAGTATGTCTAATATTAGAATCATTGAGTACTAGCTTATGAAATTATTATAAACAAACTATAGGAATAGATCAAACAAGTATCATGTACAACTTAAGCTGTAAGAAAACATCGAAAGATCTTAATTCTTTCAAAAACACTAAACTTATATTAGGGTTAGAGGGGTATTACAGTATGTTTAGATGCGTAACAATAAATCATAAAATCCTTCTTATAATCTGGGTCACATAAGATAGGGGTGTTAGCTATAGCATCCTTTATATCTTGGAAGGCTCTTTTACTAGGGTCATTCCATTTGAAATTATGATTACCTTTCATCATGTCTAAAATACATTTGGTGATCTCTGAAAAGTCAGGGATGAATCTCCTGAGAAAATTTACCTGACCAAAGAATGACTTCACTCCATTTTTACTTACAAGTAAACTTAGCCTTTGAATGGCTTTGACCCACTCTGGGTCAATCCTGAGACCTTCTTGTGATACAATATGACCCAGTAGTTTTCCTTTGGTAACACAAAAAACTAACTTCTTAGGATTTAAAGAAATCCCATGTTCTCTACACCTTAACAATACTCTCTCTAAATCCTTAATATGACTGCTTCTTTTCTTAGAGAACACAGTTAAGTCATCTAAATATATGATGATGATCTTATCTTTCATATCAGAAAAAGACAAATCCATACCTCGTCGAAATGTAGCACCAGTGTTGATAAGGCCAAACGACATTCTATGGTATGCAAATCTACCCCAGGGAGTGGTAAACGTGGTCTTGTGCTGGTCTTTCTCTTCTACCTCAACTTGGTTGTACCTAGAAAAGCCATCGAGCATAGACATCATTTCGGCCCCTACAACTATCTACAACAAGTGATCCATGTTGGGGAGGGCGTAATTGTCTTTTAAAGAAGCTTGATTTAAATTTTTGAAATCTACACATATCCTTATTTCTCCATTCTTTTTCCTCACAGGCATGATGTTTACTATCCATGTAGAGTGGTGGATAGGGTAGATAATCCTGGCTTTGAGAATTTTATCAACCTCTCTAAAGATAGTCTTTGCCACTTTAGGATTGTAGTTTCTTTGTTTCTATCTGAATGGGGTAGCATCAGGTTTTAGGGGAATTCGATGCTTGAAATTTCCTCCAATAAAGCTTTTTAAATCTTCATAACTCTAGGCAAATACGTCTTGATATTCTAGAAAAAGCCTTCTAGCTTCCACTTTCTCTTCAAGTGTGCAACACTTTCCTATGTTTATCATCCTAGGATTTGACTCATCCCTAATTTTCATCCCTTCGTATTCTCTAGTCATGAGACCTTTCTCTATCATTTTCTTCTTAACATAAGTATCATGACAATTGAATAATTTCTCTAATGATATAAAATATGGGGGGATGACATTACCTTGCAACTAAGTCACACTTGGTTCATCTTTCTTCTATTTCCTGGGATGATCTTGTGAGAGATCATTTGGCTTTTCTTCAGGGGAACTATCATTACCTTCAAGGAAGAGTTACAGGCATTTATCATCGTTGAATACTTTCCAATCATCTACGTTGTTAGGTACTAGTGGCTTCTACATTACTTCTACTTGGTACTTCTTGTCTTTAAACTCTGGATGAGGTCATAGTAAGGAAGTGGAGACTGCTAGTGAATCTGGTTTGGAATTTAATTCTCTAGGGACATATTCAATTGCAAAGGCATCTAGTCCTTCAACCTCGTCCCATACCCTATTTTGGTAACTCTTCAATTTCTAATTTTTAATAGAGTATTGACTTTTGATTTGGCGCACAATTAACTCAGCATCACCTCAAGATTTTAGAATTTTCACACCCTTTTCTTTCGGAGCAATTATCTTGAGTAACAATGCCTCATACTCAGTCGTATTATTGGTATTTGCAAACTCCAATTTGAAATCCATTAGCTCAGGTTCACCTTCGGGTGGAATTAATACAACTCTGGCACAAGATCTAGAGGAAGAACAACTACCATCGAATTCTAGTGTCCAGACTTCTGGAGTCTTTTCTTTCTCGGGGGCCTTACCTTCTTCTTGTTCAATTTTAGGTTCATCAAAAATGCCTTGGGTAAACATTATGTAATTACCAAACTCCAATTCTTGATATAGGATTTGAGTTTTCAGATCATCAAATTTTAGAACTATGAATTTTGACTTCTCTTCAGGCTCTAGTTTGACCTCCTTATTTCCCATGGGAATCACTACCTGAGACCAATCCAATTTAATCTCCCCACCTAAATCTCTGCAAAAACTTTTGCTGAGCAATATTCCATAACTTTCCAGTATATCTGCAATAAGGATCACCAATAGCATCTTCTTTTCAGGATGGGCAGCCATAGCTACCTGAGCATCTTTGATTTGACCAAGTAAAGGAACTTGCTTAGTGTCCATAGAATAGCATCTACCATGGACCTCTGTCATGGTGAGGCCTAAGGCTTTGGCTACAGGGGAAGGTATCACATTATCAAAAGCACCTGAATCTATGATACAGCTACTAAGTTTACAACCGTTGATATACAAGGAGACGTAAAACGGTTTGGGTTTTTGACCCAGGAAAGTAGCCAATACAGTGGTTTCTCCTTGTTCAAATAGTTTTGCTAGTGAGGAATCATCTTCATTAGAAGAGGTGACATTTTGATTCAAATTTATACTATCTCCTTTTAAGTAATGCATGAATCTTTTCAATTCAACAGGATTCAACCTTAAATAATCTATGGGAGAAATTTGGATTCTGGGATTTTTACAGAATTGAATGAAATCAAAACAATCATTTTCCTTACCCGGTTGTGAGATTTTCATTCCCTGACTGATTTATTTTGTACCTAAAGTAGATGCATCATTGGTTCATGTTGAAGGAATGACAATAGGAGTTTTGTCTCTCTTGCTCTGAGTTAGAACCATGTAGGTAGTGCTATCTATAGTAGCATAACATTCTCCTTGCTTCTTAGAATTAGATTCATACTCAAAAAAAAAATTATAGAGTCACCATGCGAGCATGAATCTAGTTCATTGTTTGGTGTAGTAGTATCCAACTCATTAGTAGATAATAATTGCATCATGCGAGCTATTTCAGGACATCTCTCACCATTATGGTCCATCGTTAGATGAAATACACACATATTTCCTTTCTTAGGGGGAGCCTCAATTACAAGCCTCTTTTGCAGAGCAGGTAATTGTAGTGTCCTTCTATCAGTATTTCTACTATTCTGATCTTGAAATGGTTTCTGTTATAGATTGTTGAACTTAGGGAGTTGCCTTTTTAAAGTGATGATCTCATTGGACATTTTTTGCATCATCTCATTGGTCGATGTAGTACCACTTGAACTAGCACTTATCTGTATTTCTCTTTTCCATCTTCCAGCAAAAATCATTTCATCTTCTAACTCAATGGTTATTTTCTGAGTAGCATCCAAATCTGTGGGTAGTGCTCTTCTCAAATCATAATTTATATCTAGTGGCATGGCACTCATAAAGAATATCTTCATATTTGTAGGAGTGGGTCTATCGGCCATGGGAATTATGTTGGCAATCTTATTGAATTTAGCAATGAACTCTCTCATGCTTATAGAACCTTGTTTCTTGATAGAGGTCAATTGCGTTAACAATGCATGTTCATCTTTAGTTGTTTTGAACCTAGCTTCAAAATTCATCCTCATGGTATCCCAACTTATGATTGAATCATCATCCAAGTGATAAAACCAATCAGCTGCTGCTTCAACTAGAGTTTCAACAAATAGCCTAACAACAATATCTTCATAACCAACTCCTAGGATGTGATTTGTTGTGAAGAAGGCTTTAATGTGTTCATCTGTAGTAACTTTTCCATCTCCCAAGAACTTAGGAAAGTTCTTTCTAGATCCTGAAGGGAGTGGGTGATATGCTACGAACTGCAACGAACCAGTTCCAGTGGCCCATGGAGCTACCATGACTATAGGAGTAGGATGTTGAGGAAAATTAATAATAGGAGGAGCAACTAATCCGTGTGAGGTTAATACCTGGCAAGTTGTAGCCAATGAAGTTTGTGTCTTGGGAGATGAAGGTGGTCTACTCCTACTTCTTTTGTCACCTTTTTTAGGAGGTAAGTCTATTATGATAAAATTGAGCTCAGCGAGCCTTTCGAATGTAGGGTCTTTTCCACCTTGCCCCTTGGCACTTCTGAGAAATCTTCTTTGATCCAGAGCTCTGAATTCATTTTACTACCTAGCTTCACGCTCCACTCTGCATTGATTTCTTCTCTAAATTACTCTTTCAAGTGCTTCTTATCTCGCTTCTTCTTGTTCAAGCACTTGACTCACGTTCTTATAATGCTCAACATTTCTTTTGTATCTCCAAGCGAAAGTATTCAAGGACGAGACTATGTCTTCTTGATTGTCTTGAAAACTGAGATTAGGTTGAAGTACAGGGAACACATTCTCATGAGGTAACACCATTTTTACTCATGACAAATATTATGGTCTAACTATTGTTTCTCTCCCCAGCAGAGCCACCAAAAATTTGTTGGTAAACAGATTGTTCTTTTTAGATTTAACTCTTTATTTACCAAAAATCTCTTAAGAAACAATATGAATATGAACAGTTGGAAAGTTTTTATCTATCCAAATAACTTTCCTCTTAATTTTAATAGGTATAGCTCCCTCATGTAAAGATATACAACAAATTTTGTTTATCCTAAATCCTAATGGGGTATGTTCTTGACCAGAGAACAGAAGAGGTAACCAAACTAGCCCTCAGTGAGGAACTATTCCAGGCAATGATTTTGATCCTAACTCTAACCAACTTCATGATTTCACAATACTTATGAATTTACACCGATGGGAATGCAACAATGAATCCTACTTGGATCAATGATAATGCAGTAAAACAACATAGATGAATCTAATCTAAACAGGACACATGAGTATTTTCCCAACTTTTGAGTAGTACTCCGATTATTGTCAATTAGTTGCACTAAAGAGTAGAAATAGAACTCTGTCTATTTCCTAATTTCAATCAAACTTAAGGAAAACAAACATTCAAACTTACTAAAGCATGGAACAGTAAATAAATGGCACAAAACACATTCCAGATTGGCTCCGCAACAAGATGTATTTCACACCAAAAATTAGTTGACCCTTTTCATTAATTTTCAAAGTGTTACATATAGGCTTCAAGAATTAAGTCATTACAAAATCCCTCGAATCGATTCATATTCTACAAAGGCCAATAAATGACAAGTGGCCATTCACCAACTATACAATATATCAAAAAGAAATGGGGGAAACTATTTATTCTTTGACTTCTTCCCCTTCTCTAGTTTAGCCTTATGGGCTTTCTCGGCTGCAAGAACTAGAATCATCCTTTCAAAATCAGGAATATGAATGTTCTTGTATCTTATGAGCCAACGGGAATGATCTTTCTCTATGCACTTTGCTACGTCTTTTTGAGATTGTGTCTTCTCCATGGCTTTGTATATACATCCGCTGAGTTGGTGAAGATTGAGTATTCTATCAAGATGGGACCTGGATGACTCTGCAAGTTGATCCAAGTAGTCAAAGAATGACTTATGCATATTGGATATATCAATCAAGCTCTTCCCATCTCCACTAGTTTGAGACTCAGAATGAAGGCATGTTAGATACACAAAGATCTTACTTTTCTCTTTGGTGACTTCTTCATTGGTCACCTTCATTTCCACCTCTGCCTTGATTATCATCTCCATTTTAAATTCTACCCCTTGGAGCCACTCGATTAGAGGTTCATCTCCTTTTTGCAATATGTTGACCTTGATTGCATCCTTAGTCTTCATTACAAATAACCAATGCAGTAGCACCATGCATTCTTCACATCTCAACCTTTCTTTTGTGAGTGTCTACATATGTTCCTTCAGGGATTCTTTCTCTGCCTCTATCTTTAAAAGGACATTGCCAAGCTTCTCGATGGCTACTAGACCTTTAGACTTAAGTCATTTGATCCACCTCCTGCCAATGTGCCTGAAATGTCTATCCTCTTGCAATTTGGCAATTATGGCCTGATTCTCAGCTACAACAGGATCAAATGTTGCCGGAGAACTGGGTAGGCATGCTACAGGAGCAACTAACTACTTGATGAAGTTAGTCATTTCCTTAACCTCCACCTTGAGTCAATTCTTAGTAACTTTGAGTTCTTCAAGCTCTTCTTTGATCAAGACATTAGTAGACTTCCACAAGTCTACTTTTGTATCATAGCTGGTGGGCCCCATGTCTAAGTACTAGAGTGCAAAATCCATGGTATTGAGTTCTTCAATTCTATTTTCCTTTAGTGGTTTGGCTATCTCCATAGTCAGGTGCCCTATGTTTGGATCTTGACCAAGAGCAAATAGATTCTTAATCTTTTTAGCTTTGCTTATAGCTACTCCCGACTGCATTGTTTGTGAAAACATCTCACCACTAGGTGTGCCTTGCTCAACTCTCTTTCTCTTCCACTCCAGAGTATTCTCAAAGCATGATTCTATACTTGTGACTTTTGTCATAGAAAGTAAATCTTCTATGAATAATTTCCTGATAACAGGGAGAGAAGATTTATGCTTGGAAGCGAAAGTATAAACTTGTGTGGATGTCATAGCTTCTTTTTCTTTTTGAGGTGACCCCAAGTGATTTTTTGTTTCTTCATCTGACTCAGTCTCCAAACTGCTACTGTCATCACCAACTTTGACAATGGAAGGAGCCCCTCAACTAGGAGTGTCACCTTGTATCTTAATGGTTCCTCCTTGAGCTGGTTGTTCTAGTTCTGCGGCTCCAGCAGGTTCTTCAGTCGACTTGTTGAATATCTCAGCCTCAACTTCTTTGCTTGAACCAATGATTGGAGGTGGACCCACTCCATAAGTCTTATCAACTGGGATCTCTTTTTCAGGTGGCTGATCATCTCCACCTACTGGTTGAGCTAGTCCCTTGGCTATGGATGAAGCTGGCAAAGAGGAGGATGCAAGAGCACTCATTAGCTCAACTGTAGGAGCTTTTTGAGGGGAGCGCTTCCCAGACCTCTTTCTTCTTCCCATCATCCACTGAACCCACTTATCAGTTCTCTTAATGATTTTGGCCATTAATATTTCCAACTCTTCTATAGCTTGACCTTGAACTGGCTCTGAGCTCACAGGGAAAGGTTTGATCTGGTCTCTATATGTATCATTGTACATGTGTTCTCCATCATCAATAATGCCCTCAACATTAATTTTGACATTGAACAACTTGATTTTTTCAATAGTCAACCTAGAGTAGAACCTCTCTTTGCTCTCTAGCTCATCTTTACAATTTGCCCAATAATCTTCAATTTTGAGGATGTGTCTTACCATAGTGCCAATCTATAGATGATTTTTGGCATAATTCACTGGATCAAATTGTAGTCTCAATACTTCATACTTCTCTAGCTTATATCTACTCTCAAACACCTTTATCACATTCTTAGCATTTGATCTCGACACACAGCTATAAGCTCCAATGGTAATTAGGAATTCGTAGCCTTTCTTCTTAATATCCACACTGATCAAGTTCACTTGCAACATCTGTCGAATCACCTCTATGAGCACAATCATATCATCGGGGTGCCTTGACAATTTCATGGTAAAATCATCGAAACCTGCAAGATGAAGGTATGAGAAACTAGCAAATTGAATGAAGAAACTCCCAAATCAGGTGATGAATTCCATAGTCTTTGGTGAGAATCTCCATTTTGGGCATCCTTGTAACTCTCTGCGCAACCTCATTATAAATTCATTAACTTTAATGAACTCAGCATAGCTATTTTGTAACTTCAAATGAGGGAAGAAATCATAAATTTTCACATCATCTGAAAATTCTTCTAACCTAGGGAGTCCCGACCATACTTGCAATGTAGCTAAAACATAGATCAAACAGGAAGACATATAAAATTTGTTCTGGTATTTGGTGAGATTCAAGGTATTAGACATATTTTCACTTACCACTTGAGCCTAGTCTATATAATGATGCTCAGCACATATTACCTAGGCCAAGAAGAAGTAGTGCTCTATGAAATTCAATGCGTCACTTTCACCTTTTATCCTGTGAAGGAGCACCAGGATGTCAACGATCTCTACCTTTAGATCCATCCCAAAAAGTGTCTTTGGCACTTTTCCCTTTATGCTTTTGGCTTTTCAAAACCATGAGTTCATGATCTCTTTCCTCCACCTCATCTTCTTCTCATTATATTCTGATATTACGACTGAGAAGTTCATGTTTGAAAATTTTGCTCCCTCTAGGATACGGAGACTGTTCTGCACGGACTCTTTGTCAATGGAGATGAGTACTATGTCATCTAGTAGAAAAATCTATTTTGTATCTGTGTTGAATCTAGTTATACATTCTTGAATTATTTTGGGAGCTTGTACTACAACAGGAAATCTAGCAGCTTCGACCAAACTGCTACCTTTGAGCTTTTGTGTCATAGGGTGGAGATTTTCCTCACTCAATCTTCTGTGTAGATTGTCTAGATTGTAGAATCTAAGGGATGTATCTATTAGATTATGCCATTCATATGTAATCCCATTCAACCCATCAAAACACAAGAATCTGGTGGCCATAGCTTCTGATTCTACTTTCGATTTACTGTTGATAAGCTTTGGAGTATGCCGGCAGATGATTTGTGAAATCATGAGGAATAAAAGGCATATGAAAAAGATGTGAACAAATGGTAATTTTTGACTAATCACTTGAGTCTTTTATAAACAACCTTCTTCCTTACCGTTACTTTCCATATATTGCACCACATGAGTGAGAGATTTTTACAAATATCAGTTAGAGTTCTAACGTTAAGATTTGAATTTAATGTGTCTTATTAACGGTCTTAGAAAATCACTTTTACCCATTTGAAGTAGCTATAGAGATAACTTTACTGACACAATAGATTTTTACTTTTCCGCTTCTCTCAATTTGGGACCTTTGTCGAAAAACTCACTTCAAAGGTAGAAACCCAATTATGGAGAAGCTGGGAAGTTATTTTCCAAAAATTGGTAAATGACCCGATTCCATAGCAATTTCTTTTAGGTATCAAAGTAGATCATCTTTGTCATACCTAATTATTTGGTACCTGTGGTTTATCATACTCGTTTCTCCACAAGTTATCGCTCTTCATAAATTGACCTTCTCAAGTGGTTTTTCGAGAGAAAAGCTAAAAATTGATTCTCTAAGGAATATCACTTACTCACTTTCTCTTATTCTGAGACCACTTTATCCAATGTGGGGATTCGGTCTTATCTCCTCAAAACCTCACTGCTCAAATTTTGGGAACCTCTAATACACTTTCGATTGCCTTTCAAAAAACAATCTTTGTAAGACAAACTCCGCAAACGGTGAAGTTTATTATAGCTTCTTTGCCAAGTTAATTTTTGAGACCCAGCTCATGCTTAACTTAAGAATCTTGATCTCCAAACCTTGTTTGTGTGCTTGATGATTCTTGTGTTCATATCCCGTGGAAAATTACCTTCATGGGCTGAAACCCGCCAAGGAGAAGGTGATTTTCAATTTCCCGACAAAGAGAAAAAATGTCAATTTGAAGCTTCTCATCCATATGAATACCATCAATAGAACTAAAAGAATAAAAGTCTTTATCGAATTAGGAACTATAACTTACCCATTCCTAGGATGAAATTAAAAACCAACCCGGCTTAAAAGTAGAAAGAGTCATGAAGGGATTATTCGATAAAGACCACCTATTGTAGGGGGATTCTAGACTTAGAATCCAATTTATATTTCAAAATGCACAACTCCATTCTAAACACAAGGTATTCACTTTTGTTTTAAAGTGTGAAGAACAAAAGTGGGGTAACACACCTGCCCCGAGGGACCAAGGTTTCCCCTTGAGGCCCCATCAAAATTGATTTTAATCCAACCCTGGTCCAGCTTCATGAAATTTAACCTCCTTCCTAGATTTAGTAAGTGCATCAACATCTTTAAGACTCCCATTATGAAATTCCAGACTAGGCCAATTATAGTGGAGCAACCTATGATCCTTATTATACACATAACTTCCAGTGGAGGAGAGAAGAGAAACCTTCATTATTTCTTCAATAGTGGTAATGATGCTTGACTTGATGCTGGAGATGGATCTTTACTTTCCTTGAAAGAGCCTCCTGTTACGCTCCTTCCATAGCTCCCATATAATAATAGAGGGGCTCACCTTCCATAACCCAGACAAGGCAGTAGTTTTTAAAGGAACCAGCCAACTTTGAAAAACTTCCTTAACCCCATGCTGCATGTGATGAACTACAACTGATTTGTATAAAATGTATGACTTGAAGATCTATGATTTTAGATCACTGAGTTGCTGATTAGATATGTAAGATGATTAAATCAGTAATATGTTGTCATTGATGTCAACTAGTCTTGACAGTACTTATCTTGTAAGTTACTATACCCAAACATTTGTAGAAAGAAGAAGAAAAGAGATGAAGAACAAAATATATCTACATGAGGAAGATGGAGATGATAGATAAGGATAAGGAATACATTGGGTAACTTATGATTGAGTCTATGACCTTATGTTATTGACTTGATTATGTTGCATTCATCTATGATGAAGGATAAGAGAAAAATGCACAAAGTAGTGTTGTTGGTTAAAGAACCATTTTAGTATACACCGATGTAGTGTAGTGTATATCAATCACAGTATAAATCGAGCTTGTGTTCACCGACACATTTCTTTGTTAACCTAGCAGAAGAAAAGAACTAAATGACTAGTTTAGCTGATGGAAGTTGATGAGTTGTAAAGTACCTCAAAATCAGAGATGAAGATATTGTTTGTTATGAAGATCGACGGCTAACATAATACAAAGAAGATCTAATGGATTGAAACAAAATGTGTTACTGACACATCAGTCCAGGAAGGTTTAAGTGATAAAATCAACAAAGGAGATTAAGCAACAAAATCTGATGGATGGAATTAAAATAGTTTACTCATCTATTTAAGAGACTAGGATTTCATGATGAAATTATGTTAGAAGGAGACTGCAAAGATATCATGTGAACAAGCTTCATGCATGCTTGATCAAACTGGTTAAGGAGAACTAAACTGCAGAGATTATCGAGCGTTAGAAAGCTATTACTGAGCGACAGTAAGTTACCAAATATTGATAGAAATAGAATTGATATATTGATCAGAGGATTTGAATGAGCTTAACATAGATCTAATAATCTGTAATTGAAGTTGTGTTGTAATCAGATCAACTATTGTTACATTTTAACCATTATAAATAGATAAATATCTTAAGAAAGTGGACTAGAAAGTCTTGCAATGTCATTCATAAAGTGTACATTTGTTATCCTGTCAACCCCATAGTGAATGTTGGTTGGATGATAACGGTTGGTCTAAAATCCTCTAACAAGGTCACACCTCACAGTGTGTTTGTAACCTTTAACAGGGTTGGGTCTTCACCGACCTCACTTTAGAAGAGTGAACATTTTTTGGGTTGTCGGTTCTAGGTGATTTTTCCCTTTACAGGGTTTCCACGTTAAATCTCTTGTGTTATGTGTTGATTGTGATGTTTGTTTGATGTCATACTTTACATGTTGCATATTGGATTTGATCAGTAATCATTATATGTTATTAACTAGTAATCGGTAAAAGCATAGACAAAATACTATTTTAGTTTACCAAGCAGCAGAAGTTTTAGAAATTGTTTTTGAATATACATTTTGTGATTGGGACTATGGATAACTAATTCACCCCCTCTCAGTTATTCTAACAATTGGTATCAGAGCATTGGTTGCTTGGAATAGAGTTTTAAGGACTTCAGCACAAAGGTCTCAAAATGTATAAGATGGAAGTGCCAAAGCTGAACAACGATAACTTCACAGTATGGCAAAGCCAAATGAAGCTGCATGTATCTGGAATTGGGAATTCTTCCCTTACACTAATGGAGAATGGCTACATTGCACCACCCACTAGTCCCTTGACCCTTGATCAACTAAGAGACGGGCATGAACATAATGTTACTATGATGGAGATTGGTGATGCCTGTACCGATGTCGAATTTAAAGATATTAAGAATTACACTACTGCTAAAGATATGTGGGATAAACTTGCTCAAGTTTATAGTGGTGATGTGAATGTCAAAAGAGCCAGAGTTGAAAGCTTAAGGGGTAGATTTGATGATATGAAGATGAAGGAAGGTGAAAATATTATGCAGTGCATAAAGAGACTAAAAGAGGTAGTACATGCTATTAGAGCATCTGATGGTGTTATTGATGAAGAGATAGTGGTAAGCAAAGTTCTCAGAACCTTATTGCCAGTTTATGTAATTAGAATATCTGCAATTCATGAAACAAGGTCTGCATCTAGTAACAACCTTACTCTTGATAATCTGATTGTTAAGCTTACAACCTTTGAACTGAATAACTTTGATAATAGTGTTGTACCATTTGTTGAATCTACTTTTATGTCTTCTCTGAAGATTGGTAAGTCTAGTAGTAGAAATAAGAATGATGATAGCGATAGCAATACTGATGATGAGCTTGATGAACTTGAAGCTCTTATGGCTAGAAGGTTACCTAAAGGTAAAGGAAGGTATAGAGGTAAATTACCTTTAGCATGATTTAATTGTGAAGAGGTTGGTCATATTGCTGCTAGATGTCCACACGGGAAAGATGATGGCAGAAACAAAGACCGATCTGGTGAAGGAAGCTATGAAAGAAGAGGCAACAAAAGTTACCGACACTACAACAAAGACAGCTAAGACAATAATGATAAAGACAAGAAGGTGTGCTACATTGTAGAAGAAGATGTCACTGATACCGACACTATTGAAGATGTGGAGGTAGTATTTGTTGCAATGAAGGATGAATCAAAAGAAGATGAAAGGTATGTAGAGACAACACTTATCTCTAAGGTTAATAATAATGATACATGGATTATAGATAGTGGTTGTACACACCACATGACTGGTGATGAAGAGAAATTTGATCATCTTGAAAAACATAATGGAGGATCTGTAAGAATGGGTAATGATGCACCTTTTATGGTTAGAGGAAAAGGATTCCTGATGATAAATGATAAAATAAGATGTGATAATACTTATTGGGTAAAAGGTCTAAACTATAATTTTCTAAGTGTGGCACAGCTGAACAATGCAGGCCACCAAGTTGCTTTTGAGAGAAAGAAAGTGAAGATATATGAAGATGGAGGAAGATTTATTGGATCTGGAACACAATCAAGAGGTAATTTGTTTTATCTTGATAATGATCAGTCTTCTTGTTTAATGATGAAAGATGAAGATGCATGGTTGTGGCATAAGAGGTTATGTCATGTGAATTTTGATAACATGATTAAGATCAGTAAAAAGAAAAAGGTTAGAGGTCTACCTAACTTATCTAAGCTTGATCATGTTATGTGTCATGAATGTCAGAAAGGTAAAATGACAAAGTCTAGTTTCAAAAGAAAAGATTATTCAATAAAGAAATTACTTGAGTTAGTGCATACTGACCTATGTGGTCCTATGAGAACTCAAAGTTACTATGAAGACAGATATTTTATTCTTTTTGTTGATGATTATACTAGATTAATGACAATCATGTTCTTGAAGGAAAAATTAGAGGCATTTAATATGTTCAAGTGGTATAAAGCAAAAGTTGAGAAAGAGACTAGTAAAGAATTGAAATGCTTACGATCTGACCAAGGTGGTGAATTTATTTCTGATGAATTTACTAATTTTTGTAATGAGCATGGTATTAAAAGATAGGTCTCTACACCGAGGACACCACAACAAAATGGAATAGCTAAAAGGAGGAATAGGTCAATCATTGACTATGCAAGGACACTGATGTTACAAAAGAATGTTACTCAGACATACTAGAGAGAAGCTGTCAGCACAATTGTTTATGTTCTAAACTAAGTACAATTGAAGAAGGACACTAATAAGACACCCTATGAGTTATGGTTTGGTCACAAACCCACTATAAGTTATTTCAAGATTTTTGGAAGTAAATGCTTTATTCTAAAAGATGAAAGAAATGGGAAGTTTGACTCAAAAGGTGATGAAGGGATGTTTTTGGGATATTCCACTAAAAGTAAAGCATACAAGTGTCTTAACAAAGTAATAATAAAATGATTGAAAGTACTAATGTTAGAGTTGATGAGTTTGATGATAAGAATGTAGAGGAAAGCATAAAGGAACCGAAAGACCATGGTAGATTCAGTTACATTGAACAACTTGAGTACCTACCGACACAGTAGACAGTGACAACTGGTCTGTAGGAAAATAATACCGAGGAATAGGAAAAAGAAACTAACAACCAGGAAGCACCCATCAAGCAAGCAAATGAACCTACACAGGATGAACAAGAAAGAAGAAATCAGATACTGGAAAGATTTGTCAAAAGACATCATCCTGAGACACAAATCATTGGAGACAAACAAGCTGGCATGCAAACAAGAAGTAAAGCAAGACAAGGTACATGTCTAGTTTGTAAATATGAACCGAAGAATGTAAAATTTGCATTAGAAAATGATGAATGGGTTAATGCAATGAAAGAGGAAATAGAATAGATAGAGAAGAACAAAACTTGGATTTTAGTACCCAGACCTAAGGACAAGAATGTTATCGGTACTAAGTGGATATTCAAAAACAAGCTTAATGAGAATGGAGAGGTAACAAGGAACAAAGCTAGATTAGTATGCAAGGGATATGCATAGGAGGAAGGAATAGATTATGGTGAATCTTTTGCACCTATTTCTAGATTAGGAGTTAGAATGTTACTTGCATATGTTGCACACAAAAAGTTTAAATTTTACCAAATGGATGTTAAATCAACTTTTTTGAATGGGATACTTGAAGAAGTCTACATAAAACAACCTAAAGGGTTCATTGATCTAGAAAACAAAGATATGGTATGTAGATTACATAAAGCTTTATATGGTTTGAAGCAAGCACCGAGAGCCTAGTATGAGAGGCTGCATAACTATTTATTGAGTATTGGATTTGTTAGAACAAGTGAGAACAGTAATCTGTACATGAAAGGAAATTATGATGATAATATCTTGATTGCTGAGATATTTGTGGATGACATAATATTTGGAGGGACACGATCAAATTTGTAATTCATTTGTTGATGAAATGAAAAGTGAATTTGAAATGTCTATGTTTAGAGAGATTAAGTTATTTCTAGGCTTACAAGTGATTCAGCAGAATGATGGTATATTCATCACACAATCTAAATATATAAAGGAAGTCTTGAAGACATTTGGCATGGAAGATGCTAAACCCATGGGAACACTGATGGCTACTAGATGTAAACTAACTAAAGAAGATGGAACTACTGAGGTAAACCAGACACTGTACCAATCCATGATTGGTAAGTTAATGTATGTAGTTCACAATAGACCTAATATAGCACATGTTGTTGGAATAGTTGCTAGATTTTATGCAAACCCTAGAGAGTCACACATGATTGCTACAAAGAGAATCTTAAGATACCTAAAGAAAATTGAAGATTATGGACTGTGGTATCCTAAGAAAGGCAAGTTTGAACTAAAGGTATACACCGATGCTGATTGGGATGGAAATGTAGATGATAGAAAGAGTACCATAGGAAGAGCATTCATCTTTGGTGAAAGACTTGTTACATGGACAAGTAAGAAACAAGCTTGAATTTCTCAGTTTATAGCTAAAGCAAAGTATGTTGCTGCTACTACTAATTGTTCAAATATTGCATATATCAAGCAAGTGTTAGAAGGAATGAATGAGGTAATCACTGAGCCGGTGATTATATATTGTGATAACACTAGTGCTATTAATATTTCAAAGAATCTAGTGATGCACTCTAAAACAAAGCATATATCTATTAAGTATCACTACTTAAGGGAACAAGTACAGGAGAAGCAAGTGAAGCTGGAATTTGTTACATCAAAAGAACAACTTGCTGACATAATTACAAAGCCTCTACCGAAGGATACATATGAATACTTGAGGACTAGACTTGGGGTATGTTCCCTGTCTACTGGTCACTAAGGTGATTTGAAGGTTGCATCAGCCTAATCTTATCAGAAGATCACACATGTTGATGCAGCAAACTTCACACTTTGGACTTCTGTCTAAGGTTGTGAAAGGTTGAAGTACTAGAACAGATTTGCATAACAATATACCAAGATATAGAGAATGCACCAAACAATAGAGAGTTACATGGCTACTACAGAGCTATATGTTTATTTCTCTTTGGCATTGTTGTCAAAGGGAGAGAGATCAATATGAAGAATATGAGAAGAATATGAAGCCAAAGATAGAGAGAGAGATACAGAAAAGGAAGCTGAAAAGGACATATCTGCAGACATTAGTCTGCACTTACAAATGTTTTTATGTAACGTAGTGATTAAACATATTAAACTAGGGAGAGCTTGTACCCTTACAACATTTGTTGACTATTTGGTATGTGTATGGCATATTTCATATTGCTTGTGTTGCCCTCAATGCCAAAGGGAGATATTTATGAACTACAACTAATTTGTATAAACTGTATGACTTGAAGATCTATGATTTTAGATCACTGAGTTGTTGATTAGATATGCAAGATGATTAAATTAGTAATATGTTGTCATTGATGTCAACTGGTCTTAATAGTACTTATCTTGTAAGTTACTATACCCAAACATCTGTAGAAAGAAGAAGAAAAGAGATGAAGAACATAATATATCTACATGAGGAAGATGGAGATGACAGATAAGGATAAGGAATACATTGGGTAACTTATGAATGAGTCTATGACCTTATGTTATTGACTTGATTATGTTGCATTCATCTATGATGAAGGATAAGAGAAAAATGCACAAAGAAGTGTTTTCAGTTAAAGAACCATTTCAGTATACACCGACGTAGTGTAGTGTATACCTATCACAATATAAACTAAGCTTGTGTTCACCGACACATTTCTTTGTTAACCAAGCAGAAGAAAAGAACTAAATGACTAGTTTAGCCGATGGAAGTTGATGAGCTGTAAAGTACCTCAAAATCAGAGATGAAGATATTGTTTGTTACAAAGATCGACAACTAACATAATACAGAGAAGATCTAATGGATTGAAACAAAATGTGTTACTAACACATTAGCCGAGGAATGTTTAAGTGACAAAATCAACAAAGGAGATTAAGCGGCAAAATCTAATGGATGGACTTAAAATGGTTTACTCCTCTATTTAAGAGACTAGTATTTCTTGATGAAATTATGCTAGAAGAAGGAGACTGCAAAGATATCATGTGAACAAGCTTCATGCATGCCTGATCAGATTGGTTAAGGAGAACTGAACTGCAGAGATTACCGAGCATCAAAAAGCTATTATCGAGTGATAATAAGTTACTGAATATTGATAGAAACAGAATTGATATATTGATCAGAGGATTTGAATGAGCTTAACATAAATCTGATAATATGCAATTGAAGTTATGGTGTAATCAGATCAACTACTGTTACATTTTATCCATTGTAAATAGATAAATCTCTTAATAGAGTGGACTAGAAAGTCTTGTAATGTCATTCATAGAGTGTACATTTGTTATCCTTTCAACCCCGTAGTGAATGTTGGTTGGACGATAACGGTTGGTCTAAAATCCTCTAACAAGGTCACACCTCATAGTGTGTTTGTAACCTTTAACAGGGTTGGGTCTTCACCGACCTCACTTCAGAAGAGTGAACAATTTTTGGGTTATCGGTCCCAGGTGGTTTTTCCCTTCACAGGGTTTCCATGTTAAATCTCTTGTGTTATGTGTTGATTGTGATGTTTTTTTGATGTCATACTTTACATGTTGCATATTGGATTTGATCGGTAATAATTATATGTTATTAACTGGTAATCGATAAAAGCATAGACAGAATACTATTTTAGTTTACCGACTTGCAAAAGTTTTAGTAAATTGTTTTTGGATATACATTTTGTGATTGGGACTATGGATAATTGATTCACCCCCCTCTCAGTTATTCTAACAGCATGGGCCCTATCTAGTTCAGCTTCTCCTTGATCATAGCCCAACATTCCTCTGCAAAAAGGCACTATATTAGCAGATGATCAACATCTTCAGATGTTGACTTACACAAAACACATCTAGTTGGCCCTTGAAGCCTGAAGTGCTTCCTTCTTTCAGCAGTCAAAATCCTTTTATGTATAGTCAGCCAAGAAAAGGCCCCAGCCTTTGGTAGACAATGATTATCCCAAAGTAGATTGGTGGGCCAAAGGAGAATATCATCCTCCTCCTCTTGGGATAAATAACTGAGCTTCACAGATTATTCCCCACTCTTGGCTCGACACCAAATCAGCTTATCATTCTGATTACTTCTGACAAAACTCCTTTTCTAAAACAAATCTTCCATTAAGGTCCTTTGTTGTGCTATCAAGTTTAGATCATCCATACATTTCCAATGCCAGCTAGGACCAAGAGTAGAATTCCTACACTCTAAGTAATCAGACACTTTAGATCCCCATCTGGTAGTAAAAAGAACTCTTAATTCAGCAAATCTGATATCATCTTTTAATATTGGGTGATTATTCCAAGAATCCTCCCAAAACAAAGATTTAGAGTCATTGTCCACATGTCATGAAACATGCTTTTTGATGACATGTCTGCAATCTAGAACAAAATTCCAAATCACAGAGCCTTTAGGAGGATTGACAATAGTGAGAATCCATTCATCATTGGGGGAGTCTAAGTATTTTGCCCTCAAAATTTAACCCATAAGCTGTCCAGTTGACTGCATATATTCCACACCAATTTAGACCCCAAAGACAATTTCATCTTCCTCCAATCTTTCAACCTAGCTCCACCATTGAGTTTTCTTTTACAAATTTTGTCCCAAGCAAGGAGAGGCCACCTGTCCCCTTCCTTGGCACCATTCCAGAAAAACTTCCTCATTCTCCTTAAAATAGCATCTAAAACTTTATGAGGGATTTTGAAGCAACTCATTGACTAAATAGGTGTAGTAGTGACAACCGCTTGGAGAAGCAGAATCCTTCCTGCAAAGGTGAGCCATCGACTTTTCCAACCCTCCATCTTGTTAAAGCATGAATCCATTATGTCTTTCCATAATTAAGGATTGGAAGCACCATCAAATAGAGGCACACCAAGATATTTTCCCGATAACATTCATTTTTTAATATGCAAAATCTCATTGATCTGAGCTTAAGCATTTCTATTTGTATTAAAAAAATAGATCTCAAGTTTGTGCTAGTTGACACACTAACTAGTGGCCCTACTATAACTATCCAAAGTAGCTTTATGACTTGAGCCTCATCAACTGAAGCCACACCGAGGAGGAAGTTGTCATCCACAAATTGCAGGTGCATAGAGGAGTCCACACCTTCAGCTATTTGAACACCCTTCCAGCTTCCCTCCAACCTCTTTTTTGTAATTGGTCTGCCCAAAACCTTAGCCATTATGATAAATAAAAAAGGGGCTATTGGGTCTCCCTATCTAATTCCTTTATAAGTTTCAAAAAAACCCTGAGGGCTGCCATTGACCAATATATAAATCTTGGAGTGTTGATGCAGCTTGCTATCCATTTCACCCAACCATATGAAAACCCAAATCTCTTAAGAACACAGAAGAAAAATTCTATTAACATTATCATAGGCTTTCTTGATGTCCAATTTAATCATCATCCAATTAACTTTGGCAGACTTGACTGTATGAATAGCTTCATGGGCTATTATAATGCCCTCAAAGATTGACCTATTAGGGGAAACTCCACTCTATTCTTTAGAGATAAAATTGCCTAAAAAACACTTGAGCCTATTAGCAACCACTTTGACAATAATTTAATAAACTATATTGCACAGAGAAATAGGTTTGTAGTCATCAAAAGACTTAGAATCATATTTTTTGGGGATCATAGCAATAAAAGTATTATTAAAATATTTAAGCATATAGCCTTCGGCCCTTGATTCCTCAACAACCTTCCATAGCTCCTCTCCAATGATATTCCAAGACTTCTGAAAGAAAAGAGTAGGGAAGCCATCAAGACCTAGGGCTTTGTCCCCTCCCAATCCATACAGGGTAGTTTTTACTTCAGCTACATAGACTAGACCCATAAGCATATCATTCTGGGCCTCTGAAACATAGTTTGGAATGAGATCAAGAAGCCCCTCAGCCTCATTTTCAAAGTGTTGATGTTGTTTAAAGATGTTTTGAAATAACTCAACTGATTCCTGATTGATTCTCTTTGGGTCATTGATAACCTCGCCATCTATAGTTTCAATAGAATTTTTTTTATTACAGGCCCTTCTTGCTTTGACTAATTTGTGAAAAAAATTGGTGTTTTTGTCCCCTTCTTTCAACCAAGTCTCCTAAGATTTTTGCTTCCAATGGATCTCTTCCCTAGACAACAATTATTTATATTATTTGAGGAGAGATTGTTCGTCTAAATACATAAATTCATCCATTCCCAATTCAATCACTCTCTCATTAAGGAGGTGTAAACTTTTTTCTAACTTGAGCTTTTCCACAAAAATATTTCTAAAAATATCCCTATTCCACAGTTTCAACTATTCCTTAATCTACTAGAGTTCCTTGAAAAAAATGAAAGATTTATTACCTTCCTAGGTTGGAGCATTCCTCCACCAATGTTCAATGTTATTATAAAATTCCTCCGCTCTGAGCCACATTGCTTCAAACTTAAAAGGAGAACATTCAGAGGCTGCATCTTCTTGAATATTGCATGTAATTGGATAATGGTCAGAGCCTGTAATCAGTAAAATGTCTGTTGTGAAAAGCCAATCATACTCCTCCCAATTGCCAACCAAAAAAATCTATCTAGTTTCTCAGCTATATTTAGGAAACCACTTCTCCTATTAGTCCATGTGTAGTCACCTAATCTGAAGTCTAATTCTACCAAGCCATTATCTAAAATAAATTCAACAAAGTCTCTTTGGCTTTTACTCTACCAGCCCCTACCACCTTTCTTTTCTTTAGGGCTTAAGATGGCATTATAGTCCCCTCCTAAAATGAAGAGATCATCTCTTCTAGCATCTAGGAAATATGTAAGATCCTTCCATAAAACTGCTTTTTCAATAGGGTTGTTAGGTCCATAGATATTGAAACATAAAATCTAGAGAGTAATTATTTGGAGGTTACCTCAATCCATTGCTAGTTTGAAGCTTGACTGAGCAGGAAAAAATCCACAACACTATCATCCTATAAAATACCTAGGCCTCCAGAAGCACCAAAAGCTTCTGAGAACACACCTTTCCACCTAGAAAATTTCTTTTGGAACAACTCAATGTCATCACCTTTGAGTTTGGTTTCTTGAAGCAAAACTATATCTTCTCTCACTTGGTCAAGGCCTCTCTTGAGCAAGAGAGATTTCTCAAGGGCATTGCAGCCCTTGACATTCCATGAAAGGAGCCTCATTGATGTCAGGAAAAGGCATAGCCTTTCCCTGATCTCAACAATTTTGTTTGGTCAGCTCCATAACCAGCCTACTCCAACTTTTCTTTTGTGGATTTAGGTACTCTTCTTATCTTTTCCCCTAATTTAGGTTTCTTTAGTTTAGATTCAGAATGATGCAAGCCTCTTTTCTCAAGAACATTGAGAGTTTCTTTTGAACCCAAGTAATCATCCCCTCCCTCATCACTGTAGTAGTTTAAGTTGGAGGATGTGTCCAACAAATTATCTCAACTATCCTGGGCTTCATTCAAAGAAAATTCCATATTTCTGATGGGGGAGATTTTCCCTTCCTGAGAGTCACCCTCAACCCTAATCA
The DNA here is from genome assembly GCA_027943335.1 of Chamaecyparis obtusa. Classification (NCBI taxonomy): domain Eukaryota; kingdom Viridiplantae; phylum Streptophyta; class Pinopsida; order Cupressales; family Cupressaceae; genus Chamaecyparis; species Chamaecyparis obtusa. Next base: position 150,810 of record BSBK01005056.1, on the reverse strand, counting down.
AATCATCTGTTGCATTGGATTTATCCTGGGCATCTTGAATTTGGTTCAGAGCATCTATAATCAGATGGAAGTAGCTAATTCTCTCATGCAAAGAGAACCTTAGGTTGGGAGCAGAAGGCAGCAAGGAGGGAGGCATAGCAATAGGGTTTGATCTATCATTCAGCATTGAAGGGTCAGTGTTGGCCTAAGGGAAGAATTTTGGAGCAGCTATATTCAACACCTTTGCATTGTCTAGATTCTTAATAAGAGAAATCTGAATATCTATGCATTGGTCTAAGAGATGCCTATCTCTTTCATCTATTGAAATATTTGCAATTGTTGATTGATAAACTCCCACTTCATTGAAGTCAGGCTTACAACTTCTATCAACTGTCACTAGCTCGCAGCATTTAGGGGTGTGTAGGATTCCTTCCAATGTATCAGGCACTATTGTAGACTGCATAAGCACACAATTCTTTGGAAGGTTGACCCCTCCTAAGGAAATGGCTTCTGAGGGAGACCGGGGTGTTTCTTTAACCACTTGAGTTGACATTGGATTGCCTGTATTTCCCAATTGGGAGGTGTCCATAGGTTCTTTTGTAAACCTACAAATGTTCTTAGAGCTATCTTGATTGTCTAACACTTGAGATCCTACCTCAACCTCTGAGACCCTGTTAACAATCATATCATCTTCAAAGTGGATCGACCATGGGGGTTGTCGAGTCCTGCTGGATTCAATCATTTTGATCAATTCCACACTATTGTTGACTTTAAGACCTTTTCCTTTCAAATTTTCCTGAGCTGTTGTATATGATGAAAATCCACCTGTTAAGAACAAGTTCAAACATGCAAACGTTAATGATAAAGAGCATATTCAATCTACTCTAACATGTTCATAAACTTGTAAAAAACATTAATTTTCACCATAACCTTGGATGAGCATGAAGCAAGTGCACCCAAGACTTGCTTGATTATAGCTCTTAGAGATATTTGTGGGTGTGCTCTCCCAACACAAGTATAGATCCCACTATGAATGCAAAGTATAATGAAGATTGAGATGCTCAAGAAGAAGTTGTAGAAGCAACTCTCAAGCACTCAAAAGAAAGAGACCAAAGAAGCTCAAGGAGGAGCTATGAAAACAATCTGCAAGCTCAATGGCATGCAAGTGACAAATGCATAGATGAAGCTAAAAGCATGGAGTAAACTAAATCTACAATGGAAATTTAGCAACTACCAAATGGTTAGTAAAAACTCTATGAAAATAATTCTAAGTCTAAACTAGCATTATAACTCTAATGCAACAATGAATATCATTTTGCTTGAGACAAGGGTCCTATTTATAGGATTTTGGAGGCCTGGGGTGAGGTGGCATCTATGTGGAATCTAGATAGGTGCCACCAAGGAGACACATAAGCCATGCAAAGTCCAAGACTTGCTCACACATGTGTGAGCAACTTGGGATGTGAGAGGTCAATGTGTACTTCAAGTACATGTGTAAGTGTGTGTAAGAGATGTGTAAGAGAAAAAGTCAATTTTCACCATTTTAGAAGATGTAAGAAGTGTCATCAACAATGTAAGAAGCCTTGTTTATGCACATTTTAGCAATTTTTGAAAAGACCATTTTGAAAATTTGCTCACATGTGTGTGAGCAAATAATTAGGACTAATGGATGTGGGAATCCAAAAATTAGCCTAATTAACCTTAGTTAATTAGTGAGTACGCTTATTAAATAGAAAGTGATGTCTGTAGGATAGCATCTAGGTTGGATTTAGGATTAAATTAAATAAAATTTAATTTAATCATTGGTTTAGTAGAAATAAAGAATGTGAGGGAATAAAATTTTAAAAAAAAATTTTAAAAGGGGAATATGGAGGAACATGTATTAAATTAAATTTAATACATTATGAAAGGTAGTATTTAAATTTAATTCAAATACTATAATTAGTGAATTTATTTAATTAAATAAATAGATGAATTTAACAAATATAATTAATTAAAAAAATTAACTATAATGTTATTTGGGGTCATTAAATTAAATTAATGTTAAAGGGATGAATTTAGGTGTCTATATTTTGCCCCTCTTTGAGGTGGTGTCAGAAATGACATTGCGTGAAAGAAAAGAAAATATAGATGCCCTAGAGGAAAAGAGGGACCTAGAACAAAAATCGGTAGGAGGATGTGCCCCCTCAGGAAAATAGGTCAAAAATAAAAATTTTGGCCAATTTTCACCAAAAAAAGGAGGGGAAAAGACTTTGCATGACTTTGACAGAAAGGAAGGGTTAGGAAATAGAGAGGAGTGATCCAGTGACTTCAAAAATCCACCTTTGTGTTGGCTCCAGTTGGTTATGTTGGGGGAGTGATGGTAAGAGAAAAGGGAGAAGGGGGCATATGACAGAACGGGCGTCGCCACTTGGTGAAGTGAAGCATCCAATGGTAGTATAGCCATCGACAATAGATAAGAATGGATGCACGATGAAGAAGGGGAGAGACACCCATTCATAGACAGGGTCCCCACTCGGGGCAGAGCCACCCATCAATAGACGAAGCTAATGGATAGGCATCTCCACCCGGGGCAGAGCCGCCTGTGTACAAGTGGAGCCGCCCATCAACCGATGGGCATCTCTGCTATGGATAGGCATCTCCACCCATGGCAGAGCCTGTAGATCTCTATAGTTTTTGTTGACCATTAGTGTTTCACACTTAGTCATTTATCTAGGCAATGATGGTTGGTCATCACTGCGACCGAGTCATTTTGTAAAGGTCAAGTTTTGTATTGTATACTTACCGAGTAGTAGTACTGCCAAGTAAAGTCATGGTCACTATATGTTTGTAATATGCCGAGAGTATAGTTATTGTCAAGTTACATATATCGATGATTACTGAGTGACAGAGAAGTTCAACCGATACCGAGTTCAGTTGATCCCGAGTGCCAGGAATAACTTTTGCCGAGTTAGCCAGAATTGACACACAAGTTTGGAATGGCACAATGATCAAGGTAAACCATTTTTGGTGATAATAATGTTTTGTATTTTGTCTATTGAGGTAATTACGCATCCATATTGTTATCATTGATCCCTATGTAAAACCTAGAGCCAATCAAAAAATTGTATAGTTAAGGCGGCAATAGAAATAAATATGATCCGTAGATCTTGAAACAGTAAAACATTTTTGTTGTTATATAAGGGAAAGATCTAGATCAGAGATAAGTGTGTGAATCAGAGAGATAAGATTGAATCAATATGAGAAAATGATCAGAGAAGTATATTTAGAATAGTGAAGTATTCAGACAGAGTTCAGTGGCCGAGCTAAACAGTGAAAGGATAGAATCAAGAAAGATCAGATAGAAGAGATCAAAACAAGAGTAAAGAGGAGATCTATAATCTGCATACTAGTGCAAACTGAAAGATCAGGTGCTGAGACATTTTGACCAGTGTATCAGGGTAAATCTCTTAACCGAGTAGTCTTAGCAAACTTTTGTAAATCTTTTTACCAAGTGCTTACCTTATTGTAAGTTTATAAATCCTTTAACAAGGTAGACTATACAAGTCTTTTAGCTTTTAACTGAGTAGACCTTTCATAGGATAGATCATGATTTGATCACATTTTGTAAGCCCTAACAGGCAAAACTTATTACTACAGTAGTGAAGATTTGTGGGTGTCATCCCCACCCCAGATTTACCTTTCAAGAGTTTCTGGGTTACCAAAATCTTGGTGTTATGAGTAATTTCATGCATGCTGCTTTATATGTTTTGTTGCTTACTATGATCAAGTTTTATTTATGTTATGAATAAATTTTTATCAGATCTAAGGATAAAAGTAGGTAATATCTGATTCACCCCCCCCCTCTCAGTATTACTTTCCCACTTATATTTCCAACAATTGGTATCAGAGCACCAAGGTTTCTCTTAAGGAAGTCTAACCACTTGAGGAAAAAGATCTTAAAATGGAAGCTTATAAACTGGGGAAGATCATAGAGAATCAAAAGATTGAAGTACAGCTGGCATTGCAGCAACTGGAAGCAGCCAGAGGAGAATTGAAGAAATCTTTGAGCAAGAGAAGAGAGATTGCAATCCAAAAAAATGAGCCACAGTACAAAGAGGAAGACATCTCTGGACTATTTGACAATGGTAAATCTGTTGAGAGTGATAAAGCTATAAAGGAACTACTGGAGAAAAATACCATACTAAATGATGATATCAGAACTCTAAGGAGAGAACAAGAAATTCAATCTGTCAAACTTTGTGAATTAGTGGAACAAAAGAAGAAAGCTGAAGATGATAAGACAATGGCTGAGGAAGACAAAAGACAAATTGCAATCAGACTAGATGAAAGAACAAGTGACATGCAAAGATTGACTAATAATTAACTAGACATGGTAAATCAGCTACTGATGGTTAATCATGAATTGGCTAGAAAAGATATGGAAATCAATCAACTAAGGTCTGAGAATGATCAGTTGAAACATGATTTGAGAACTGAAAAAGAGATCAATGAAAGGATGAACAAACCCAATGAAGCTGCAAAATATTTTGAAGAGCTGTTAAGATCACCTAGAAGATCTAGTGATAGATTAGGACTTGGACTGAATGAACATTCATCTACTAAAGAAGGAGAATCATCAATGAATGAAGAACAGAAGATAGCTAAACCAAAGAACACCAAGCCCACATGTCATCACTATGGAAAGCTAGGTCATACAACCAACATATGTAGAAGAAAACATAGTAAGTCCGATTTTAAGCCTAAGTTTAATGGACATTGTTTCAACTGCAAGAAGCATGGACATCAAGCACATGAATGTAGATTCAAAGCTAGTAATTCATCCACCTCACCCAAGTTTCAAGGAAGTTGTTTCAATTGTCAGAAATATGGGCATAAAGCATTTGAATGTAGATCAAGACCAAGGTGGTCATCAAATGAGAAAACAAAGCCAGTCACAAAGCACAACTATTACAATTGGGATTACAACACTTGGTATAATTGCCATTATTGTGGCAAGTATGGACACATTGGAGTAAATTGTATGAAGACTCACTTTAGAGGTAAATCTAAAAGCTGGATGAATGGAAGCATGGTTTGTTATAAATGTAACAAGGTCAGTCATTTAAAGAAAGATTGCAGATCACCTATGCCAAGCAATGAAAATCAGAATGGAGGTATTCATGAGAAACTGAAGAGTCAGATTGAAAAGACATGGAGGAAGAAAGAACAAGAAAACTCAAGCGAAGCTAGCACATCGATGATCACCCAATCCAATGGATCAGGTGATCACACTTCTTCTAATTAAGCTTGAAAGGTATGTTCAGAACTGAGTCTTGTAAAGCCTTATCTTTCATTAGTTCCTAACATAGAACTGAGCAAAAGTCCACATCAGCATAGATAAAGATGCACTAGGACATATGTTAACAAAATAGAAAATTTCACTTTGGATGTCGAGCATCAGTGTCAATGACCAAGCTATCAATGCATGTTGAGCACCTGCAATGGCCGAAATGCTATGTATGTTGAGTTGTATTGCAATGATTATATCAACCAAGCTTGTGAGTTTGCCGAGATAGCTGTAATCTACCTAAATCTATACGGAGCATTTATGAAGCCCTAATCCTATTTTTTCAGATTCTATAAAGTGGAAAGTTGTCGTTAATTTCATTTCACTAGGCTATTCAAGATTTTTGAGAGCGATTTAGAGTTTGAGCAACGAGATTAAGCAAAGCGATTCTGAATTTTCTCAGCGTTCCGTCGGCAAAATTCATCTACATGGTTATTGACAAAAAGGTACTTTACCGAGCATATATTTTCTTTTCAAAAATTACAATTTAAAATGGCATCATCTTCATCTGCACCAGTTAAGAAACAAGGGATGGAAGTTTTCAATGTGCAACTTGTAAGGAACGAAGTTTGCAAACCGAGGGTTTTCAAGACAATGTCTGAAAGTGATGTCAAAGGAGATTTTAATGGAGCCCTATCATCTATTCCAGAGAATGTGTTATTGATGAATGATGTTAGGTCTTGCTATATGTGCAAAATTGGAGAAATTGGTGATTATGAGATCAGGGAAGCATATGACAAACTATGTGACAACAGAGTACTGAAGTCAGAACATAAGGTTGTTGCCGATCAAGGGTTAGTGCATGCCCTAAATTTCCCACAAAATTTCAAAGTGGAATGGATCAAGATTTTTTTGGGTCAAGTACATGACATGCAGTTATGGTTGGAAGACGAACCAGTGAAAATCACAAAGGAAATGATACACAAGGTCACTGGTTACCCCACAATTGACGGGAAGAGAACAATGAAATGTGCAGGAAAAGAGGATATTCAAGCAAACACCCAAGCAGTTTGGAACAAATGCAGCATGACAATTTCCACCATTACCAATCTGGAAATTGACTTCATTGTTAGAGTCATCTCACACAAGTTTTATCAATCTAGTCGGTTGGACAGCGTCCCCTGTATGGCAGTGGACCAGGCATGGAAGATTATTAAGAAAGGGCACACATATGACCTTGCCAAGCTCCAACTGACTCAACTTGCCAAGAATTTGAACTCCATCTGGATGGCAAAGAACTCTATGTGTAAGTTCGGTTCCCTACTGATCTATATATTATTTTATGTTAAGAAGTGTTTTCCTACACATGGTGATGTAACATAGGATAAGAAGAAGCCCATCACAATTCAAATTAATGATTTTATAAACCAGATTGGTGATGATTTTGAAGGGATTATGGATAATTATTTCATTGAGTTTAAGAAGAAGATGAGGAATATGACTAGAATCCATGTGTCTTTAATTGAGAAGTATAGCAAAGATATATGTTTCCTGGTAGACACGGACTTTACCTATGCACAGGCAGTCCTACCTAGGGTTTCATGGTTAATGCCATTACCCTATGAACTCAACATAGATGAAGCTACTACAACAATCACAACCATCTTAGCTGAGGAAATTGATATAAAGGCACCCTGCTTTGGAACATTTAAAGAGGCCAAATCCAAGATTTCTTTGGGATTATTGGCTGCCACCACTGAAAGGAAAAGAAAGAAAATAGTGAGAAATCTGGAGGAATATGTTAAAGAATCTGAGAAGGATGCACCATTAGATTTGACCCAAGGATTGGGAGAAGATGAACCGAGTGCAACTAGTAGTAGTGAGAAAGAAGAAGAGGAAGAGAAGAAACCAGTAATTGTCGAGTCCCTGCCAAAGAGAAGAGAGTTGAAATGAAAAGTGTTAGTGACACCATCACTAAGGCCTCGGACTAGAAGAGCTACTACTGAGACTCCAAAGAAGACTCCTCCATCTATAAAGCAAAAATCTGCTCAACCCAAGGCAGTGCCGACCAAGGTTATGAAGAAGCCGAGAAGGAAACTTGTTCTAATAGAAGATGATGAAGAAACTGAAAGTGATGAAGCAATATAGGGGAAGGCTACACAACAAGGCACACATCAACTCACTATTGATGAGTTATGTCTTAAGCTTACTAAAACAGCAGCAATAGATGAGATAAAAAGATTAAAGTTTGGAAAAATGAGTATTGGAGATAAAGAGAAAGTTGAGGATGCTATCCTTGAAATGTTATGCATTTTCAAGATGTTGCCAATTGAGATTGAAAATAGAATTCCAAAGGAATTATTCAATAGGGTTGCATAGAAATGGGAGTATGCTCTACAAACAGAGAAGGAAATCAGGGAGAGTACGCTAGCACAAGTTGAATCCACTCTCACCCTTGCAGACATCAAACAGACTATTGAGAAATATAGAGGAAAGTTTGACCCTAAAATTAGAGCCTATCACATTCTTCAACACAAGGTTGAAGATGTTGTGCAAGAAAGTTTAAGAATTTGGAAGGTATTGTATGGTTTGACACCCGCTCTTGATGAAGAACAGGATGAAGAAAAGGATGAAGGAAAGACTGAAGGAAAAGATGCTACCACTTCAACAATTGTTGAACCTGACATCAAGCAAAATAAAATGGAGAGTGATACTCCTAAGGAAATGAAATCACATGATACATTTGAGGTTCACATTGTTGACATACCGAAGGAGAGTCCCATCAAGAATTCATTCTTGACTGGGGATGATTTAAAGAACATGAAAGCAACTGACACACCCCTACCTGGTAGCAACACTATACTGTTGCAAGTCATGAATTATCCCACCATTCTAAGCACACAATCCACCATTGATAATCCTACTCTACCTGGAGTTGCTACTATTGATCAATTAGTCGGTACAAGTCCTACCGAGGACCCTATCCAGTCGGTACCACTAACTCAATCTGCTGAGGTAGAAGTTAATATAGCAGACAATATTCAAAGTCCTCCTAAGAAAGAACACAGCACAGAAGAACAGGGAAGCAAATTCAATAAACAAGTCATTAGCCCTCATGCCGAGGAGAAGGAGAAGGAGAAAGGAGATGAGAACATAAAAGGAAAACTCATTGAAGATCAAGAACCAAAGGAACAAGAGGCAATAAAAGCTCTTGTGCACATGCCGAGTGGAAGCACTCCACTGAGAGGACAACAGGAGAAAAATGAGGACACAATTGATGAAGTAATTGTTATTCCTAAACGGGATATAGATAATCTTTCTTATGAGCAACTACAGATCATGAAAGATTTGTTGACAAGAAAGAGCAGACAAGTAGAACTTCGAAGAGAGCATCAACAAAAATAGGTTCTTCATGAAATTAAAGATATATTTAATGAAGTATATGACTTATTTGATGTAAATAGTTCTATTCCTATATTAGAACAACTTGTACACATTGTTCAGAAAGTCAATAATGAAGTTAGTTGTGCAAGTGATAAGTTATTTGAATGGTCAAAAAGAACATTTGAGACCAAAATGCTAAATAAGATATCTGTCGAGATAGTAGTAAAATAGGTTAAGCTGTCCAAATTGGTAAAGGAGACTGAGGGATTAGTTGTGAACAGACAGTCTCTATTGGCCAAGATATGTAATGTTGAACTGTTCACAGAGGAAAATCAACAATTGCTTGAGACTCTCAAGCAAGAAATCAAAGCTACAAGTCAGTCCCTGACCTTGGATGCAGACACTAGTGCTGCACATTATGTGAAAATCATGCAGACACAAGGTAAGTTAGCCGAGTTGATGGCTAATGATGGCAAGATTCATTCTCACCTACTCTCTATTCAAACTGTGTTAACACCACATTTAGAGGCCATCCAAAGAAAATTAGCAAAGGCTAAAACATTGATCCAGAGTGATCCACATCTGTCCATAGCCAAGAGCCTTATCAGTTTAGCTATTGATTTAGAAGTGCAGACAAAAGTTTTGAGCCTTGCTTCAACTGCTTGGACCGATGCACTCTACATGGTCACGGTGCTGCATAAACCTTTTTTGGAGAAAATTTGTGAGCTACCTAGTGATGAAGAGATTAGTCATGTCAAAAACAAGGGGGAATCATCATGACAGGAGTCCAAACAAGGGCAGAATAGGGACATGTAATAAAATTTTGAATGTGTATGTATATCTCAGGGGGAGTATTAGGATAGTACAAACATATTTTTGTAAATTATGTTTATCAATGTCATGACAAAGTATTTTTGCCACTAATGTCAAAGGGGGAAATTGTAGATCTCTATAGTTTTTGTTGACCATTAGTGTTTCACACTTAGTCATTTATCTAGGCAATGATGGTCGGTCATCACTACGACTGAGTTATTTTGTAAAGGCTGAGTTTTGTATTGTATACTTACCGAGCAGTAGTACTGTCAAGTAAAGTCATGGTCACTATATGTTTGTAATATTTTGAGAGTATAGTTATTGCTGAGTTACATATATCAATAATTACCGAGTGACAGAGAAGTTCAACCAATGCCGATTTCAGTTGATGCTAAGTGCTAGGAATAACTTTTGCCGAGTTAGCCAGAATTGACATACAAGTTTGGAATGGCACTATGATTGAGGTAAATCATTTTTGGTGATAATAATGTTTTGTATTTTGTCTATTAAGGTAATTACAGAGGTAATTATACATCCATATTGTTATCGTTGATCCCTATGTAAAACCTAGATCCAATCAGAAAATTGTATAGTTAAGGTGGCAATAGAAATAAATCTGATCCATAGATCTTGAAATGGTAAAACATTTTTGTTGTTATATAAGGGCAAGATCTAGATCAGAGATAAGTGTGTGAATCAGAGAGATAAGATTGAATCAGTATGAGAAAATGATCAGAGAAGTATATTTAGAATAGTGAAGTATTCAGAAAAAGTTCAGTGGTCGAGCTAAGCAGTGAAAGGACAGAATCAAGAAAGATCAGATAGAAGATATCAAAACAAGAGTAAAGAGGAGATCTGTAATCTGCATACTAGTGTAAACTGAAAGATCGGGTACTGAGACATTTTGACCAATGTATCAGGGTAAATCTCTTAACCGAGTAGTCTTAGCAGACTTTTGTAAATCTCTTTACTGAGTGCTTACTTTATTGTAAGTTTATAAATCCTTTAACAAGGTAGACTATACAAGTCTTTTAGCTTTTAATCGAGCAGACCTTTCACAGGGTAGATCATGATTTGATCACATTTTGTAAGCCCTAATAGGCAAAACTTATTACTGTAGTAGTGAAGATTTGTGGGTGTCATCCCCACCCCAGTTTTACCTTTCAAGGGTTTCTGGGTTACCAAAATCTTGGTGTTATGAGTAATTTCATGCATGCTTCTTTATATGTTTTGTTGCTTACTATGATCAAGTTTTATTTATGTTATGAATAAAGTTTTATCATATCTAAGGATAAAAGTAGGTAATATCTGATTAACCCCCCCCCCTCTTAGTATTACTTTCCCACCTATATTTCCAACAGAGCCACCTATCTATGGGCAGAGCCGCCCATCTACCAATAGGCATCTCCACCTAGGCGGAGCTACCCATCCCTAGATAGGTGTCTCCACCTGGGGAGAGCAAGAGAGGAGGAGAGAGAGAAAGATGAAAGGAAGAGAGAGAGAGAGGGAGAGAGGAAGCTCATGATGGATCTTCCCATTTCTAGACTGGCATCACCAACTAGCAGAAGAATGAGGGTGAGGATAAGTGATCCACTTGCCAAGGGGGAGCTGTCTAGGAATAGGATTTATAGGGATGAAGGCAAGGAAGGAGATGGGAGGTTTGCATTGGAAAAAAAGGGGGAGGGAAGGGTGAATAAGCAGAACCCTTGTCTCAAACAAAAATGCAAAAAAATGAACTAACTAATATGCAACTTAAACTATAATGCAACCTAACTACATGATTTAGTGGGATCACTTGTGTTCATGTTGGAGAGCACACCCTAGTTTGATATTGTACTTTAACACTATGCACCAAGGTATGGGGAATTGAGATGACAAGTTGTCCAGTACGTGATAAAAAGGTCAAAGGCAACCATATGCCTATGACACCAGGATAGGGAAGATCATGATGCCCTTGTGACAATAGGATGCAAATATTGTGATAAATGCAAAAAATAATATTACAAACAAGCAACAAGTAAGCATGCACAACAAACCAAATGTAAACCAACAGTTTTCCCCTAATCAAGCTAAAAACCAATTGATGGATTGATTGATGATGATTGATTGAGGATGGCAAAGTTAACGATAAGAATAATGCACATCTAAAGGATTTGGGAAGGATACATCCCATGATGATGATTTGATTGAAAGAGTTCAATAGATTATCAGTTGAGTCGGGTCAAGATGATGGATTGATTAAGGATTGATGTACAAGATTACAAGATTGGATTGATTGGATTACTATTGATTGCACTTGATTGGACTAGTTGGGGATTTTATTTTTATTTTTATGATTTTATGAAATTTTTGATGGATTGATGAGTGGATTGGATAGAATGAAATATTTGGAGGGGAAGATGATTTGAATCAGAATGGAAGATTTGGATAATATAATAGGAGTAGAAATGAATTGGATTGAAGATGATAGGAAGAAGGGAAATTGAGATGATTAGAAGATAAATAGATTAGAAAGGATTTGTTTGGAGGAGAAAGGAATTAGAGAGAATAATAGATGAAGTTGATTTAGTTGATGAGAAGATAAAGGAAGTTGATTGAAGAATATAATAAGAAGGTAAATTGATTATATAGAAGGGAAATTGATTAGATTAGAAGATAGATGAATTTGATTTAGTGGAATTAGAAGATCAAGGAATTGGATAGGAAGAATTAGAAGATAAATGAAGTGGATGGAATAGAAGAAAGAGAAATGGATTAGACATGAGAGGGAAAGGACAAATGGATGATATGTGGATAAGTTGGAAGAGGGATAAGGGGATTGAATGGATCAGGACCAATGACAAGGGAGAACCAAGGAATGGTAGAGGAAAGGGGGGTGAATATAGTTTATGGATGGAAGGTAGATGGAGGGAATGGATTGTGGTAGGATATGGGGGATGAAATGGTGGGGAAAAAGGAGATGAGGATCCATGGATGACATGGAAAAGGAGTTAAATGCCCCATACTAGAGGTAGAATAAGGAACAAAAAGATGGTTGCTAAAGGATATGTAAAATAAATGGGATGGGTATGAATATGCATGGAGGGAATGAAGGAAGGTATGTGCCAAAGCATGCATGTATATCATTCTTGTTGGTGTGTGATGTGGTGTGTCTGGGTTTATGAAGGAAAAGGGACAAAAGTGGGAGGTGGATGGATAGGAGGAGGGGTACGAATAAGATAGAGGATAATGATAAGGAGGAGATAGATGGAAACTGACAATGTATAATGTAGGGAGGATTTGGATAGAAGCATACAATGGGATTGAGGGCCCATGCATGGGATAATCAATATCAAAGGCGTGGAAAGGAAGATGGAGCTTGATAGGATTACAGATGGAGGATGGAGGATGGAGGATGGAGGATGTGAATATGAAAAGGACTAGGAGAGGGATGATATGGATAGGATGTCAAGATCAAATACGGACAAGTGGAGGGACGTACGTAAGATAAGGAAGAGGAGATGGATAACAAGTAAGGAAAATGGATGGTGTATATGGATGGATGGAATAAATAGGCTAGGCAAGATCAAAGATACAAAAGAATGAGGATGGACTCAAATAGGAGGATGGATGGTGGATATGAAAGATGGAAGACTTATATGGTAGCATAGGATGGATGGATCTTGCCCCCAAGTGTATGGTACAAGGGGATGAGGATAAGTGAATGGATGGAAGAGGTGAACTTTAGAAGACAATAGATATGTGATAGGGAGATGGGGGGGAGGACTCAAGCATCGAGTGGTGTGATATTGCATTGTGTGGTTTGTATCAAGGCATTTTGGATATGTTCTCATAGATGTTTGTAGGATGGTTAGATGGTAGAGGAAATGGACGAGGGGGAGGAGAATTAGGACTTATGCAAAAGATGGGATGAAAGGAGTGGATGATTATGTAAGGATTATGGAATAATGGATGGGAAGATGGAAGACTTGTACATAAATGGATGGGAGAGATGAAAATATCACCATTGGCACACACCTTGAAGGGTGGCGGAGAGGTGGAGGAAGAGATTTTGGAGGAAAAAGGTGGATTTGGGATATAAGGACCCAAAATAGATGAAGGGGGTAATGGAATTGGAAAGTAGAGGATTTTTAGAGGGATGAGTTAGGAGAAAGCTTTTGGATTAGCAAGGTTGGATGCCAATTTGGATTTTTCTTTGAGATGCATTTTTGTCATTGAGTAGCTGGGAATCCACATGATTTTCAGTTTTTCATTTTGAGGCCTTTGTGGCCTTTTGAACTTTTCATCCTTTTGGATCAGATTTTTCTTTTCTTGAACATGTCATTTAGATGGGACATGTTGATCCTTCTATTTGTTTGTGTGGATTTTTGGCTTGATGCATCTTTTTTTTTTTACTTTGGCATCTAAATTGCTTCCATTAGCCTTGGTATGGGTGCATCAAGATGAATGGTTTAAAGAGTTTATGGAGGGAATTACGAAGGATGAATGTTGGAAGGAATTCAAGGATGTGTGCCTTTGTGAATCTTTCATAGGGATGTGAGGTGAACTTTGATATGGAGGATGGATGTATGTAAGGACCTAAAATGGATGCAAGGGAGGACATAATAGGTTTGGGAACATAAGGACCCAAAATGGATGTGTTTGAGGAAGGGAGAGAATTTGGGACATAGGTGCCAAAAATGGATTTGGAGGGTGGGGGGATGGAGATTTGGACATAAGGGCCCAAAATGGACTCAGAATATGAGTGATGGGAATATGGAATTTTAGATTTAGATGGAGAAATTTGGGATTTGGAAGGAGTAGATGGGGTACCAACATCTTGAGACATCTGTTCTTCAATGGGATACTTAGTATTTGCAACATAAGATGCAAGTCCAGGTGTATGGGGTTCATGAATGGAATGGATAGGTGGAATAGGATTTTGTAGAGGATTGGGATCATGAGGGGGATTAGGGGAGATGATAGGATCTTGGGATGGATTAGGAGGGAAGATAAGATCTTGAGATGGTTGAGGATCATGACATGGAGATGACGGGGAACTTTGACCTTGACTTTGGAAAGAATTAGGTGGCGGAGTAGAAGGAATAATGGGAACTTGAGAGGGAAGAAGATCATACAATGTAATCAAGGGGAGGGAATCATGAGATGGAATGATTTGATCTTGACAGGGAGGGGAATTAGTGGATGGGAGAGAAGGAATATCTGCATGAAGTGGAGGATAAGTGGATGTTAAGGCTCAAGATGGAAGGGGATCATGGAATGGGGTAGAGGGGATGGTTTCATGAGACTGAGGGGAGTCATTAATGGATGGGATAATAGGGATGTCTTGATCTGGATTATGAATTGGATCATGAAGTGGATTAAGAGGGATAAATGGATCTTGAGATAGTTTGGGAGTATGGGATGGAGAGATGCTAAGATCTAGAGGAGGAGAAGAATCCATAGTAGCATGCTTTGGAACAAGGTATTGACATGTTTGGACTTGGGAGAGTGTTGGGATGGAGGAAGTGGAGGCTTCAGCTCGAGTGAATGGAGGGGTGAAAGAATCATGAGACTTATAAGATTTAGGTGTGTGGTTACTTGGAGGGAATGATGGTGAGTGCATGGCTTGTGGAGATTGGGTAGCTTGATTTAGAGGTGGGGATCTACACTTTGTTGTTATCTCATCGATCCATGCAAAGAAAAGCATGGCTTTGGATGAGAGATGGGGATGATGGATTTGGGTAAATGTGGGAGGATGAGATGGATTTCCCTTGTCAAAGATAGAGGAAGGAGAAGAAATGTGAGATGTATTGGGATTGGATATGGCATGTTGAGGTGGAATAGATGGGGATATGGGATTGTCGTGGTAAGTGGAAGTTGGATTGTTTTGGTGAGTGTGCGAGTTAGATGAATGTGAGATTGGATTTGTGTGAAGTTGATCTTTATCCATGATGTTGGAATGAAGGTTTGGATTTGGATTAGAAGAAGATGTGGATGAAGATTTGAATTAGGAGTAGATGAAGTGAGATATTTGAGGATGGATGAAATATGAACTTAGGACTAGGAGCAATTTTGGACTTTATTTTTTGAGGGCGGGGCCTCAAGGACTTTGATTTGATTTGATTTAGATTGAGGATTTGATTGATTGTGAGGGCAGGGACTCAAGGATTAGATTGATTGGATTGGATTTGATTTGATTTGTGAGGGTAGGGCCTCAAGGATTTGATTGATTTGATTTGATTTGGATTTGGATTTAACGGTTTGAGACAAACCTAGGTGGAACAAGACCCTATGAAAGTGCAAACAAAGGATTGATTTGGATGATGATCTTCTTCTACTTGGAGATCGACTTGTGATCCCAAGCAAAATAAGATAGGATTAATGAAATTAATTACTTGAGATAGATTGATGTTCTCAAAGCAGTAATTTGATTAGATGTGTTTGCTAATGATGAGGGTCTATGTAACACTTTTGATTAAAATATTTCAACCTAAGATTGATTAAGGAATGAAAGATGAACTTTGATTTGATTAGTCTTGATTATGCTTGGATATGGGTCAATGAAGAAAAGATTTGATTAAATTCCAAATGTTGATTTTGCTCCAAAGTTCAAAGTACAAGATTTTATGAAAATTTTGATTAGAAGAGGACATGGATATAGATTGAAATTAAGAATGAAAGAAATTTAGAAGATAAATGAGGGATATTTGAAGACAATTGAATGGATTGAATTGGGATTTGATTGGAATGATAGAAGATTGACAAGGTGATTAGATTAGAAAGGTAATGATGTGATTAGATTAGAAGGAAAAATGAATGATGAAATTGGATTAAGAAAGTGGATGTGATTTATGAAGGATTACCAAGATGAAGATTATGACTTTTATTGAATGATTAGGAAGAGGATAGAGATGACTTAGAAGGATGATTAGATTAGAAGAATGATTAGAACGATTATGAAGAATGATAAAGATGACTTAGAAGAATGATTAGGAGGATTAGAATAGAATAGGGAGGACTTAGAAGAAGTGATTAGGATGATTAGAATAGAATAGGAATGACTCAAAAGAATTGATTACGATGATTAGGAATAGAATAGGAGTGACCTAGAAGAATTGATTAGGATTCTTAAGATGATTAAGAGATGAAGAGGAAGGATGCTTAGGATATGGAGAAGTTTAACGATATAGAGGAATGATTTGGATGATTGAATTGGAATGGGAAGATGACTACGGATGTTATGGATGATTAGGAGATTATGACTAGGATGATTAGAAGAGAGGAATGGATAAGATGATTAGGAGAGATTGAAGGAATGATTTGGAATGATTAAGAAGGTGATTAGGATAAAAAGTATGAAGAAGGTGATGAAGTTGATAGATGAAAGAAGTGATGTGGAGATTATGTGGAAAGCTTGACTAGAGACAAATAACTTAACAAAATGTTTTTTTTGTTTTTGAAATGATTTTGATTTTTTTTTTTTAAGTTTTTGAGTTTTGTAATGTTTTGGGTTTTCAAACTTTATAAAAAAAATTTTGGATTTTAAAATTTTTTTATGTTTTTGGATTTTGAAATTTTATGTTTTTTTTTTGTTTGAAATTTTATGATTTTTTTTTGGATTTTTTATTTTAATATGCAAAGTAAACAAATGAAATTATACACAAGCACAATTGCTAAGGATTAATTCAGATGGTGTGTCCCCTTTTGGCTGCAAATGGGGAAGGTTTTAAACATTCAAGCACATCAAACACACCAACAATCCTATTAAGGCTTCAACTAGGATATACAAGCTCAACTAGGGGATGTCCTCAATATACGCAAGGTACATGAGGCCCAAATCCGTAGATGAAAGAGAATAATTTCACATAGCCGGGAGGAGACGGTAACCCAAATCTCTACCTTCACTTCCCAAAGGTATAAAGTTCTTTGGGGCTTAGCCAAGAGTGACAACATTTTACTTCCAAGAGAGGTGTCTTTGGATTCACCTCCCGCTATTTATACTCTATCAGAACATAGGAGTTGAGGTCATCCCTTGAGGTGATCAGATCCCCAAGCATGCCTCCTAAAAAGAAAACAAGACCATGTATTTCTTGTGCATTCAAGATCACCTGAAGGCACGAGAGGAGATAATACATACGTGGCCTTGGGGTTTAAAAGACACTTGTTCTTTTTAATTCCAAATCCAAATATGAAAGGTTTATTTTAAGCCCAATTTGAAAATGTGTGGACAACATTTCAAAGAGATTGGATAAGGCTAACAATAATTACAAAATCAGATTCCTTGCATTTTTCTAATGACTTTAAATAAAAAAATTGCTGCAAGATTATTTTTTATGCCCAAGTTATGAGTGTTTGAAGTTTGCAAAGAAGGGTCAACTTGGAATGTGTGCACCTAATTTTTGATGAGTAATTTGAAAAAATTCTTTGCATATCTAGATAGAGGTCTGAATCAGATTTCTGACGCTTTTCGAATCGTCCAAAACAAAGCTCGTATGTGGAAGTTATAAGCATTTTCGTGAAGTTGCCGCTTTATGAAAAACAAGTTGTAATCAGGCAGAGACGCTTGTCTGTCAGAGATGCCTGTGTACAGGAAGAGATGCATGTTTCCAGGAAGAGATGCCAGTGTATAGGTAGAGATGCCTATTTCTAGGTAGAGATACCTGTTTCTAGGTAGAGACGCCTCTTTCCAGGTAGAGATGCTTGTGTACAGGCAGAGATGCCTTAAAAAAGATAACACAAAGGAAACTCACCTTTCTAGAAGAGACACCTGTGTGTATGTAGAGACACCTATCTGCACAAAAATAAAGATTGTATGAGTTTCATGTATTTTCTTCATTTGCAGATACAGTTAGGTGTTTTACTAGTGATCATTAGCCTTAATATGATTACCAAATACAAGTTTTGCTGATTAAAACAAACTAAAATGAGAGAAAAACTCTTTTATGGCGGAGATGCTTGTCTGTATGCAGAGACAAATGTCTACAAGCATAGATGCATCTATGCAAAGATGCCTATTGCTAGGTGGAGATGCCTCTGGTTAGGCAGAGATGTTTGTCTAGAAAATTCACGGGAAACTTTCACAAGATCAAGAAAAGTAGTTAGAAAATGGGATTGTGGGTCCCACCGGGCATGCCAAAATGTATATGATAAAAATCCACCTATTAAGAACAAGTTCAAACATGCAAATGTTAATGATAAAGAACATATTCAATCTACTCTAACATATTCATAAACTTGTAAAAAAACATTATTTTTCACCATAACCTCAGATGAGCATGATGCAAGTGCACCCAAGACTTGCTTGATTTTAGCTCTTAGAGATATTTGTGGGTGTGCTCTCCCAACACAAGTATAGATCCCACTATGAATGCAAAGTATAATGAAGATTGAGATGCTCAAGAAGAAGCTATAGAAGCAACTCTCACGCACTCAAATGCAAGAGGCCAAAGAAGCTCAAGGAGGAGCTATGAAAGCAATCCTCAAGCTCAATGGCATGCAAGTGACAAATGCATAGATGAAGCTAAAAGCATGGAGTAAACTAAATCTATAATGGAAATTTAGCAACTACCAAATGGTTAGTAAAAACTCTATGAAAATAATTCTAAGTCTAAACTAGCATTATAACTCTAATGCAACAATGAATATCCTTTTTCTTGAGACAAGGGTCCTATTTATAGGATTTTGGAGGCCTAGGGTGAGGTGGCATCTATGTGGAATCCACATAGGTGCCACCAAGGAGACACATAAGCCATGCAAAGTCCAAGACTTGCTCACACATGTGTGAGCAACTTGGGATGTGAGAGGTCAATGTGTACTTCAAGTACATGTGTAAGTGTGTGTAAGAGATGTGTAAGAGAAAAAGTCAATTTTCACCATTTTATAAGGCGTTTGAAGTGTCATCAACAATGTAAGAAGCCTTGTTCATGCAAATTTTAGCAATTTTTGAAAAGACCATTTTTGGAAATTTTCTCACACATGTGTGAGCCAATAATTAGGACTAATGGATGTAGGAATCCAAAAATTAGCCTAATTAACCTTAGTTAATTAGTGAGTAGGCTTATTAAATAGAAAGTGATGTGTGTAGGATAGCATCTAGGTTGGATTTAGGAGTAAATTGAATAAAATTTAATTTAATCATGGTTTAGTAGAAATAAAGAATGTGAGGGAATTAAATAAATTAAAAATTTATTTAAAAGGGGAATATGGAGGAACATGTATTAAATTAAATTTAATACATTATGAAAGGTAGTATTTAAATTTAATTCAAATACTATAATTAGTGAATTTATTTAATTAAATAAATAGATGAATTTAACAAATATAATTAATTAAAAAAATTAACTATAATGTTATTTGGGGTCATTAATTAAATTAAATTAAATTAATGTTAAAGGGGCAAATTTAGGTGTCTACAACTGCTTCTAAAGCCAAATTTGCCTCCTCGACCTCAACTTTAAGTCACCATTCCCCATTAGCCAACCCAAGCACAACATAATCAGGGATTTGATAGCATTTTTGCACTTTAACCAGGATCTTAGAATAGATATAGAAGTCATTTCTATCTACCACCTCTTCAGACAGTAAAAATTTCCCTAGATTATTACCAATAATCTCCAGTGTTTCCTCATTTTTATATTCCTAGGGGAGGTTTTTAAGTTTTAACCAAATTGCAATATTTTCAACTTCTTCTCTGTCTGGATTAAAGTTAGGTTTCCAATCTCGAATGTAAATACCTTTCCCATCTAATATAAATGGTCCTCCTTTCAAGATCCATTCCTTATCCATCTTTGTAGGGCACGCCACTAAAAGTAACTCATTGGAAAGAGTTTCGAGTTCAAAATCTTCCCCTAGTTATCATCTATCCAGGTTTGAATTTTATCTAGGGATGGCCATGGTCCTAGCCATTTCATAAAAAGGGATTTTTCTTGAAGTCTACTAACAGAATCTTCCCATTGCAGATTATTAATCAAAACAGAAGAAGTTCTAAAGAGAATGGTGCTATCTACCTCAATAGCTTCCTTCTTAGTTGAAGAGACTGTGTTGATAATGGGCTTAGATGTTCTTGAACCTTTAGGGTGCCATAACTTAGCTTCAATCTATTTGAAATGAAATTTTTTGGGCGGTCCCAGGGACTCATTTCGCTTCCAATATGGAGGTTTTCTGTTATCCCATCTTCTACCATTCCTGCCATTGTTTGGGATCCTTGAAGGGTCTTGTCTCGGGGGATTTCATCATGCTTTCTAATTGGGAATGTATCCTCGTGAACCATCTTGGGGCTTGAGGTTGTTGAAAGGGTCTTGATATCTGTCAATCCTCCCTTGGCTTGAATCACCATATCTTTGAAAACCTATAAGCCTTTTGTTCCTATTTTTTATCCAAAACAACCTGTTCTGGTTCCAATGCATTGAGCACCGCCCTATCTATGTCTCAAAGTTGAGTCTACCTCTATCAAAACCACCATATCCATGGATTTTTCCACCATAGTGGTTACCTCTAGAGCCATTGCCGTGCTCCATTTCACAAATAGTTATATGTTTTTTATAAAGGTAAAAATGGGTTTTGAATGGAACCTGAAACCATTTACAATATAGGAGAAAATATATTCAATTCAGCCCTTACATAATTAGAAATCCTGCATAACATCAGACATCAGGACCCCAACCATCCCAAAAGGATAACAGAAAAAATAAAACAACTAGCGACAAAAAACAAAATTTGGCACAAAAACCAACAACCACCCAACGACCAACCAGCAAAAACTACTTTATCTTTTTCATGGCCTTCTTCACCTGTTTCTGCAGATCCTCCATCTTCTGAATGGAGTCTTTGAGACCTTTCAACTCCTTAGGGGTATCAAGCAATTTCCTTCTAAGTCCACTTCTGGTTCTAGTTCCCAGCCCTAAGCTTCCTGCATCACCATCCAACGTTATAGTTGTATTCTCTCTAAGCATGCTATTCTCCAGATGGTTGTATAGAGCCTTAAGATTCATCATTGAAACACTAAGTCCCTCGTTGTTATGCTTAAGAACTTAATTGATGATATGCCCATTGTAGCTAATTTTCTCAGTCGGGTCCTTCAGCTTCAAGTCCACCATTGCTTTGATTTCTGCAGTCTTTTCCTCATTCTCTTTATTATTTTTTACCTTCATCAGAAACTCCATTTCCAGCTTTTCCAGCTTTGCTTTTAGGGGTTCCATAGTTTCTTCCATTGCCTTTAGGTGACGCTTCATTTATTGCATCTCCTAATTAATCCACTTTTCCATGTTGATACCATGGCCTTCCTTGCTTTTAACCTCCTTCAGAATTCTTTCATCCAAATTGAAACCAATAGTAGCCTCGGTATGACTTTCCCCACCCCCATGGCTAGATTGTCCCTTCAACTCTTCCTTATCACTGACTTTATTTTCCTTTTCATCCCCTTCTTCTTCACCTCCAACATTATTTGTCTCCTCATTATCTTCGTCCTTCTCGCTGTCCCCTGAAATAAGATAATTATTAACAAATAATAATATGTTAATGTGATTAACATTATTAATAATTCAAATATTTATATTATATTTACTTATTTTTTATAAATAAATTTTTCTAAAAGAAATTCATTTCATTACATTACAATCATATTTAGCATGTCTTATACAAATTTCAACTAACACACATCATCTTTATAGAATTAATAAAATTTTAAAATTAAAAATTTCATAACCTCTACCTATCTTCTTTTCCCTATTTATTCTCTTATTAATAATTATCTTTAATAAATATTTATATTCCACAAAAGTTAAATTTTTTATAATTATCTATTTGTAATTTTCAACCACATAATCAAATGAGTTTCACAAACAAGTTTAGTATATTCAAAAGGAGATGTAGGAATATAAAATTTATTAAGGGGAAAACACCTCCAAATTCAAAGGTAACTTGTATTTAACATTAATTCAATCATATCATATTATATAAGCTTTATTAAAGGGGAAACACCTCCAAATTAAAAAGGTACTTGGTATTTAACAACAATTCAATCATATCATATTATGTGTTCTATAGAATCTAAGTCTTTGTCACTAGTGTATTATTGACATGTACATTGTTTATTGCGCCAAATTTCTAAAGTTTGTGGTGATTGATCCTCATAGTTATGGTTTCAACTTGGTTTCACAAGCATACAAAGTCAAAACGTAAGCACTAGAATTGATTCATATTTGGCAAGTCTTTACTGATATAGTCAATAAATAAAATACATTTTGCCATTTGTTCACATGAGGGTAAAATACTTTTGCTAAATGATCTTAGGTATTTTTATCAAGCCATTGATGTCTGCAATAATTTAATATTAACCTTTGTGTTAGAATGTGGTGAAATGTGTTTGTATTTAATAAACATAAATTTAGTTTATTTGTATTTTTTTTAGTTTAATAAAAATATGGTATGAAATTATAATATAAATATTTAATAAAATCTTGATAGGTCTATTTTGAAATTATGATTCTAATGACTTTTGTTATCTATTTATGTGCTTTGGGTGTTGAATAAGGAAAGTATCATCTACATGCTACATGTTGTAGACACAAGAAAATGCTCAACACCTGTGGTGCCACTTTTAACATCTTGACGCTACTTTCAAAAAATTATTGTGTCACTATTCTAATTATTCCTCTATGTTGCACATTTGATTTTGATTATTTTTTGGCACTGTGTCATTTTTCATTAATTAAATAGTAAAAAATAATTTAATTAATCAGTAACATTCATCCTTTGATTTTTTATTATATCTTGTCAATTCATTCTTAACCGTGTTTGATTAAATAATCCCATCAATTAATTAATCCTCTAAGGGTGAACAACCATTGATTTGACCCCTTGTCCTAATGTCCCATGTCTTGGTAAATAAATTATATTTATTTACTCCTTTATTCCCTTTTTCCATGATTAAGTAATTGGATAATTTCCTAAAATGTGAGGGAATTAATTTCCCCTTCATTTCTAACTCATGCCATAGCCCCTATTTTTTTCTCTCAATCCCACTTTTCCCTCATATGACATTTTCCCCCAATTTCTCATACGACATTCCCACTAATTTATCCATCCTAATTTCTCCCCTTTTTGCTCCCACTAATTTCTCATTTCCTAAACCACTCACTAATTTGTCATAAATTGTCATGATTTATCATTTTCCAAATTTATTCCTTATTTTGTCATAATTTGTTATTTTCCAAATGCACATTTCCATTTGTCATAATTTGTCATAATTGTGTCATTTTCTAAATGCACAAATCAATTTGTCATTTGTCAATTTTGAGTTCCCAAATGCAATCTTAGCTATCGATTGAACTTTAATCTCATTTGTCAACTCGAGTTCCAAAAATCTATAATTGGACTCATTTTTTTTATTTTTAACAACCACATTCCTAGTATTCTCGTAATCACTCTGTCAATTTGCTTTCAATATTTTGTGCACTTGTTCAATTAAGAGCAACATCGGATAAGAAAGGAAAAGCAATAAAGCTTCATCAAAGGAGTATATTGGATTTGGTTTGATCTATTTTATGTTAATGCTTTGTTTTTTATTAAGGCAAAAATGGGTTTTGAAGGGACCCAAAACCTTTTACATAACAATTACAAAAGATATTTCAATAGAGATCCACAACACAAGATAGACAAAAGAGACAAGATAGACAAAAAACCAAAAAACATGAGACAAACCCAGCCCAATCCAAACAAAAAGCTGACAAGATACCGACAAGAGAAACCTTACATCAAAAACTGACATAACAGAACTTGCCCAAAATTTTCAGGGTCTCAACGACCTCCTCTTCCAACTGATCCATCTTCTGAGCAACATTCTTTAATTCAATGATATCTCGAGGAATATTGGAGGTCTTCTTTTTGGTGCTATCTCTCGTCCTCTTAATTTGAACAACAATATCCTCAATGAAAACTTCTTTCTCTTGCTCCAGTTCCATAATAGTCCTATCCTGTTGTAATTTCTCCAGTTTAGCAACCAGAGTCTTCATGTTCTCAACAGAGGACTTAACCATCTTATGACTATGCTCCATAATCTTCCACAAGGTAGAATCACACTTGGTCACCCGCTAGTTCATATCCTCTATCCTCTTGTTAAATATTTCCCTAGTTTTCTCAATGGCCTCCACATTCTTGGACAAGCAGTCTGCCATAACATCTTTCTCGTCCTCTATCTAGGGGACACACATAGAGGGATCAGGAGGAGACTTGTTAGGTCCAATAGGATCCACATATGCCACCTAAACACAAACCTTATATCCCTCCTTAGATTGCATTTCCTTAAACTTATAAGACATAGCATGATGCTTCAGATGAAGACTTTTAATTTCATGAAAGACCCACTTCATTAACCTGAAAAAATACACAGAGCTATACTTTGTTGTTTTCAACACACCAAGCACAACCTCCATCTGAGGTTCAAAATCCTGGAGACTCAATTCCATAGAGGTAGAGAGAGAATTCCCCTCTTTATCATGAAGGGATTGAGACTCATCAGAACCAGAGGGAGAAGTGAGAACATCATGGTCTTCAGAACTATCATAATCAACAAGGAATGAGACCTTAGCTTTCCTCTTTTCTTTCTTCTTAGGTCTTCTACCCCCACTTGAAGGAGGCCCCTTTCTCTTACTGACACTAGTCATCACATTCTTGGCAAGGAGGGGAGTGGTCGCATCTTCCTCCTTCGAGCCCTTACCCTTACTAGTAGCCACAAACCCTTTCTTAGGCACAATCTTTGGTTTTTTGTCTAGGGGAGGAGGGGTCTCATCCTCATCCTCCTCCATTTACCATCCCTTGTCATCCGAGCTACCCCTACCTTCCCCAATCTCCTCAGCAACAGAAAGAGCCCTAGAGGGGGTCTCAGCGACCCTAACTTTGAAATGCTCATAAATGAGTAGAATAAGCACTTGGTGCAACACAAGATTCTTAAGAGGGTTCTCCCTATGTTCATTTATGTTGGCATTAAGCGAGGAGAGTAAATAGAAAGGAAAAGAGATCAACATCTTGTGTATAAAATGATTAAGCATTACTAGATGGTACCCGTGAACCCTAGTGAATCTCCTGTCTAAGGTGAAGTAATCCATGATGGGTGTTATACTATTTTTCATCATGCAAAATAATAGACAAAGTAAGGGTGCATTTAGGTTATTTCATTCAATAGTGCTTTTCCAGTTATGTGAATCAACATTTTTGTTATTGCATTCATATCAGATTGATAAATTGTACCCAAGTATTGATTACATGTTAAAACTTTCAAATTCATAATTGATCATTACATTGTGCATTCATACTGAATACAATTTACAAATGTTCATTCATACTTTGTATTTCTTATCAATAAATAGAGTACAAAGTGAATAATAGAAACAAGAGATAGGGTATGAGTGAGTCCTCTACATTGCCTTGAAGAGTCTACATCTCTGGAGTTGGTTGTTGTGTCTGGTTCAAGTTCTCCGGTCTTCATCTTGAGTCTGCATGTGTCTGGTCCTAAGTCTTTAGGAGTTGTCCTGCATCATGGTTAAGGGTTTGTTAGATCCGACTGGATCTATGCAATGCAAAAAAGGAATGAGACATCATACATTATCAAATTCTTTCATAGCTGCATATATTTCTGATATTCAATGCAGTAACTAGATGAGCATGCAAACAAAGTGAAAAGCAGTGTTGAAGGATAGCAGTGTCGCATTATGTTAGTGAGCACACCAGTGGTTTAATGGATGCCCAAAATTGACCACTGGGTCATGTTCACTAACCAAATGTGTTAGTTTTGATGTTTTCAAGCTTTGAACATATTTGTTGCTGAATATTAAACGATGCTTCAAGATTATGCCATAATTTAAATGTTCACAGTTTGTTTTTACTGGGTGTCACGAACCCGTGTTCGAACCTCAATCATTAACATTCTGATGTTTTTGAGTGTCACAAGCCCGTGCTCGAACTTCATTAACAGAGAGCAAAACATTTACATCTTGTTGTACTTAACATATTAAGTGCAGATTCAACATCAATAAAGATTGTATACAGTGGACAAAGCTACAGGAGCAAGCTGAACAAAAGATGTAAAATATGTGTAAACTAGAACAGAATATTTACAACTGACAGTTGAACATCATAAAGGGAAAAGCTATTTATTTGCTATGGAATGAGTAATGATGAAATACTATGATCATAGTTTATGAACAAACTGTAGGAGAGCTTTTGAAATTAGTTTCTAAGAGCTTCATGTTTTATACAAGTGTTTTTACAAAGCTAGTTGGAAGAAAGTTTTCATCTGTTATGTTTAGAATTCCTTGTCAAAGTTGTTTGGTTTTCATTTTTATCATGGTGATATGCTGCAAAAGATTAGATTTAATGAAGTCTCTATAGACAGTAATTCAAAAGTTCATGCCAGTGTGTTGAATGGATATGTGTGTGAAGCAAGCTTCATGTACAGCAGGGAATGTTCACCAGTCAAAGGTTTTAACATGATAATCAAGTATAAGCTGCTAGTTTTCATTGTACAATATCAATGAGCTCTCAAAGTTGAATAATTTTTGGTTACTTGAGAAGTTTTCTTTTTACAAGTTCCAAATCAAATGTCAAGCATCTATTCATAGCCGTGAGTAAAAAATAACAACAAATTTTCAACCTATGAGTTCCAGATTAGGAAGCTCAAGTTCTTAACAGAATCATTATTATGAGCTCAAGCATATATGTGAGTAGGGTCTCTACCAAATCTAAGCTGTAGAAATTATGATTGATTGCAATCACGGCTTTATTTTCAAATAAAATGGTTACATCAGTCACAAAGCCGTGACTGCAATCAATCATAGTTCGAGTTCATAGTTCCCAGCTTGAAGAAAGAAGCAAAATTAAACAATATATGCCGTGACTCTCAGCAATGTGTAGCTTGCAGCTTTCAGATAGAAGCATAGTACAAGAGATTAAGAGATCATTAATTATTATACAGAATAAACTTGGGCTCGCGGTTGATACAAATAAAAAAAAGAACTTTCAATATATCTAAGTTTATGCAATGTGGAGGCTTACAAGTTGCAGTTTGACTAATAATTAAATCAAGTTCAAATTCATAAACTGTGAGTACATTTTTAGTCAAAGGAAACAACAAAATATTAACAGCAGTTTGAGATCTCAGTCTCATTTTAATGAAGTCGTGAATCATGGTGTATGTTCATTGTTTATGCAATAAAAGAAGAATTCTCATATATCCGAGTTCTCTCAAGCTGAGAGTTACAAGTTATAGTTTCACTAATATTACAAATTCATAAACCGTGAGTTTATTTTCAAAAGAAATAGTCACATTCTCAAACAAACAGTGAAGTATCGACAATAATCATGGAGAGCCCACATTTTTTGTTGCAGATTTTGACTTCATTGATATTCATTGCAATAGACAAACAGAGAAGCATTTTCCAGAGAATGAAGGGCACATGCTCGCATTTCAAGCTCGTGAACACTCATTTCCAAATCATTAACAAAGAGTTTGAGCAAGATAACTTACAGTTTCTTCATAAAATGCCGAGTTTCCTATTTCAACATTTCCAACATCGACAGAGAGTTTCTCCATTAGTAGGTCGATTTCACCAGTGGAATCAAGATTAATAAACAGTTATAGCAGTGATCTCCAAGTGCCATGATTCTAGCATTTTCGAAAATCTCTTCTTCAACATTAGGGTTTTCTTCCCTAAATTTTGCTTTGAAACATAAAAAATGCCAAAATGAATGAAACAATAACAAATTTGGGATCCGCCAAGCCATCAATTAATTCAATGCGGATGACAGTGCCAGCACATCCATTGAAAAATGAGAAACTTGTTACCTATTTCCTCCTCGATATTTGTAATTGCAAGTGGATCGAGAGATATGTTAGCCTCTCCACTTTGTGATAAGTTGACACTTAGATATTTTATCTAAGTTAAATTTTAGGATTAGAGTCCTTGGTCTAAGATAGGAGATAGGTTAATATTAGATTTTATTTAATATTAATTTCTTTTAATTTTTGGCATTCATTGTAAAAAGAATTTAATTCTTTATTATAAGCCAAAAATTTAGGGAAAAGGCATTTTTTGAGGAAGTTGCTTAATGGCAATATTTTGGAGACAAATTAGGAAAGCTATTTTTAGCTATGATTGAGCATTTTTAGGAGGCTTTTCTAGAAGTCTTGGATTTTCAGATTAGGGTTTTGGGAGGCTTCTTAAGGGAGTCAGATTGTCAGTTTTGAGGGTTGCAAATGTTGGAGAGAAAGCCTATAGTGAACTTTTCAGTTCCTAAATGCTTGGAAGCCTTTTTGTAGCCATTTTAATTAGATTTTGGAAAAAATAAACCAGGTGTTTCAGCTCATATTTTGTGTACTTGTGTTCAATTTCAATTCCTGTTCTTCTTTTCTAACAAGTGTCAAAATATTGATTATCTACAGGAAGTGAATAATATTCTGTTCCTTCCTAAGTTAATTAGTTATCCCAAGCCTTGCATGAGAAGTGTATGTTGTTAATTATTCAAGCTGTTTGTGGTAGAACCCTGATAGCATGAATTCAGTAGCCTATATGTTGAGCAACGAGTCAAATTGTTAAAGTATTTGTCTTGTGAGTCAAATTTGGAACCCATATCTTTTGCAAAGTCTGAATTATTCATTGGTGTACCATCCTTATCTTTTGAGTTTTAAGTACTTTTTCCCTTTTCCCAACAAGTTTTCAAGATTAGGAAAGTGATATTCAATATTTGATAGGAACCGACCTAGAATCTGGAGATTCCTCTCTAATCATAGTCTACCCACAACTAGGAGAGGTTAGAATTGTTGTTCTGCCTTAATGCCTGATGTAAGGTAACAATTCTAAACCTGAACAATGGGCTTGAGGAGTTCACTCCATATTGGCTTTATCTTCTCTAACAAGAAGTAAGAGTTGTTAACCTTGACCAACTTCTCCTTATCCTCCTTAGTTTTAGGGAATTTCTTCACAACTCCCTTTGATAATTTCCTATCTCTATAAAATTTGATGCCCATCATTGAGAGGCTGGTCACCTTTGCCACAAGACTCTCATCAACTGCCACATTCCTTCCAAATAGGTTCATCTTATTGTTCTTCCATTCTTGGACGTCACTTTATCATCATACCCATGGAGCTTCTCAAGGCATGGAGTGATACCTGATACCTCCTTTCTGCAATCGATACCAAATGGTTACGTTATTCCTCCACCCTTCACAAAAAATACGCTCAACCCTTTGCAAATGGTTTTATTAGTTGGATTAGGAATACATTTTCATGATTTCATAGCTTTGTGATTGGCTAATCACAATGTTTTATGATTTTCCAATTTCCTAGTCAATACATGTAAGCATCACGATTAAATACTACTATTACATCTTGCAAATGTTGTCTCAAGTATTGGGGAATTGTCTCAAGCATTCTATTTAATAGATCTAATATTTTTTGTGAACAGACACAATAAAGAGTCTTTGTACTGCTAATTTAACGGTCCCTACTTAGAATGAAAAATACTTGTGTGGTTGTTTTTGCCATCTTAGAATGCCCTCTAGTCAAAATATGAAAAGTAACACCTAATTGAGAAGTCATTTTTTCTCCAATTTGTATATCTTCATACATAAATAAGAACAATCTACTAAAAAACTATTTCAATCAATTCAAAAATTTCCTTTGAAGTTTACAAAAATTTAATGTTTTGTTTTTATAAAATAACTATACAAAGCACAATGCCGATTCCATTAAATTCACAACAAATGAATAAAAAAGACAACATTTCCTTATTCATTAATCTCACAAGTTATAAATTAAACCCCACAATTACCACACTTACACCTTTAAATATTGCATAATTTATAAATTTGATTAACAATACAACCATCAAACAAGCTTTCCCAATTATACCCCTCTTTTAAAATTAACACCAACTAAAGATAAATTTCCTAACTAAAAAACAACTCTAAAATGTACAAAAGAGGAAAATCATAAGTTAAAAGTTTTCAAATACAAATAGTCAATTTCTCATTACTTGACTCACATTTGACAAAAACCTCTCATATAAAGCACCATCATGCAAATGACAACCAATCTACATTGCTTCACCGAATTTCTTCACAACTACACCCACCATCATTAACTAATCAAACCATCACTACTTGCAACTATTGAGTCACTATGAAATAAACTATAGAAACTAGTGACAGGTACATAATACTTGCATTCCTTATCACCAATTTTAACAACTTCAAAGTTACGACTAATGGAGCTATTTGCTAGAGCTTCACTAGATACTGGAGCTTCGACTAGGGTTTTGCCTTCCACTGGAGCTTTCCAGTCAGCTGGGAAGTTGCAGACTTCACTGGATGTTGGAGCTTTTAGGGTTTCGCCAGTTGCTGGAGCTTCGACTAGGGTTTTGCCTTCCGCTAGAGCTTTCCAATTGGCTGGGAAGTTGTAGACTTCACTAGATGTTGGAGCTTCTAGGGTTTCACCGGTTGTTGGAGCCGCAGCTAGGGTTTTTCCTTCTATTGGAGTTTCGCAGTTGGATGGGAAGTTGTAGACTTTTGCTGGAGCTCTGTAGTCAGCTGGGAAGTTGCTGACTTCATTGGACGTTGGAGCTTCTAGGGTTTCTCTGGTTGCTGGAGCTGCGGCTAGGATTTTTTCTTGCACTAGAGTTTTGCAGTTGGCTAGAAAGGCGTTGTCAGGTTCTGTAGCTTCTTTGTCTACTGGTGCGTCGCCGATAGTTGGTGCTTCGTTGTTTGCTGGTG
This sequence comes from Chamaecyparis obtusa, assembly GCA_027943335.1. Lineage (NCBI taxonomy): Eukaryota > Viridiplantae > Streptophyta > Pinopsida > Cupressales > Cupressaceae > Chamaecyparis > Chamaecyparis obtusa. Next base: position 119,620 of record BSBK01005056.1, on the reverse strand, counting down.
CTTTGCCTTCTGTGGGGTTGGTAGGGTCTTTTGCTGATGTTGTTTCCAAGACAGTTGGGGCTACGAAGGGACACAGGGTTTCCATTGACAATGAGGCTTCCATTACCCCAGTTCTTGTTTGTGGGTCTTTATTTATCAAGTTGTCCTTTGCTGCTGATAGCGATTTGAAGAATAGTAATGAAAATTTTAAATTCCACGGACTGATTTTTCGGTTTCAAGGTTTTTGGCCTAGCCTTCCCCAACTGCATGATTGGATCTCTCAAAGATGGGAACCAAAATTATCAGGTACTGTTAACATCTATCCAATGATAAAATACTTTTTCATTACAAAATTTGATAATGCTGTGGATAGAGCTACGATCCTATGTGATTATTTCTTTTGCTGTGAGGATGAAAATTTTTTTTCTCATGGTCAAGCCGTGGCACCCTAATTTCAATCCTTCCACTGAAGTCTTTAGTTCTATCTCTATATGGGTCAGGCTCCCCAATCTGCCCCTTCATCTGTGGCATGATTCTATCCTTGAGGAAGTGCATGGGGCTTTGGGGGATTTCTTATTGATTGATAATGAGTTTGATAATATGTATCATTCTACTTTTGCTCGTATCTTGGTAGAAATTGATTCCTTGAAGGGCGTCCTAACTGAAATTAAAATTGAATCATCCTTGGGACTTTGGATCCAGCAGCTTGACTTCGAAGGCATTCCTTTTAGATATCGTAAATGTTTAAAGATTGGTCATATTTCATCCCAATGTAGCTTCATTTCCAAGAAGAAGAAATCTTCTCCTTCTTGGTGGAAGGGTGCTTCTACCCAACATTACACTGTCTTGAAAAACTCATCCCACCCTGAGATGGAGGCTGCTCTTGATACTGACAATCCTCTGCCTGCTGATGAGAAGGTTGGCTTATGTCTTGATATTAATGTTCCTGAAGGGTTTGTTGGGGCTGCTGGCTCTGTCCCTGTCCTGGTTGTTGGACCTGAACCTTCTCTTTCTATGCTGGGTGATACCAGATTTTCTACTGATTCGGTGGGTGCTGGCTTTGCTGGAAAGGATGATATTTTATTAGATGTTGGATATGACATTACTACTCCATTTTTTGATCACCCTTTGGCTGGATCTAGTGGCGGCCCTGTACTGGTTGTTTCTTTGGGTGTCTCAACCCCACTTTTGGGGGTTGGTTCTCCATCTCTTGAATCTTTGTGCTGACAGAATAAGGTTGCTAGTGTTGAAGAAGGCTAAATTACAGTTAAAGACAAAAATTTTAAGAAATCCTCCCCGACTTTTGACATGACTCTTCGATCTCACTTGAAGAGGACAAAAAGATAGTTAGAGTATTTTTTGCTGTGAATTTTCAATGTTTTATTTTTTGCAGCAATGTGGGTGTTTCTTTGGCTGAGTTCTTTTGGGTGATTTTGTGAGGATGGTGACCTTTTGTTTTGGTTGATCTATTGTGTTTGGTGTACTCCTAATGCTCTATCTTAAGCTTTCTCTTTGTAAAAAGTTTCCCATCCCTTCAAATCCTGTTTTTCGTGTAATCACAACAACTTCAAAGTCACTATTTAAAAAAATGTCAAAAATATTAAACATTAAACCAACAAATACTATAGCAATTATGAAACGGACTCCATTCTTTCTTTTATACAATTGCAACATTCCATACGGAGCTGAGTCTCGTAAAAATTGAACATACGGACGTGGCGGCAACAGAGGGAGCCCCACCTGCCAGTGCGAGTAGGCATTCAATGCGGCCTTACATTTGTGGCCCAATTAAGAGGGAGGGTCGATTGTGGAAGCACCAGTTGTTTGTTTATATCTTATTGGGGTTTTATGACTTGAAAAATGGGTCGTCAGGCCAGGAGATACTTTGCTGACAGAGATCCAGACGCCTCCGTCTCAGAATCAGAACAAGAAGAGGAATTAGTGGAAGAAGAGGAATTAGAACTCCAAGAAGAAGAAGAGGAGCAGCATGAAGACGACAGGCATAAGAAGGAGAAGAAAACTCCCATTACAATCGTCCTGAAAAAAGTCTGCAAGGTATGACTGACCCACTCTATTGTGAATGTGTTATCCTACCTAAAGGAAATTCAAGTCGCCTAAAACGCCGGGCGGCAATCTCTCTTTATTATTGAGTTTAGTTCGAGCTAATCTTTTCATAGCCCCGACTAATTTATTTCTTTTTCAGTATCATAATTTCTGGGAACCATTTGGAATGAAAAGACTAGTTTAGTACCATCATAAAGCATATTGAATGCACGGCACTGCACTGATTTCAACCCCATTGTGAAACGAAATGCTGTTTCGATTACATTTCAATTGAAATAATCCCTCGTTAATGACACCTCTAGTCGTTGCATTCTGTTAACGAGTCTTGCTGTTTTCTTTACAAGTGGGGCTCATACTTTCTCGTGAATTATCTTTAGAATTTTCCAAACTTTTGAACTGTTATTTTATTCCATCGTTTTGGAGCTGACAAAATAGTATGCAGTCATCGTATGATTTTGACATAATTTGTTTCTGCTAATCCAAAGTTATTGTTTTGGCCAAATTTTTGCGCGCTATTGTTTTGACAATCTGCGAGCAAAGTCGCTAGCCAAGCTAGCAACGCTTACAACGCTGAGGTTACCGGCTATGTTGGCTTTGGTTTGAGTGATCCAAAACTTAGTTTCATTTTCGATGTTTATGTAACTGATCACGTGTTACTTGTTTTTACGGGTACTTAGCTGTTACCCGAGTGGTTAAGGAGATATGGCTTTTTAAGCCCATGCTTGGAATTGAAAAATTCATTCGCGAAAAATTAATATAGAGATTTTGTCACCGTTGTTCGGGTTTAAAAATTGTCTTACCCCTGATTTGTGTTTTGGATACCAACAATTGGTTTCAGATATGGGAGGCCCTGAAGGATGATGGGTGTGTGCAAATTGTCATTTATTTGATCTGCATGGTTATATAAAGTTCTTGCCATTACTATCAGCAAGAGTGACTCTTTTTTCTGTGTTTGCTTGTGCATTCTGTCATCAAGCAGTCTGCTTTTGTGGAGATGAAGTTGTTTTCTACTTATTTTTTTCCCTTTTTATGTTGCTGAAGGTAAACTAAAGTTTTCTCTGGTTGTTAATGTTGTAGCATTGAAGGAAAAAGTTTGCTTCTGCACCCAGGTCTGTGCATAACAGCCACACAAGTTTGCATGCTCTCCCTGCAACGCTTTTTTTTTTGGAGATCAGCACCTCCCTGCAATGCTTTTAGTGCATTGTGTTCTACCTGTATGAAATTTTGCATATTGAGTCAAGTTCTAAGCTAAGATATTGTCATTTCTCATTTGTAAGCCAAAATCGAATCCTTGTTCCTAGTGGTTGCCAATATTGTCATTGTTGCTTTCAGCTAATAACTTTTCAGGGCCAACGAAAGGAATTAGGCAGGGTGAACACAGAGATTTGGGTGATGAATGAAAGGCAGATATGTTTCAAGGCAGGGGAATGTTTATTGGGGCTTCTGGAACATGTCTTAACAAAGGGATGACACTTTTTGATGTTTTCATGTTACAAAAAGGTGCATCGGTGACAAGGAGGACTTGTGGGAGGGAGAATGTCATTTTCGAGCATCAACACATTTGAAAAGATGTGTTTAAGTGTTTAGGAGCTTTGATGCAAAAGTGCATTAGCTTTTCAATGTCAATGACAGATTAGGACAAGTAGGTTTTTTTCTTTTAAATGCCTAAACTCAACAACAATATTCGACCCTCTAAGGGCATGCAAAGAGAGAGGAAGTCGCTTAAGTCAATGACAGAGCGTAAAGAAAAGTGTAATACACCCTATGAGCATGCCCAAACCACTTAGTGTCATGTTTGAAAATTGAAAAAAGGTGATATGAACCCCTTGAGCACTCACCTTCTCACCTAGGTGACAAAATTCAATGTCAAAATAGAAGAAAAGTGTCATTTCAGAGCACAAGCAAACACCTAGGGGAGTAAATTTCAAAACTCAATGATAAATAAAAAAGAAACAATGTCTATGACCTTTCAAGCACACACCCAATGAATATAACATCAGTTTTTGATATAAAATTGTTATGCAAGTGCTAAGGTGTCCCAAGAGTTGTTGAGTGCAAGTCAAGGTGAAAATATAAGAGAAAATCATCCATTGGAGCTCAAAAAGCATATTTCAATCATTTAACCTACTTAAAAACATAAAAACCAAAACACCCAAACTTGGAAAGTGAACTTTTGCATGGAATGAGGCAAGTTTCACCTTCAAAATGCAAAATGATGTCATTGGAGCAAGTTTCCTAGCATCTTGTTGATTGTTAGTGGCGGACTCTCCAAGTTTCATTGCAACTGCCCAAGGGTCAACACTTGTTGCCTCTCTTCCAACATCAAGAGCAGCTATTGTAGGGAATCTTGTCATTTTCTTCGATCTTATTAAAGTCACTTCAAGATTGATGGTTTGTTATGTATAAGGTCTTCATCGCTAACAAGGTTGATTTAAAAATGGATCCAATTTTGTACTTGATAGCATGTTGTTATATAGTGGCCTACTTCCTCGATGCTTGAGAAGGTTTCAGATGGTATGGGACATTTTGGAACATTCTTTGGTAGAAGATATATTATCAGTTCAGGTTTGACTTTGTTCACTGTGGGTCTCATAAATAAAGTTCTGTTGTAGGGACAAAAACCTTACTTAGGTGGCATCAAATTTGGATTCCTCGTGAAGAGCTATGCAATTTAGATAAAAAAGGCATCCCTTTTCCACTTTGTATGCAAAAGTTATGGCTTTTGAAAAGATGTAGAGAAGAAAACCACCTCTCTATTGAAATCAATGATTGTCTATAGAAGAAAAACATTGTGAGATGTTCTATATTTTGATGCAATCTCTTTGTACAAACCACAAAAAAATTATCTCAAAAGTAGCGAATAGGCCATACCAGCAACAACTAATTGATCTAATGTTTAAGAATTTAATGTGCACTTGAGTGTTTATAAACTCAAAGAATGTGGATTTGTACTTATTCCTATGAATGGGATCAGGGGTAGGCAAATTTAGAAGTGTTAGAGAAGTATAACACTCCCTACTTACATGATGTATGTGCACTGGGAAAGCTCTTATGCCCTTCCTTTATGACTGTTGGATAACCATGGCAAATCACTTTAGTTGTAATGGGGTCATATTTCTGACATAAGCCCCCATCAATGGTAAGTTAGCTTAATCGATTCAAGAAAACACTCAAAGGACCTGATGCACCATGGTGCTAATTATCTTAACAAATTGTATAATGAATTGCGAGGGAGATAGTTTCATAAGGCTTCTTACTTCATTTCCATTAGGAAAGCAACACCAGAAGAAGTCAGGTCAAGGTCGACCAATTGCGTCTTTAATGGAATGAGTAATTACCACTGTTCCACGGGGACGCATCCCCAACCCTTTTTGCCTTGTACCCGTACCGGGTACGAAACGGGGACACGGGTACTACTTTTCCCCGTCCCCTAAGATGTTTCCAATTGGTAGCTAAGTTTTCAATTTCCATGTATGTCTATGACTCTATGTTGAAAGGTTTATCAATGTTATGATATTCATATATGAATTTTGTCTCTCTCTCTATATGAAAATTCCTTATGTTTTTAGTTGCCATCCCCTAAGGTCCCATCCCCTAAATTTTGGCTTCGATCCGTACCCATACCGAAAACACGTCCCCGTCCCCTAAAACGTCCCCTTCCCGGAAACTCTGTGGAACACAGGTAATTACTCTAGTTACGAATACAGAAAGGATCAGACCTGATCAGATTAAATATTTAATTTATTCATAAAGAGTCTCTGACAACTCCTACATGCTAAACCATAGCAAAAGATAACTAAAGAAGCTTTAAAATTAATAGCATTTAATAGTTGTCAAGTTTGCGAAGAAAATGAACGTGTAAGTGATAGAAACATTACCCAATACCGCGTGGTGAAAATTGTTAAGATTTTTCTTGCGAATATAGTATATGAAGAAGATGAAAATTGGTAGTAACAATGCATATACCTGTTCTTTGAATCGAAATATTCTCCATTGGTCAGGCAATCATTAAACAACCTCATACATATGATTTAAAGATAGAAAAGAGCATTAACTGCATATTAATTGAAACATCATTTTCTATGTAAAGTTGTAAACATTTCACTCAGCTTGTAAGTCCATATGCATTTGAAATTATAATAAGGAATTGGATCATCTGGGAAGTGCATCTACAAAAAAATTGATTCAAGATTCAGAATCTGGATACATATTGGGACAGACCAAAGAGGAACACTATTGCTTTTCAAAGGATATCTAATATTGGTCATCATATCTCTCCCAACAAAGCGATAAAAATTAAAATGGATGTATAACATTCAGAATGATTTCAAAAACCAAAAGACCCATGATCATAATCCAGGCATGTATATGATATCGTAGCAGATCAACTCTGTGATGAGCCCAACTGGCTCTCTATTGCATTTATGCTCATATCTCAATTTTAATTGCAATTTTTACTAAGTTCCAAAAAACTTATAATTTATTTTGCAAATTTCCAGTTAAAATCATAGATAGAAAATGACTGAATTTCTCATCATAATCATTTAACAACAGCAATCCAATCTGCCTTGTATGTTCATCAATTATCAATTATGAAACTTATTAAATTCAGAACATTACAAATGTTAAAAAGAAGACACTTGCACCTTAATTTGCAAAGTAATCTTAATTTTAATTGCAATTTTTACTAAGTTCCAAAAAACTTATAATTTATTTTGCAAATTCTCAATTAAAATCATAGATAGAAAATGACTGAATTTCTCATCATAATCATTTAACAACAGCAATCCAATCTGCCTTGTATGTTCATCAATTATCAATTATGAAACTTATTAAATTCAGAAGATTACAAATGTTAAAAAGAAGACACTTGCACCTTAATTTGCAAAGTAAATCTGCTGAAAATGTAACCGCAGCACCAAGAAGAATAGACGACAGCAATTAATCCACACTTGCAATGATGACTTCAAGACTTATCCAAGGCGTAACCCCAGTCCACTCGCAACAGCAGCAACCTCACCCAACTCTTTCAGCCAACTTCCGTACAGCATGTACGGTCTGCACAAAATTCTGTACCACCCTTCTTGAAATCCGTACAGCAGTCTTGAAGAATTATGCAATTTTATTCCAACAGCTCACACAAATTCTGAACAATAACTCTCACAATGCTTATCAATTTTTTAAGAGTTCTCTCCAAGGTATGAAGACCAAACTCTCACAAACCTTTGTTTCTTCCTTGAGACTGTACGACAGCTTGGTTAAATGTCTTCAAATACAAAATGCTGCTCACAACTTTTAAAATACAAGCTCCAATCAATTGCTAACAAATTTGCAAAGAATTCTCTCCAAGAACTGAAGACCAAACCCTATCTCCTTGAGAATTTCGAAATTCTTCACAAGGCAAGACTTCTCCAACTCTTCAATTTCATAAAATGATCAATGGATGAATTGCTTTTGCCCAAAGCATTGCTTTTATAATAAAAGATATTTTCTCTCTCACACACTTTTCACTTACAAAAGACTTTGCTTTATGTGCACATTTGAAATATAATAAACTATTATATTTCTTTCCTCTTTAATGATGAAAAAAAGACCCTTTCATTAAAATAACCATATTTTGACACATAGGGTCCTTGTTTTATGAGCTTAGGATTTAAAACTTCTCAATCCAGTTCCAACGAGCTATAACACTAAGATGCCCACAATACATTCCCAATAAAAATTACAACCTTAGCCGATTTAATTTAATAATAATCATAATTCACCCATCTTGCAAAAACGACTGAGGAAGCATCAGAATCAAAATTTGACAGCACAAGAGTGATCATGATGAGGAAAGATGAATGAACCTGACGGGGTGACTTACTAAAAATAGATGCTCTCTCCAAGAATCTTGGAGTCCAAACCGAAAGCTGGAAATAAAATCTGAAAGCATCATATAACTCTTCTAAATCATCTGAGCTCAGTAGAACCATATGATGACTTACTAAAAATAGTAAGTCCCTCAAAATGGGGCCAAAACCCACAACAGGGTCTTCTAATCATCAAAATTAGCCTACAAGGACCCAATGGTAGGCTAAATCCACTAACTCCAATGCTCGCTCAAAATGGGGACATTATAGTCCTCCCTCCCTGAAATTGCTTGTCCCCAAGCAATCTTAGAAAACAAAACACAGAAGTCAACCTATATCGCAAGGATATAATGGAGTAATGTCCCTATCATCACCACACTCTAGCAAAAATAATTCCAACATTAATAGTACCAACTGCAGTGTCTGAGAAACTGAACTCAACACTTGAACTGATGATGCTGAGACAGGAACATCACATGGGAGTAAATCAACCGTGAGTAACTTACACAGAAGCAACTCAATTGGCAAACTGGACTTGTCCCCAGTCTGTGTGCCAACTAAACTATCATACCAATCATCAAAAAGATGCACTGATGAGCTTTGCAACTGGTAAATATCCTGCATTCGAGGATCAAAAGTGAGACTATATGCACTCCTCATGTGTACACCTCTGTAAACTGCTCAGCAAAATCTGATTGGCATCCTGTAAAATTTGTGTGATCATCCGGTGTACGGAAAAGATCCCAATCATCATCATCATCATCACTCATCAACTGAAAGGGATCATCGCTGAACTCAAACAATGGATTGTCATAAGACATAGTGACATCCACATCAAATAAATGATTGTTCACAAAGTGAATAGCTCCCGCCTGCTGATTTGAATAAGATATCTGTGAGCAATGAGAGACATGATGTGTAACCTGCTGTATCTGAATGAAATCATGCCTTTGTAACTCCTCTCTATCTACCGCACAAAAGGACATAGTGCGTAGACTTCCCTCAGCAAAACCAGGTAAAACATACTCCCTGCCTTGGTACTCAAATGCTTCCCTATCCTCATCCGTGAGTCCCTGCAGAAAAGGATCCTGGAACCCACCACCATCGGCTGACAACGTTGAGTCCACACCCAAAGTCTGATATAAAAAACCAGAAACACTCTAGCACCCAACATCTTCACTCTCAACATCAGAGGTATTTGTGATGCTAGTATCAACATCATCTATCTGAAACCCCTCTGCTATCTCTGGCTGCATACATGACTCAATGTCATCACACGAATCACCTACATTGTGGCATGAATCTATGTCACCTGACTCATCTGTAACACTCCCATCATGAGTGTCATCACTGGGTAGCTCCATGCTCACATCCTCAATACAGGAAAAGACTACTGTCTCTTGTATTGACTCCACACTGCGACTGCAGTCATAAACATCAGAGCTGTCAGAGCTCATATACTCCCCGTAGACCTCAAAAATAACACCATCATCTAAGGTGTCAGAATCCAAAGTGGTATCTACAACATCCTCCACTCGCACACTATCCATGGCATCAACAATAGGCTCACATAAAGGACTGTTGTCCTGAAAATCAGACCTTGTGTCACTAACTTTGATAGGCTCGGGATGCTGAAACTCAATACCACTATCTGACAACAAGATAGGCACATCCACATGTCCCTGAAAAAAGTCTCCACTTGCCGGTGTACAAATAGAACTAGTGGCTGACCTACTGAGAACATGATCATCTCCACAATGGTCAGTGGCTGCTGAAACTCATCATGAAGATTTCTAGATATCTCACCTGCGAGAACATCCAATTTCACTTCCTGCAGTCTTCGTGGGGAAGACTTCTTGAAAAAGGAAACCATGAAACTAGTTGCTCTGTCAACAGTGGCTGGATCTGCAAGTTGGGCTTTTAGCCTTTCTTGTGTTTGCCTCAATTTCTCCATTTCATTTTCCAAGGCACTTGATTGTTTCTTGTAACATGACACACTGCTAGACTAGTTCTCATATTTACCTGATTTTCTGTATTTATCCATGATTGAAATAAAACTAGAGTGTTGATCACTCTCAAATCAAATGTGGGAACTCAAGATTTCCAAACCCCCCAAGATGGCAAGAAACATGCTTTGATACCATTGTGATGAGCCCAACTGGCTCTCTATTGCATTTATGCTCATATCTCAATTTAATTGCAATTTTTACTAAGTTCCAAAAAACTTATAATTTATTTTGCAAATTTCCAATTAAAATCATAGATAGAAAATGACTGAATTTCTCATCATAATTATTTAACAACAGCAATCCAATCTGCCTTGTATGTTCATCAATTATCAATTATGAAACTTATTAAATTCAGAACGTTACAAATGTTAAAAAGAAGACACTTGCACCTTAATTTGCAAAGTAAATCTGCTGAAAATGTAACCGCAGCACCAAGAAGAATAGACGCCAGCAATTAATCCACACTTGCAATGATGACTTCAAGACTTATCCAAGGCGTAACCACAGTCCACTCACAACAGTAGCAACCTCACCCAACTCTTTCAGCCAACTTCCGTACAGCATGTACGACCTGCACAAAATTCCGTACCACCCTTCTTGAAATCCGTACGACAGTCTAGAAGAATTCTGCAATTTTATTCCAACAGCTCACACAAATTCTGAACAATAACTCTCACAATGCTTATCAATTTTTTAAGAGTTCTCTCCAAGGTATGAAGACCGAACTCTCACAAACCCTTGTTTCTTCCTTGAGACTGTACGACAGCTTGTTTAAATGTCTGCAAATACAAAATGCTGCTCACAACTTTTAAAATACAAGCTCCAATCAATTGCTAACAAATCTGCAAAGAGTTCTCTCCAAGAACGAAAGACCAAACCCTATCTCCTTGAGAATTTTGAAATTCTTCACAAGTCAAGACTTCTCCAACTTTTCAATTTAATAAAATGATCAATGGATGAATTGCTTTTGCCCAAGCATTGCTTTTATAATAAAAGATATCTTCTCTCACACACTTTTCACTTACAAAAGACTTTGCTTTATGTGCACATTTGAAATATAATAAACTATTATATTTCTTTCCTTTTTAATGATGAAAAAAAGACCCTTTCATTAAAATAACTATATTTTGACACATAGGGTCCTTGTTTTATGAGCTCAAGATTTAAAATTTCTCAATCCGGTTCCAACGAGCTATAACACTAAGATGCCCACAATACATTCCCAATAAAAATGGCAACCTTAGCCGATTTAATTAAATAATAATCATAATTCACCCATCTTGCAAAAACAACTGAGGAAGGATCAGAATCAAAATCTGATAGCACAAGAGTGATCTTGATGATGAAAGATGATGAATGAATCTGATGGGGTGACTTACTAAAAATAGATGCTCCCTCCTAGAATCTTGGAGTCCAAACCGAAAGCTAGAAATAAAATCTGAAAGCATCATATAACTCCTCTAAATCATCTGGGTTCAGTAGAACCATATGATGACTTACTATTTATAGTAAGTCCCTCAAAACGGGGCCAAAACCCACAACAGGGTCCTCTAATCACTAGAATTAGCCTACAAGGACCCAATGATAGGCTAAATCCACTAACTCCAATGCTCGCTCAAAATGGGGACATTACAAACTCCATGTGACCTTCACGAGTGGTTAGAATTTGCAAGTAACTATTGTGCTATGTGAAATTTTTGAATGCAAAATCAAGAAAGCAAAAAATGTTATTTCATTGGAGCTTATTTTATGACTTAATTTTCTTTATTTGAATCTGATGCTTATGACTTCTAGATTTTTCCACATCTGACTTGCTTTTGTTTACTGTCCTGAATATTCTTTGTAAGCTGAAAAAAAATTGTTGTTATTTTTTATTTCATATTTTGCAGAAGTTACATTAGGACCTGTAATATATTGAGCTCTTAGAATATTATTGATAGTTGTACAAGAGGTAAGTGTTTGAACAAAGTAAACAAAGTAAGCAAATCCTCGCCACAATCTCAAGTTAGCTGATTATTGGAACTAGCTCAATTATTTTTAAAAGAAAAGATTTATTGTCAGATTCCATGTGGCTAAAGACAACGTTGATCATTTGAGCTAGAATAGCATATGTTGTAGCCTATTAAGATTAGTTTAATGTTATGCTTTCAAAATTGTACATTATTACTCAACAACAAGAAATATAGTTACATGAGCTCAACTTGAAGATGGAATTTTCTGGTTCGTGAGATTGGATGTGGATGGAAATCTTAGAATATACATTCAATCTCCATCACAACAATTCCCAGATACAGAAATATTTTCCATATTCTTTCAAGATGTGTGCAAGCTTCCCAACATATGTGGATCACTTGGCATTTGTAGTCCAAGAGGTATTTGTAAATGTGAGAATAAAAGCATATTTGAATAGTCCCAATCCAAACTTGGATGCATTCCTAGAAAAAAGTCCATATGTGGTGCTTCAAACCAATTAGTAGAGTTTGAAGGAATTGATTATTTTTCAAACCCATACATGCAACAAAGTATTTCCACCCTTGCAAAATGCAAAAATTCATGTCTGTCAAATTGGTCTTGTGCGGCTGCCTTCTTTTGGGGAAATTCTAAGGCCTGCCATCATTATCAAGAGGTCAAATCCTTGCACAATGTTTCGGATTAGAGCATCAGAGAAAATCACACCAAGAACCCTCGGATTAAATGATACCCTACCGCAATAGACACATATACCCTTCTTAAACTTAGCAGAAATGAACACCCACAAAAACCCCCAAATTTCCTACATCTCCACCAAAGACTAAAACTCAGGTAATAATCAAACAATCAGATTAAAGGACGAGGTTGAACATTGATTCTTCGTTAGTTAAACTGTAAAAAGTCATACAAATTCTAATATTTTTACCTGGAGTGTCAAGGATGGGAGTATTGGTAGCTACAAACTGCATTCTCCAGCTTCACCGAGATGCCCTCCACATTGATGTTCTCACGCAGATGGAATTGAAATTATTTAGCGTTCCTTGCTTTGGACTTACCCTTGATGGTGAAGGTGGTTAAAAAAACATTTTGAAAATTTTGGATTTATTAAAAAAACATTTGTCAATGTTCATGGAATTCTGACAAAAATATTGATCGTCGAAATTCCAATGAACATCAGGCAAATTTTTTTTAAAAAGTGAAAGAATCCGACAATACATCTAATTATGCATCTTTCCTCGGAAAATTTTGTCGGAAATTGTAGTCAAATGAGTTAGTGTTTCTCTATTTTTTCAAACAATGCTCTTTTTTTAAATTTTTTTTTAATCTTGTAACACCAACTTAATAGAGCAACCTATAATAATTAACTTCTTTGCCAAACCAAGATGAATGAACATAATGGATATAAATCACATTAAGATATTCAAAAATATAGTTTTCCACTTTCAAACAATAGCTTGACAAATTTATCTTCTAAGGAGATTTTACAAATTTGAAGAACTCTGCAATGCAATGTGAGATACCCTGATGACATCTCCAACCTGAATTGGGTTCTTGTCCAATTCCAAAAATTCCTAAGGGTTTCCGTCCTTAGATGCTCTCAAATCTCTCCAAGAGAATAATAACTCCAAGCTTATCTTGAAAACCCACACCCCCTTGGCCTTTTTGCCACATGCTTTTTATAATCACTTAAAAGTACATAAAAGGGGGACAACTTAAGTCTTTTGGGTAGGAGCCACTTAAGTTGCATAAAAAGATGTGCCAACAACTTAAAATCACGTAATTCACTTTAGTTGCATAAAATGATGTGCCCACAACATAAGAATAGCATAGAATACAAGTTCACTTAAGTTACATGAAAAGATGTGCCCACAACTTAAGAATAACATAGAATACAAGCCAAAGACTACATACTTATCCAATAATGCTCTACATTCTCTTCCTCTTGGGTAATCCAAGGAAAAGACAGCCTCATTGTTTGAGTTGGGGACACTGCAAATTGTCATAACATCCAACTTGTGGGTGACCAGACTTGAGTAGTTTTATTTAAACGCTAAAATTCTGCTCTAGGATCAGCTAAACTGTAAAAATTGTGATGAAAGTTTGTTACAAGTGACTATGATGTATGTTTTTCTTGTTATACAAATTCGTGTAATTAATACAGGCATTTTCTAGTGGCTTCCATGTATTTATTGTCACATAATGCAAAATTTCACTGAAAAACACGTGAACAATTTAGAGATATGGATATAATTCAAACATGATTTTGATTCTTTAGGCTAGGTGAGCTTTTTTGTGTAGAAGAATCCTAAACATATGTTGTTTACAAACATGTTTTGTTGTTGATCAGGTCTGCAAACAAGTTGGCCATGAAGCTGGGTTCAAAGGAGCTACTTATATTGACTGCCCAAAGAAGCCATGTTTTTTGTGTAAACAACCTGGTAGTATCTTGTTTCTTTCTATGTTTGTTTGAATTTTGTATTGCTATTAGACCTCTCTTATTGGCTGGAAAATACTTTGTCAAAAACTGAGGGTTACTAGATCTTTTGTTAAATCTAATTGTTATTTAATTATTGTGAATTTAAAGGACATACGACTATCACATGCCCACACCGCATAGCAACAGAACATGGGGTTGTTCCTGCCCCCCGCAGATGCATACTAGGTCCTTTTGACTTTGTATATGAACGTCAGATCAAAAATCATATTAACAAGGTATAGTACTCTCCTTTATGTTATAAGTACTTTTTTTTTAGTTCATGTTCTAGCTATGTTTTATTCCAATTTTCTGCTGACAAAACCCTTGCATTTACTAAATGAGAAAAATGAGGTGATGTGTATCCCAAATAATTAGTAGGCAAATGTATTTGTGTTTATTGTAAATTTAGTACAAAGCCTAACTTTTTATCAACCGTTGCTTGCATTTGTTTGTCTCTAAGTCGAATTTTGCCCCTATTTTTGTAAAATATCGGCACAATTGAGTGTTCTTTAAAGAAGTGCTATTTTGCAAGTGAGTGAAAAAGAGTTTATCATTTGCTATTTAGGAACTCAAATTTCTACCTTATCTTTTGTCATTACTCTTAGTTTGCCTTAGGATTAGTGTCCTTGGTGGAGTGTGTTGTCATTGACCATGTTGGTAATTGCCACTCTCAGTTGTGGCAGAGTTTGAAGGTCTACCACCTTGATTGGTACAATTGTCTATAACACCTGTTGAACTTTGTTTTTCTCTGACTCTAGTTGCATTGATGTACTTGTAGTTCCATTGGAGGTTATTCACTCCTTTGCCATCACTTGTTTTACTTCTGCTCTATCTTCTTGGAGTTGTTCCTTCTCTGTACGAGAGTCCAAGTACACTGCTTTCTTTTTATGCGCTCTTGTGATTTCTAGAATTGCCTCGTCTTGTTCCTCCACGTCCAACATATTAATACCCTTTTCCTTTAGGTTGTTTGTGTTTTCATGGTCACTTAGTCCACACTAGTTGCACAATACATGTACGTTGTCTTTCTTATTTTGGCAGTCTCTCGCAAAGTGTTTCTATTCGCTACATTGTTAGCACTATATGATAGAAGGTCTTGTGGAGTCTTACTGTATTTGATTTCGCCCTCATTGATTTGTATAAGCGCCTAGTGATACATTCTATGTTTTGATGGAGTAGACTCTCGCTATGTGAAGAGTACTTGCGTACTCCTAGTCTTTAAATTATGTGGACACTCCTTTATTGAATAACCCATCACTTGGAAAATCTCACAACACCTGTCTAGGACTATTACCTTTCATGTGCCCCTCAATTTTGCACTCATACACAAAAGTCTATTAATTTCTTAATTGGTTCCTTTTGGCCTTCAATTCTTTCATCATTCTCATCCTATCTTGTTGTAGGGCATGGATTGTTGTCGATTCATCATCACTACTATCTTCGGTGCTCTTGTCATCGTTTGTCCTCCTCTTGTTTCAGGAGGATGTTTTGTTTTCATTCTCAATGCCCATCCCCTGATTATACGCATTGACGTACAATGATGGAGGTACCACCTTCATTTTCTTTCTCAGTGAAGGGATTAGTCCCTTGATAAACCAATGCTTCTTCAATTTGTCCACCGGTTGGTTCTCCAATTTTACCAACAATTCCTTGAGGCTACGACTGTAAGCTCGTACGTTCTCATGTTTCCTTTGTTTGGTGTTGTAAATTTTGACAACTATCTCATTTTTGTCGCGTAGCGTTTAAACTCGACCTTGAACATCTTCAATGCGTCTTAGGAGGCTATGGATGAAGCATCCAATTCTTTGAACCAGTCAATGGCTACACCTTGTAACATTGCTAGAGATGCTCTTAGCCAATAGTCCTTGACCTCTTGATCACTTGCTATCCAAATAGCCTTGCACGTCTTGTAGTGCCTCATAGGATCTTTTGACTTGTTCCCCGTGAACTTTGGTAGTTTCTGCTGATCCACATTTGGACTTGGCGGAGGAGTCACCATCTCTCACCTTCTTGCTCCCTTATATGCCGAACTTGGGTGGACTGTTCCGACTGCTATGTTCTGGTGCTTTCCATTCACTTTTAGCTACACACGCATCCTCTACACGTCCACCTCCATCATCCCCAACACCTCAAATGCTTTTAGGCTTTGACTCGTTCTTGCACTCCTTTTGTCCAAGGGACACACATGAATCGCTTGAATATATAATAAAGACATATATAAGTCAATAATGTTAATCAACATATATTAATATTAAATGATCATAAAATTAATGTAATATTAATAATATTAACATTATTGATACATTTTATGTATCAATTATAATGTGTCATTTAATAAATATTATCAATTACATTTTATGTATCAATTATGATAACCGGTGATATGAATAACCGACAATAGTAAGTAATGAACGTGAGTCAACAATATTACTCGCGTCAATAATAAAGGAATCCATTAACTGACTTTGTTAATACTAAATATTAAATACAAATAATATATGTAACGAATGGTAATCGACGATACAAAGCGTCGGCAACACGAAAAGTATGGTCACGACTCTTAAACATATATATATATATATATATATATATATATATATATATGGGTTGAAAGATATGAGAACGGGATACATGAAGAAGTAGTGAATTTCTAATACGTATGCAGTGATATATAATCTTAGTGACAGGCATCGACTGGAGTCTTACATTAAAAGAAACAGCGTAAATACAAATAAAGGAACAATCCCATTAAGAGTCTTAATGTTGGCCACAAGTCTATGTGGTGAGTGGCTATCGACTGAAATATAAAGCGATCAAGATGACCATAGACAACGTGGATTATCAACAGATATATCTAATACAAAATTCCTCTTAGTTTCTCAATGGAAATATGAGACATTAGAGCTTTAACATGATTCTCAAATGACCAGAGCTCATAACAGTAAGTTCGATTGGGAAGGAAATCGATAAGGGGAAAGAGAAACCTGTAAAGACATCGAACGTGATAATGAAGAGAGAATATAAAGGATTGATCCCGATCTCATGAAGAAATTAGAGAACATATAATATACTTGGTCCTCTACGTTGGAAATAGAGAACAAAAAGAATAATAAGGAGAGGGCATAAAGCACTGCTTATAGTTGATATTCGAAAGAGAAGAGAATACGTAATTAGTATAATGTTGACAAGTACCATATGACATACTTATATTGATATGAGGTATCTTGTCTATTAATTAATAATGATTTTCAGGAAGTTATATCTAATTAAGGATATGGAAATGTATCAATTACGTTATATATATATATATATATATATAGGTGTAATATATATATATCTGAATTATATAGATAATAAAATATCCAAAGTATTAAATATAAATCTTAATTATTTACAAATTATATATATATATATATATATATATATATTAGACTATATAATCTAATGGTTTAGAATATTTGGTATATATATACGAATAATAACTATATGGAATAAATATATTTAAGACATGTTCCTTAAGCCAAAGGTGAGTTAGGAAGGGAAAGCACCTAAGGGGCCACAAGTATGGAGAATACGTGGATATGATCCAGGTTCTGCCTAAGATCCCTTTAGGTCCTCTTGACCCTTACGCTAACCACCCAAGACTCAATAACTACAATCATATCCTGTGTAAGATGAGATGAATTAGGGAGGGCAAGCACCCAAGGGGGTTCAGTTAAGGAGAATACGGGAATTACGGTCCCGATTCTACCTAGAACTCCTTGAGTCTTCTTGGCCCTTACGCTAATCATCTAATGTCTTAACGATTGACACTATCTATAATTAATCATCTCAACTCTTGAATAGAATAAATATTGAAATCTATTATGCTATAATTATTATCTTTATTAATGATGGTTTCTCTTGTTTCTAGATGACAAGTAGGGACATTTCAGCAAGTTTGGATCTTGCCAGCTTGTTGGGTGAATGTAGAGTTGTGTGTACTTCCATTTGGTTTAGTTTTCAGTTGGGCAGCGTGATGAGTCATCGTGGAAAACTTGCTTAAGGATTCACAGGTTTTGGAAAGAGTTTGAACAGTCACAACATAAGATCAATTGTCAATTGCAGCAATTAAATGATAAAATTTCAAAGAGATTTGGGTATTTTGGTGAATCATCTCCATCTATTAGAACACGTAAGAGTCCTCATGTCTTATCAACATATAAAGAAACTATGGCCAGCTATGACAAGTATTATACTCTTCCTCAAAAGATACATGATATGCTTTCTTTCACACAATTCTTGGGTATACCAGATGAGGATGAAGATGAATTGATGTTTTCAATTCCATACTAGCAGCGGAAAGGGAAATAAACCATTGGGAAAAGTGAAGAGATTTATGTGCAAGAACAAGAAAAGGAAGAAGAATAACTTGTTTGTAGCTTGCAGCCTACAAGTGATCACAATGAATGAAGAAATCAGTCATCAGGTGGGAGTTCTAATGAAGAAACAACTTCGGATCAAGTGGAGTTTCATAGCACACCATTGAGTCATCATGTTGATCTCAAAGTGGAAGCAGTTACAACCATGGATCAACCCATTGGAGATGTGGAAAACAAGATACCAAGGTATGACCATAATTCTGAAATTCATAACAACAGTAACACAATTTCTCTTTGTCAAGATATGATAGCTTTTGATCAAGAAAAGGACTATGATTTTCATCCTACATTTGAGGGTACACATGGTGCAAGCATGGGTCAAGATGATGTGAATGATACACCCCATTATAAATAAGATTTTGTGTATTTTGGGGCAGCAGATATAGAGCATTGTCAAAGACTAAATAAAGATTGGTTGTATAGAGCTACCCAAGTGAAATTGCTTGCTGCCGAAGCAAGACAACATTTGCAAGAGGTCAAGGAAAGATGCAATCAACTTGATAATGCAAGAAGACAAAGAGAGTCATACATCAGATCTTTATTCTTTCCAAGGGAAGAATGTATACAGGATGAGCAAGTAAAGAAAAATCTCATAGGCAACGAGACAAAGGTTGAATTCAGTCCTAATTTTCAGATTGGGAACAACAGTGATATACTCCACCTTTCTCATAACATTGCCACTGATAGTTACGAAGAAATTAATGGTACCATTCCTATTATTGATGGACTACAAGAGGCAAGTATGGTGCACGATGATTTTTATGATGTCTCTTATCCGAGGATTGAGTTTATTCATATTGTTACAATTGGTGTTGAGGGGCATGAGTTACCTAATTCAGAGTTTCCAAATGAGGTAGTTGATCATTCTCACGATGGTGATAGTGATTTTGTTGATGTCTCTCTTAGTGGGCCAATCACTCTAGAGACATCTTTGTTGAGCAGTGATGACATGCATGCTTCATTTGTGAGTTTGTCACCCATTTCTCTTGATATGGCAGCAATGTCATTGTTGATTAGTGACTTGATAGTTTTCGTTTCCTTACGGATTAGTGGCTGCCCTAGTCAGAATCATGTAGCATGCCCTAACTTGGCATTGACAACTTCAACGATTCATCAGTATGAGAGTACTGAGAGGTTTATCTTCTGGATAGAGATGGAGTATGGGGTGATTTCTGTGGATTGGCATTGGTTGGATGACATATTTGATGTAATGTTGGTTGCTGGTCTGAGTTATGATAGCAAGACAAGGTGGCCACTTGTGTGGATTTCTTGGCATGTGGGTTTTCATTCTCACATTATTTGGATGCTCTGCATACACAGATGGTTACCTTATGGTGATTAGTTGAGATGTTCTTTCTACATCTCATATAGCAGGGTCTATATTTTGATGTGGGATTTGGGTATTGATTTGCTTGGTACATTATTTCATATGGATTCCCATATGTTGCTTCATGGTTGGTGGTGTTTGGACAATTATATTAGAGTGGAGTAGCTGGTTGTATTGTTAGAGCCAAAGGCCAGGCTTAGGTTCTACAACATGATTAGTAGTTTACTGGGTGCTAGTCATTGCTGTACTAGCATCACAAAGTTGATGGACTTTGTACCCATGGCAATATTCAGTTAGGGTTATATGACACATTTCAAGATTGGTAACTTCTGGGTTGATCTTGCTGACATCTTCTGTAGCAACTTTTTGACAGGGTTTGATCTTCCTCACGTAAGGGTCATCATGAGGAGAGATATCGAGGTTAATCTGTTATGGTTGAGCATGTTATTCTTTCAGTTACCCAAGATTGCATTAGGTGTTGGGATTTCTGTTATGGACCTCACTGAGATGCATTGGTAGTATAAGTTTACAGTTATATTCATAGGGGCGCATCGTTAGCATGGTGGGTTCCTTTTGAGATAGGTTTGGAATCCTGACATTGACATGTGTAGTACATTTCTCCAGTGGATCCATGATGAGTTGCTTCACTTTGGGTGAATCGATGTTTATATCAGAGTAGCACATCGGATTGGTGGAGCGACGTGTCTTGGGTTGGTATGGGATCCAGGAATTAGTGTTCAGTGTGGAAGTGCACATTGCTTGAGGACAAGCAATCTCCAAGAAGGGAGGACTCTAATGTCCAATTCCTAGGTGATAGGTAGATGAGTAGAGGTTGACCTTAGGTCAACAATATGGTTTGGGAACTCATTCAGAGGGTCATGGATCTTTGCAGGGGCTCTGTGAGCCATTTCACACTTTCAAAGGGAAGCTCCTACATTTTAGGGAGGTCTAATTTTTAGGGAGAATTTGGCAATTGACTGGTTGGCCACCCGAAGGACCATGGAGTAGAGAAGGATCCTTTTTGAGTAGTTTCAAGTGTTTGGAGATAGGTTCCTACTTTTTAGGGCAGATCCCTACATTTGAGGAGGAATTGCTAGTTGGTTTGCATGAGTCGGGCATCATCATTGATAAGAGGGCTTCAATCGGAATTCAGTTATGAGTCTAGATGTGCATTTTATGAATAAATTGGAAAATATTTAAATATGTTCCTAAGTTGGACTAAATAAAATAATATTAAAGTGAACTAATAAAGTCACTTTATTATTAAAACAAAATATAATAAGGCTTGGGTATTTTCCTAAGTAATAAAATAATAAGTTATTATTGAGAGGGGCCAATTTTAATAATTAATAAGGGCCTTGAAGTTTTAATTCCTGGGAAGAGGATTTTTTTTTTATAATATATATTATAGATCGTTTACAAACCTTGTCTTGTGCTCATTCGAGCAACAACATGAGACTTACAAGCTTATTCAATCAACAAACTAAGACAAATACGAGCTCCTTACGAGCAACCACACTAGAAACAACAATTGGAAGACCAAGATTCACAACTTAGATACCACCTTTTTACAATGAGACAAATGCAACCAATGGAAGACTAAGAGTCACAACTTAGAATTCCACAAAGATGTCCCTCTTGGGATTTGAACCAGGGTCTCCACAATGAGAACTCATTGCTTCAACCAACTAAGCTAAACCCCTTGGACTGGGAAGAGGAATTTTAATAAAATAAACTTCATTAATAAAGGTGTGAAACCCTAAATAGGATTCCAACCACTTGGAGGAGGGAGAAAAGTAATAAAAAGGAGATGAGGCTTCATTTTACGTTATTTTTCATAGCTCTTCTTGGGAATTGAGGTTTTCTACTTTAAATCAGCAGTATTATACTTTGAGGAACGAAAACTCCTAGAAGGCAGGTGGGTTTGGACGCAACCCCAACTCACTGAATTGAGGAATTCATTCAAGATTCCTGTTTGTGCATCAATTTCAGGCTTATAGCAGCAGGTATAGACTTTGGACAGTAGATTTGTGGAGGCAATTAAGGCAGCTGTACCTTTCTGAAGCCCCCACGTGGCTTCCCCTTGCTGTCCGTACCACTTTGGAGGTACCTATGGTGCCAATTTCATCAAACAATAGTTAGGGTTTGGTAATTGTAGGAAATCCGTTGCCAGCAGTAGTAATTAGCAAATAAGTGCTTTCAACAGGATACAACAGACATATGCATTGTGGAAAAAGAGGTCAAATTCAATAATCTTGCTTGGAGGGCAGGCAAAATATTTAGCAGTTCAGTCTATTTGTGTAATAATTGTTTTTTATAATTATAGTAGATGCAAATTGAAACTTCCTAGGGGCACCTAGATTGTGATATTTTCCAGATCCATCAGGAAAACACTCACTTCCAAGCTTAGTGTTGGACTCCTGGTATGCTACTTGCCATTCTGGTGGAATAAATCTCTCATATTTGGAATTATTATTTTGCTGTCACATAAATTAGAATTCTGAAATTGTTTACCAGTCAAATATTTCATTGCATTTTGCATTCAAATATAAAAAATACCCCCCCAAAAAAACCCACCAAAAACACAAAAATCAGAAAAGTGAAAAAAACCAAAAAAATTAGACAATCTTCATCATTTTGCTGGTCAAACAAAATTTAGGGAAAAAACCATCAGATAATTGTTCAAAATCCTATCTGGGATCTTTCACCGTCTGTTACCATAATCTTCTATTGAATGTAGCTTTTGTTATATCCAATAGGTTAAAGTCATCCACTAGTTTCCAAATGTAACACGTGCAAATGTTGTCAGCCAGTCTGACAACATAGTCCATCACAAATTCACCATGCACACTAACAATCTACAAGCTAGCTTGTTGACTCGAAAAGATTTACCTACGCCTCTTCACCATTCCAAGGTTTGAGCACCATTCCAAGGTTTGAGCCAAAACTTGGCTCGCCTACCGTTCCCATTCTTCCACATCAAATGATTGATAGTAATGTGTCTGCTGTTCCACATGAATTTCCAGATGGTAGAAATTCTGGAAGGATCATCATTGTCCATATATTTCTTTTGAATTATTCAACACCATAGTTTTTTTTGGCTCCTTATGAACTTTCCAGATCAACTTGGCACCCAGAGTAGTGTTTAGTTTGTCCGCTTTTCTTAGCCTTGCTGCTCCCTGATGTTTTGGAAGACATGATGTATCCCAATTGATTAATGGTATCTGTTTCTCCTTTTGAGACTCCTCCCACAATTTTTTGCATAAAGCCCTCTATGCTGGAAACAACTTTATTTGTCACCTTAAAACATGACATCACATAATTTAGAACTGCCAGGACAACTTTAATCATTAAAATTCTTCTTGTATGTGTGAGCCATTTGTTCTTCCTTGCTGCCATCTTATTCCTACAATTGTTAACTGTTTCCGCTCAACGAGCAATTCTACTTCTGCCAACAATCAAAGGGGCACCCAAGTGTTTTGACAGTTATTCAGAAATAGAAAATCTGAGATGATTAGCAATCTTTCTTTGGATGGTTTTTTCGTGTTGAAGAAAAAAATCTCTGATTTTTGTGTGGAAGATTTCTTTTTAAGTGCATTTTTTATTACCTCCACCTCTCATTGTAGCTTCGTTAAACAACATTGTGTCATTTGCAAACTGGGCATGAGAAATATTTACCCCTTCTGCAACTCTGATACATTTCCACATATTTGTTTCCCTTAGCTTTTTAAAGAATTCTTCCCATAGGAATGGAGTTGAGTTTTGGTTGGCGATAGAGTGCTCTGCAAGTTGGCCTGAAGGTTTTGGTGTTCGTGCCGTCGCTGTTTGCAGGTGGAGGGACTCGTGGATCCTCCGTACTGCTTCCGTGGCAGCTTCCTCGGTTTTTGGATGTTGTGTCCTCTTTTTTCTGCTTCGTGTCTGTTTGCATTTATTTCCTTTTCTTCCTTCTTTTTTGTTGCTCGTGTGTTCTGTCTTTCCCTTCGTTCTGCCTCTCCGTTTCATTATTTTTTTCTTGGCTTCGGCCCTGGTTCGTTTGTGGTTGCTTTTATTATTTGCAATGAAGGCCATCTAGTGCTAGATCTTGTTTGATTTGCCACGATTTTTTCTGATGGCCGTAGAAGGCATTCATGATGGAAAAGATGGGCAAGGTAGTGATAAAAGGGCAGGAGGTATTCAGGATGGTTGCAGAGAAACAAACAAACCTTCCTACAATGCAGTTGTGGCTGAGGAAACGGTTTTGCCAGAGTCAGCTTAGTTTGAAGGGGTCAAGGAATATGGAGGAGGACCTCTCAGACCCAATGGACATTGACATGGAGGAGAAAACAATGAGTCTGCAGCAGATTGCTTTGGAGGAGAGAAGGAAGGAGGAGAGGAAGGTAAGATTCCACAACTTGGTGCTAAGATCCTTGCTCTCTCTCCGAATGTAGACATGGTAAATGCTATAAAAGCCGAACAATCTCGTCTAAAAAACATTGCTTTCTTTTATGTTTGTATGGATATGAAATTTTTTCCTGCTAGAAAATTTCTAGATGATTGGATTGGTAATATCTGGGAAAATAAGCTTGGCATTAATGTTAGTTTTAGCCAAATGGTACAAAAAGGATTGTTTGTTATTTTTTTCAAGAATCATGCTATGCAAGAAAAAGTGTTAAATAAAGGTTACTGGAATGTTGGGCAAACGATGTTTAGGGCTCTTCCTTGGTCCCTTGGCTGCAAATCCGAGAATGTCCTAGCCCGCTCTTCTCCAGTTTGGATAGAGCTTAGGAATGTGCAACCCGAGTTTTGGTAGTTTATTCCCCACCTTAAACCTCTCGGCTCTGTCCTTCAAGTCGAAGAAGCCAAAGTTACCCTTCCACATCTCAACGCCTGAGCTTTAGTCATTCTTAACCCTGATGTTGTGTTCCCCGATGAAATTTCTCTTGATATTGAAGGTAATAGATGGAATTGGGCTATAGTTAAACTTGGGGACATTGGAGCATGTTTTCACTGCAAACTTAATGGTCATAATAGGAAGGACTGCCCTCTGTTGAAGAATTTCTCAAAAAAATTCAATGAAGGCCCTCGGCATGAGAATGACCCCCCTTCCCATGGCTAAGGACAAGGATAATTTGGCCAACAGGAGTACCAATTCGGATAGTAATCCTACCCAAAGAAATGAAAACAGTAATACTAGCATAGCCCAAGAGGTTATTGTCGATGAAGGTAATAGTGATAGTCTCAAGGAAACTCTTAACACCCCTTTGTATAAGTTTGTCTCCTTGTCAAATCTGCTATTTGAAGATGAATTCGAAATTCACACTGTAGTGCAAAACAAGGAACCACATAACCCTTTTGTTTGTCAGCCTTAGTACATACCTATACCTAGAGAGAAAGTTAATGAAGATAATGCTCCTTTTCAAAATGCCCAACAAATAGCCCTCTCCAAAATCAAGAATAATAGCATTGTAACAAGGATTGAACAACATTTGGTTGAACAAGATAAGACTCGCCCTAACACCATGCCTCCCTATAATATGCAAGAAGGATGTGGTGTTGAGAATTTGGATCAGGTATCCCTTGAAAAAGAGCCTGGAGGCATGGAGGAAAGCCCTTCTCTGTCGGCCTTTAGTGAACAAGGAGAAGACGAAGAGGGGTTTGTCGAAGTAATCTCTAAAAAGAAGAAAAAAAAGGAAAACTTATGAAAGAAGCAGCAGTATAAGAAATAGTGGGAAAAATAACAAAGTGAAAAGCAATGAGTTGCCATAATGCTTTAATAGACTATGTAAAAATCAAAGCACCCCCAAATCTTTATGATGATGAACATACATGGTTGGAATGTTAGGGGATTGGAAATGTCGGATATAAAATACATTGTCAGAAACTGGTGTAATAAGGCTCAAAATAGGATATTATATGCCTTAAAGAGACCAAAGTAACTGGTTATCAGGCTCACAACACTCTTAAATTCATTTGGAATAAAGCCACTTGTATATATTCAGACCATATTAGAGGCAAAGGAGGGGTTGCTATATTGATAGGAAGTAATTGGGCTGACAAGTTGATATTTAAAGGCACCTCTCCTTGTCAAAGAGTTATATGGGGGAAGCTCAAAGAGAAGGATCAGGAAGTCGGAATTTGCAACATATATGCCTCAAATGATTACAGAGAAAGAGCTAGTCTTTGGGATTGGTTAGCAAAAAATTTACCTAACACAAAATGGATATTTATAGGAGACTTTAATATGATTGAAAACAAACAGGACAAATGTGGTGGTAATAAGCATGAGTGGAAAGGTAATGAATTTTTCTTTTGGTCTAAATTCAAGAGGAGGTTTCAAATCAGCGATCCTTTGGAGAACATGAAGCAAGAATATAATAATATTTGGTTTTCTTGGTGCAACAATCAGGCCTATAAAAACAGGGTCTATTGTAGATTAGACAGAATTTACTTCAATAAGATATGGTTCGGGCTGAATCAGCAACCTGGGCAAAACCCTGTAGAAGTAGCCCCTGCTAGTCTCTCTGATCATTCTCCAATTCATGTGTGTATCTTCCCCAAAGTCTACTCTAATCAGAACCCCAGATATAAGAGGAAATCCACTTTCAAGCTCAACACATCCCTTCTGGATAATGAGGATTCACTCCAAGCGATTTGGACTATTACTGCCCTGTCTAAGTTATGTAACTCTACCCTCTCTGCCTGAGAGAAGTGGACTCTTTTAGTTCAAACATGGAAAAACCTGTTCCAAATTATAGGGACTAAGGGCGCCATGGACAGGAATCAAAAGGAGAATTTATTTTAGACCAAACTCAACCATATTGAATCTCAGTTGCAAGCTAAAGGCAAGGATCAAGAACTTGAACACTCCCTCATAGACACCAAAGCCAGCCTTAGAAAAATTTAGAATTATAAAATCCAAGGCCAAAAAGTTAGAGCCAAAGCTAGATGGATTAAAGATGGGGACAGAGGGTCCAAGTACTTCTTTAATTTGATCAGAGCAAAACATAACTAGAAGAAATTTCTGGCATCCAAATAGGAGTCACTAAGAACAATCAAGAAACCCCAAGAGCCTTTGTAGAATTTTACAAGGAATTGTTCTCCTCTGAACACAAAGAGGAGAATGTAGAGGCTATGAGCAGATGCATTAAATTAATCCCTCAAAAGGTCGCTCAGGAGCAAGCCAGGGTACTGGATCAGAAAGTCAAAATTGAGGAGATTGATGAAGCCATAGGGTCTTTGGCCAATGATAAATCCCCTGGAATTGATGGTTTGCCTGCTGAGTTCTATAAGAAAAATAAAGAGTTGATCTCTAGTGAGTTGTTAGAAGTCTATGAAGAAGCATTTGAAGTTGGATCATTAGGAGGAAATATTAATAGAGGGTTAATCAAGCTCTTACCCAAGATGGAGACAAGTCTCAGATTAAAAATTGGAGACCTATCACTTTGTTAAATATTTCTTATGAGATCATTGCAAAAATTATGGCCAGAAGAATCAATGATATCCTTAAGGAGGTGGTGTCTGTCACTCAAACTAGATTCATAAATGGCAGATACATACTGGACAACCTCATCACCAATTGGGAAGCCATGAATTGGGCCAAAGTGGATAACCAAAATGTAGCCATGGTCCTTTTAGACTTTGAAAAAGCCTATGACAAAATTGAATGGACCTTTGTGCTTCAAATGTTGGAAACATTTGGATTTCCTAAGTACTTTTGTAGATGGGTCAGCATTTTGTTTAAAGACTCCTCAACAGTGATTGATGTCAATGGTGAACTATCTGACTGCATTCCTCTTGGAAGGTCTATTAGGCAGGGGTGTCCTCTTGCCCCGACACTATATGTCATTGCTGCTGATGCTTTGTCCTTTATTCTCAAGGCTACAAAATTAGGCCCACCAGTTAAAGGGATTCACTTACCCAATAATGATGACCTCCTTATTGAACATTTTGTTGATGACACTGCCCTCTTCTTGGAAATGGAGGAAGAAAACTTTGATAATGCTATTAGTAGGCTCCAAGTTTTTTGCATGGCATCAGGAGCCAAAATAGCCCCCCATAAATCTATTGTCTTGGGTTGGTCAGATCTGCCTCCGAGATGGTTACAAAACAGAGAGTGGAAGTGGTCAGGGCCTTCTACCATTGTAAGATATCTGGGTATCCCCTTTGCTATTAATCTTTCTATTAATGATATGTGGGCATGGATCTATAAAAAAATTGAAAACAAACATTTCAAATGGCAATCACATATGTTGTCTTTAGCTGGCAGAGTGCAAATAGTACAAAAGGTGCTCTCTTTACATGCGGTATATTATGCTTCCACTTGGGTGTTGGCTAATAGTCAAATTAATAAGTTGGAAAAAATCCTGAGAAACTTCTTATGGTCTGATGGGCTTGGAAACAAAAAGAGGCACTGTGTAAAATGGGATTGGTGTTGTACTCCTAAGAAATTGGGAGGGCTTGGGCTGAGGGACCTTACAGCCCAAGGTGTTGCTCTGGCAGTTAATTGGAT
Organism: Chamaecyparis obtusa; assembly: GCA_027943335.1. Lineage (NCBI taxonomy): Eukaryota > Viridiplantae > Streptophyta > Pinopsida > Cupressales > Cupressaceae > Chamaecyparis > Chamaecyparis obtusa. Next base: position 91,036 of record BSBK01005056.1, on the reverse strand, counting down.
TCTCAAGGCACTGAAAGGGAATGAGCCTTGGAAAGTCCTTGTGAGAAACAACATTGCAAGATCCACCATTAAAAGAGGTAAGAAGTGGAAAGATACTCCTCTAATTGATATTGTATTGAGGGATTTCGAGATCCAAGTTTTTGGATCCAGGGCTTTCCAAACCATATGGAAGGCATGATGTCAGGTCAAGCCTCTTATATGTTCAAGAAATGCTATTGGGAAAAATCCTTATTATGTAGTTTTGGATAGGTCTATTTGGTGGGATGTGTATTTAAATGGCAAGCCTCTTGCTTTGACTCAGTGTTGTTTTGCAAAAAATTGACATCAAAAAGGGATCTCTCTAATTTAGGATGTACTGGTAGACAAACAAATGGGTTCCTGGGAAGAAATCAGAGATAAGTTAAATATTCCAAATTCTTAGAAAAAAAAACATTCACTTTGATTTCTAAATCTGTGGGGAGGCACTTCCCTGGTAAACTGTTGAATGCAAATCACATGTTTGACTATATGTGATGCAAGAGCATTTTGGGTTCCTGAAGATCTTTCTTAGTCTTGGAGGAATTCCCTGGCAGAGGGATGCAATACTTTGTATTTGGCAGTTTTCTGAGTTTCTGGGCTGTGATGATCTCTGGAGATCTCTGGGATGTGCGATGAAAGGAGTTTGTTCCTTGATGTATGTGGAAGCTATGTCTAAGGTCGCAACTCTTGAGGTGGCATGGTTTGGGAGATCTTGGATGAACTGTTTAAAAGTTAGAGCTGTCTTTCTTGCCGTCCGAGTAGTATTTTCCTGCAGTTTTGGAGCTGATTGTGGGATGTGGCGCTGTTGATCCTTAATGAATCAGCCTTTGCGCTCTTAGGGCCTTAAAGTGGACCTAAAATACTATCTTTTCCCAAGGGCACAACTCCTAATTCATTATGAGTAAAAAGTTATGCCCATTTTGCTTGGGGACCTATTTTCTACTAGTTTTCACGCGAAACGTGGAGTGTTTCTTCTTGCGTGGTTCCGTGTGATGAGATGGGGCCTTGCGAAGTTAGGGGCATGTTGTTGGGTCATGTGTGGACCTAAATCCAAAGGCGCATTAAGTTTTGGTCATTCTTGCATTAGTTTTGGTTTCTTTCCTTAGACTGGACCTATATTGTAATTAAAGCCTGACTGGCCGACTTGTGGCTTAGCTGGCTATATATTGAGAGCTTGGGTAGATGTTTGGTAGTAGTTGAGTGGTAGATGATCATTAGATCATTAGGAAAGATGTAGAGTATGTAGTGATATGATGGAAGAATAGAGTAGAAGCAGATTTGCGAATCTGGGACTTTGTAGCAGAACTAGTGGCCTGCGGGCTTAGGACAAAAAGGGGTTGCTTGGAAGTGAGAGTACAAGTTTAGATCCTGACTTGGTTGTTCCTATCAGAGGCTGCCTGTTGCATATCTGAACTAGTTGGTGAGATCTTGTTGATACTTTGTTATTTCATTGTAATAGGCCGAAACCCGGAAGGCCTTACAGCTTGGCATGTTGAATGAAATTCTATTTTGAAACATTATAGTGTTGAATTCCGCTGTGCTTGTTTTTGTTATAATTGGCAGTTGTAGGTTTGGATCATCCATTATTGGATCCTCCATCCCTGCCCCGTGTCAATATGAAATGGAACGATGGTAATAGAATAGAGGATTTTTCATGTAAACAAATTTATAATCTACTTAAAGAGGATGCTGGAATTATTAACAGAATTAATCAAAACTGGAAAATTGACTGGTCTAGCACTAGATGGCACTTTATGTTTGATTTTTCTTGGCATTCGAAGGTTGAACCCAAAATTGTTTGTTTTCGCTGTTTGCTTCTCTTGAAGAAAATTGCTGTTGGGTCCTTTTTCTCTCAATATGGTCATCAAAATATTTGTTGTTCTTTGTGTAACTGCCCTGAAACTTTTGAACACCTTTTTCTTGAATGTATATTTGCCAAAAGATTATGGTCTAGTTTTCTTGGTCACTCCTTAGTGTGGAATTGTCCAAATTCTTTTTCATGGCATGAGATTATTATTGGTTTTGTGGAAGCTTTTGATTGTAAGTTGAATATTTTTTGGTCTACCTTAACTGCTGAAATCCTTTGGGTCATTTGGAAGCAGAGAAATGCGGAGATCTTTCAAGCCAGGAAACAGGATCTTACTGAGTTTTTCATTAAACTCACACATCTTAATATTGTCTCACATGTCTCTGCAAGGATAGAAGTACTAGAAGAAAGGTTTATAGCACTAATAAAGGAAGGTGCGATGATTGTATACAAGGACTTTCAGTTCTCCTCTTTTGTTGAATCTTCTCAAGAAGTAAATAGTGAGAGAGTGCTAGCTGTCAACCAGGATGTCACCTTGAGAGTGAATCAAGGCGAGGATAACAAAAATGATGATCAGGAGGATGTGGTGAACAATGAATGGGAAGCTAAAGCTGAAAATGACAACTGGAACACTCAAGAACAAAGGACCAGCAACAGTGAATAGGACAGCAACATTCCTAGGGACAATGCAAGTGGATGGGATGAATCCTAGCTCTATATTTTGACTTTTTTTTTGGTTGGAATTCGGTTAATATATTCTGTGTAAGGCCATGTTTAATGGCTGCTTGTATATACTATAGGTAGGTGATGCTGGTAGAAACATAAACACTGATGGTTGCTGGTTATTATTGTAATTTTCAGTTGATACTCTACGACAATATAAAAATAATAAAAATTCTTCCCATAGCATCAGCCATTATAACGAATAGGAAGGGAGAAATGGGATCTCCTTGATACAACCCATTGGTTGCCATAAAGAAACGACACATTGAACCATTTACCAAATGTAATAACCACCCTAGGTTTTTTTTTTATTTGAAAACCATTGAACAAGATATAATTAATGTTGAGGGTTAGCTTCGAATTGCATGCATGCAACTCAAACCCACATTTGCAAATACTCTTAAAGGTAACAAATTGGTTGAGTGGGGGATATTTGCTCCAACTCAATTAATATAGTAATATGAAACCCACAAATGCAATGCTCTTAAAGATAAACTACTTTATGAGTGGGGATGTCTGCTCCAACTCATTCAGTACAATAACATGAAATAGAAAATAGTATGCAACTATTTAATTGAGCAGGGGTTTGTCACGATTGTTGCATTGAAGATTGTTTATAATATGCAATAAACTTGGAAATACATTGCAGAGATCAAACTTGAGAGACTGAGATGGTGAAATCTTACTGCAAACAGATAACGAATAAGTCCAGTTGCTGATAGATAAAAATGATGAGCATGCAACAACAAATCAATAAGAATTGTGACTCAAAACCCTAGACATCCAACTCAAACTCCTCAAACTGAAATGACATAAAGAAATCAGATCTTACTATACACAAAGTGCCTCCCAATAGCAGATTTTTTGCATGCAAACCCCAAACGACCAGCTCTGGGAAGTCTCATGCCCAGCTATGAAGTAGCACAGCCAACCCAAGGAAGTACAACCAACAAAGGAAGTGGTACGACCAACAATGCCAAGAACAAACAACAATAACAATAACACCTCCCAACTCTCCTTCAATCAACAAGCTATGAAATTTCTTTGTAAATCTGCAACCTTGGACTAAAGAAGATGATCCACCAAACATCGTCGAAGCTCGACTGTGATCTTCGTATGAAATCACCATGTTAATTCCCCAAATTGTCTCCTTCAACAACGTGAGGAATGATGCCTCCAAGGGGTTCCGTCCTCACAAACCAAGAAGAAGCTGCAATTGCTTCGAAAATAAGAAGCGTAACAATATCCAAATTGTCCACAACCGAAATGAGCTCCACAAAATTGCTTTCATATAATTCCCAAAAAGTTCCATACTCTTCACCAAGCCATGTGGGATTAAATAAAATCACTTTTTTTGGTCTCCCAATGTAGAGTCCAAAATATTAAAGGCCTCATTCTTTAAAAATATTAATTTTCTCCTCTTTCTTAGGTGTTAACTTAGGATGTCAAATGACCCCTTTTTAAAAACAATTTTGTGTTACTAGGCCGAGGGGTACAAGTCACTTGAGTCATAAAGTGACAATATAAAAGACTTAGGTGATAAAAATCGAAATATATTTCTCTGGACATAATAAAACTTCACCCAACATCCAAATATGAAATATTACATTGCTGGAGAAACAGAGGCTAGCCCAAACTGCTAAAAATAGACATTTCTAAAAATAACAATTGCTAAAAATATTAAGTGTGTCCAAACACAAAATTGGCCCATTTTGATATGCACTAAAACTTACTATAAACAGTAAGTGCTAAAAATGGCCACTGCTAAAAATAGTGACTTGCTAAAAATAGTAAGTCTTGGACAAGTTGTTCGAAATCACTCCAGTAAGTGTCATTCATCTCTATTAATTTATCTAAACACAAACAACATCAAAATACTCTCCTGATCCCATTGACACCAACCCAGAAAGCTGACACTAGACGCACTATAAGAGAACCAGAAAATGGGGACATTACACCAAAATAGAGAACCGAGGACTAGTTATACATGATTTAATTATGTTTATCCTGGAAGAATTAAGACCAAATTTCCTCAAAACACTAACAAAAAATCCCAGTGAACTCGATCGTATGCCTTTTTAATATCAAGTTTAATCAACATACCTTTCATCCTATCAATGATGATGGAGTGGATTGAATCTGTTGTGACAATGATGCTATCTGTTATTTCTCCTCTAGGGGTGAACCCATTTTGTTCCTCTGAGATATTCTTTACCAAAACTAGCTTAAATCTGTTTGCCAGGGCCTTTGTCACGATCTTATATATTGTGTTGCATAAGGAGATAGATCTATAATCAACAAATGAATTGCAAATTTTCTTCTTTGGAATTAAGGAAACAACAATATTATGTAGATCTGTCACAAATTTCTTTTTCTTTTTGATATTGTCAAAAGCTCTCCACACGTCTAACCCCAAGAAGACTCAACAGATTTGATAAAATTTTGTTGGGAAACTGTTTGAAGCGAGTGTCTTTTCTAGATGCATTTGAAATGTGGCTTTCGTTATCTCCTCCAAAGTGCACTCGACATTTAACATTTTATTGTCTGTTTCCTTGATGCATTCTGGGATGCAGTCGAGCATCTCATCTTGCCAACCCTGACAATGATTGGATTGGCCTGCCAAAATTAATTTAAAGTACACAACCGCCTCCTCTTCATCGCATCCCGTTCCCCTGACTATCGAGCCATCCAATGATACAATCTCTTCAATCCTATTTTGATCTCTGCGATACTTAATTGAGTAGAAATATTTTGTTTGTATTGATGCCCCAACAACAAACCAATTTTTTCTTGCTTTTTCTCTCTAGAAAAAGCTCCTCTTCGGCAAGAAGTTCAGCATGCTTTTTTTTAAGATCTCATTCCTTAATGAAGTCAACCTCAAACATCTTGAATCTTTTTTCATTTAGTTCTACAAGCTCAGTTTCAACTGCTTCCTTTTCTACAAATATATTCTTGAAATGCTTGATATTCCATATTTTAAGTTTCTCCTTATGAATCCCAATATTTTCATAAAGCAGTATGATTGAGTTCCTCTGAAAATGTTACTCTTTTTACACCAATTATTAATATTTCCAACCAAGATGGAGTCTCTCCGCCACATTTTTTTGAATTTAAAATATCCCTTATTGTTTCTCACTTGACTTTATTTCCAACAGGACGGGGAAATGATTGTACACCGAAAGAGAAAGTATGCTAGCCTCACATGTATTTTGGTCACTGAGCCAACCAAGACCAACATAGAAATGATGTAACCGTTCAAAGATATTTGTGAATCTCAACCTTATTTTTGTCCACGTGAAACAACCCTTCTTTGGAATGCAATCCACAACTCCAATAGATTTGGTGAACCTACAAAAATCTGACTTTATTTTATTTTCCTTACTAAGTCCACTTTTATTGCTCGGATCAAGAATGGTGCTAAAATCCCTGCCAATCATAATTATATCATCATTCAACAGTTTGATTATGTCTTTGATACCAATCTATGTTTTTAATTTGTCATCTGTTCAGGTCGGATTTTATATGTTAAAATGATGGAACATCTTATTTTGTAATTTGAGTCTGACCAAGTATAGTATCCATTGAGAATTAGAATCGATCAGGTTGACCTCAACATTTTTTGGTTAGCATAATATTCCCAATCCTCCTGCACTACCACAAGCACCCTTGAAACAACCATTCCACATCTTACAATATCTAATGAATTTAGTGTGTAAGGGGACTTCCCCAGTTGTATTACCTTTTATTTAATTGCAACACTGAGAAATATAATTTCATCCAACATGAAGTTTCAATAGAACTTTTTTCACATAGCAACTAAAGCATATACAAGCTTGCATTACAAACTGAGATTTTTATTGCATTAATATCTAATAGATAATAGCAACATTCACATTGAGAAATATAATTTCATCCAGCATGAAGTCACAATAGAACTTTTTTCACATAGCAAATAAGCATATACAAGCTTGCATTAAAAGCTGAGATTTTTATTGCATTAATATCTAACAGATAATAGCAACATTCACATTGAGAAATATAATTTCATCCAACATGAAGTTACAATAGAACCATTTTCACATAGCAAATAAGCATATACAAGCTTGCATTACAAACTGAGATTTTTATTGCATTAATATCTAACAGATAATAGCAACATTCACATATATTTTCCATGCAGCAAATTGACACAATGATTTACAATGAACAATGCTCAAATTTCAGTCAATGAATACAACATAGGCATACCAATCTCGCTGTTCAAGATCGTTTCAGACCTGCAATCACTCCACAGCGCTGTACTGCACCATATGTTTGCTATCTTTCATGTACGCCACCTCCTCTAGACACTTACAGACCTGTATGACATCTTCCCTTTACATTTTCTGGTGGTACGACACTATGGCAGACCATTGTAATGCCCAGATTTCAGATTCACTTGGTTTGGCAGTATTTTCAAGATATATGGCACCAATATTGACTGGTACGGCAACCTCCAACACTTATCTCAGCAGTATGGCACCCAAGGAGTAGCTCAACAGTATGCCAGCCTTGGGTTTGGCTCAAACAGCAGTATGTGTATGCAATGTATGACAAACAACAATTACTTCCACAATAGTTCGATGGCAACTATGTATTTCCAACCCAATACCAAATCGAACCCTTGCCTAGCAATGCAATATTGTAAACACTAAATAGAAATGTTTGTAAATGCAAACTTCTGATTTTTGCCTTGGAACTTGATTCAAATCCTCCTGACTGTGTCTTTCAACAGCGAAGAGAATGTCATTCATGAGGGATTTCGTCCTCACAAACCCTTGAAGAAGAAATTCTCCAATATTATTTCATATAATCTCCAGCATGCCTGAAAGAGAGCTCTTGAGTTTCTTTTATAATGCTCTCACAAGAGCCCATACACTCACTTTGCCAATGTGGGATAAATAAACATTACACCTTTTTACAACTTATGTCTCCGATGTGTTATAAAATAAAGGGGACCATTTTATTTAACTATTTCTCACATAACTATAGTCTAACATTAATAAAGTTAAATATTTAAATTTTACTTTATAATCTAACTTTATTAATGTATAATAAATCACATCAATAATAATATAACTTTTTTGTCGATATTAGACATTTACCATCAATATGCCAACATCACTGAAGGTTCTAACCATGCCCAAATGACTTACTATAAATAGTAAGTATGCCCAAAATTGCCTCTAAACTCCTCAAAATGATTTGCAATTGAAATTGACAAGGCCAAATGGCCTCAAAGTCCCTTAAATATCTTGGTTAGCCTATGGGACCAAGGGGAAATAGGCTAACGACATCATGATGCTATAAGTGCTAGAAAGAGGACCTTACATAGAGTCTTCTTTAAGAACTAATTTTTCATTTCTTGCAAAATGAAAATATCCGCTGACAACTTCTCAATATGACGCTTAACCAAATGTCTTTTTTCAGGGGCCAAAAGGCTTCTGACATTCCATGTTACAATCCTCATTGCTGTCCAAGGGAGGCCTTAGCTCCCTTGGATGTTGTCATAAATTGCTCAATGCTCTACAAACCTTTCTCAGATGCCTCATCTTCTCATTTTTGTTTGTTTGTTTTCCTAGCTCTTCTCTTCCCAAATCACCTCATCAATTTGGCCGCCAATTGGCTTATGCACCTGGGGTCAATAACACCTAACTCATCATCAACCTTGAAGTCCTCATCAGTATTCCATTGCTCTTGATCAGATTTCTCTCCATCATCATTATTCGTCCCCTTCGCATCTATTTTCTCCTTAACTGGTTCTGTCTCATTCAGCTCCTCACCATCTAGTCTTCCCCATTATTTCCTTCCTTTGGTTGCACAGATCTATAATCTGCTAACACCAGCTTATTATTCAAATTGGAATTCTGTATTTCCTTCCAATTATAACTAATCTTAGAAGAATCTTCTTTGTTATTATTTTCTCCTTCCACATGTGCTGGATCTGTAACCCTAGATTTTTCCTTTTGTTTTTCAAGATTGTGCTTATTTTGTTTTGCAATCCATTTCCAAACAAATTTAGGTATAACCTTGCAATTAATCTCCCTATGATTCTCTTTCGGCATCTCAAACAGAAATCTTTTTTCTCCTCGATCTGGATTCTTTGCATCCAATGATTTCCTTTGAAACAAAGTTGGATTTCTTCTAGAATAAGCCTAACAGCGGCAATCTTCAGCAGTGCATAAATGTACGAGTCTCCTTCAACCAAGTCTACATCCAGATTGACCAATGTCCCCAGTGATCTGCCAATCTTCTCCAAATAATTTTTGTACCAGTATTCTAAGGGGAGATCATAGAGTTGTATCCATACAGCATAGAGGTGTAATTCTATGGGATTGAAATTTGCAGACCACTTCTTCATACAGAGAGGACAATCCCCCATCATCCATAAACCTCCCATTAGAATCCTATCTCTTTCTTCTGCTGAAACAAAGATAACAATAAAAAAACCTTTTGGCAAAAAAATTAACAATTTCCCATGTCTTCCATTTTTCAGTGATCCAAGCTCTGATTTTGCTCCTATCTGCCCTAAGTCCAATGAAATGACATGTCACCGCAAGTTCCTCCAACATTTCTACATCGTTTGCTGCCTCTGCTGATAAGTTGACTGTCTGAAAATTCATGATCTTTTTTTGAACTTCTCCATTCGCTAGTTGTCTTCTGCTCATTCACATAATTCTGCAAATTTGTATTTCCAGATTTTTTGCTCTGCTCCATTTTTAATATAAATTGGTTACGAGGGTTGGCTATATTTTTAATTTTTAAATGAAAATCCAATTCAAGTTTTTAAAACATTATAAAAACAGAACTAAAAAATAAATCGATATTGTTTGAAAAACAAACCAATTATAAAAAAAAAAGTTAAAACATTAACATAGATCACTCCTGTGAACATTCCATAAGGTTGTTGCATGCTTGTGCCAAACGGGAAACCCTAGAAAATGAATTGTAGCTGGAGGGGGTGAGGAACAAGGGGGAGAAGCGACATTAAACTTCTGATATGTAGCAATGGATAGACATCTCAGCCATGGGTGCGAGATGATTGAGTATTGAAGTTTGTCGTTTGTGGCTATGCCCACTCCCCGAGTAATTTGATGTCTTCTTCTCTGAAACAACAAATAAATCCCATTCGGGTCCCCATGAATGAACAAAAAGAAAACCTAAAAATTATATAAATATTAAAACAGCAACGTCCTATTGTTACTTGTCTGCAACATCGGATTCCTCTTTATTAAAAATGGTAAGCCCTTTTCCTAAGAATACTAGGGTGAACGAAAATGAATTTTGAGATTTGAAGTTCGCTAAATTTCGAATTTCATAGAAGAAATTTGCATATATATATATATATATATAGTACCTAGGAATTGTTGTTTTTGCTGTACTGGTGTGCATAAACCCTGTAATATTTTTGTTTTGTATTTGGGACATCTGTTTGTTTAGAGTTTGTGGGAAAGAGATTTTGTGAATTGTAATATTTGTAGAGATCTTGTTTTTGTTGAAATGTAAATGTGAAAATTCCTTTGAGGTAGAGCCATCCAATCTTAAGTTGGGAATCAGCAGATGTTGATTTATAAGCAACAAAGTTAGTTCCGCATGTTGTTCTAGGATATGTATAGAAATGAAGTCAACTCTTGAAATCATAGATGCTTTTGGATGCAACTGAATTATAATTTTTTCTGTAATGTTATCGATCATACTCCATGATCTGTCATTAGGATGAAGAGAGGAGAAAAAGTTGACAATACTAGCTCTTTTCAAGTAAGAACAAAAACTGGCAATGCTAAATCCTTTAGTGGTTGCTAGAAGAGTTCTGCTAGTCAGATGGCTTTTCATTTTGTCTATTTTGTTCTATATGATCACAATATGCATGATTTCTAAACAAAGAACACGATCATTTACTGTTGACAGTTGTAGTTCTTATATAATCATGACCATTTAAATATACATTTAGTTATAAGTATTTTGCCAATATTTGTTGACTATTTTGTATTGACAAACTATCTATACATATCATAACTTGTCATTTGGGTTAAAATGATCATTGAGTATTACTTTAGTATTGTTGTTTCTGTTAAATTTGCATTTTGTCAGAAACAATGAGTGAGTCAATCAGATTTCATATGATAATGACAGTCTTAAGGAGGCATTGTTTTTGAAGCATATCTATTTGTTGAAAATGTGGATACCAAGTGTACCATTAACATAGCATAGTTTATTTGGTTTGGCTACAAACGGGGTGTCTGGCAGAACTTAAAGTTGTATTGTTGTTGTGGGCAACAACCAGTAATTTAAAAAAGTAAATCTAATTTTATTAAGAAGGTTATGCAAAAGTTTTTTTATGTAGTAATTTAATTAAATAAGTTTCATTTGGATTGTGTGTTATACTGTATGTATGCTGATTTACATTAAAATTCACATGCTGCAGATCAAGCCAACTTATGTGATTCCTTCCCAGGTGGACTGTGCAATCAAGTTACATAGCAGACGTGTAACCTGTTTAGAATTTCACCCCACAAATAACAATATTCTTATATCAGGAGACAAGGTATTTCCAAGCTCTTATATAAGTGATACCTTAATTTTCACTAATGTGGAACTTGTGATGCTTAACTTTTACTGATTATATTATTGATAATAATGCTTGGGCAATATTTCACATTAAGCAGGGTTTAACTAGATTAAAGTTGATTCGTAAAAGTTATATCAGCAATTTTTTTTTTTTAACTTTTAATCATCAGATCTTTTTTTTTGGAAATAGAAAGGTGAAATTGGCATTTGGGATTATGAGAAGGTGCTTGACACAACATTGTATGATTCGGTACATAGTTGCATTGTGAACAATATTAAGTAAGTGACTTTGGGCACTATTCTTGCTCCTTGTTTATTTTTCTTTCTGAAAGCTAAAATATTCGTTCAAAAAGTTGCCATGAAATTTACAGAATTCTGTGACAAGTCACTCGTGATTTCAGGTTTCATCCTGTGAATAGTGAATCTATATATACATCAGGATCAGATGGAACTATCAGCTGCACTGATATTGAAACAGGACTTCCAGTACTCTTGATGGACCTCAATCCGGATGGTTGGAATGTAATTTACCCATATGCCTTTGGTTTTCTTGTTTTCCTGTGAACTTTAACAATTCATCCTGTACTTAACATTTTGATAACATTTGTATTCCTGAGCATTCTATGCAGGGATGGGCAACACATTGATCAAAATTTTTGGATATTTCATTTTGACAACTTTGTTTTTCTTTTCTTTTTCTGATCATTCTTCCTAGGGACCAACAACATGGAGAATGCTGTATGGAATGGATATCAATCCAGAAAAAGATCTTTTGCTGGTGGCAGATAACTTTGGACTCATTTACCAGTAAGTAGAAGTTTTACTCGATTTGCAATTAACCTGTACCAAGAAACTTTGCTCCAAATTTACAATAATTCCGATTTCTAATGGGCTGGCATTTTGTCAAACACTTTGCATAAAGCTACATATGAACTATCCTTGAATGCAAACACTCAGGCTGCTGCAACTAAAATTCTAGATCTCAAATTCATCATAATGGTTCATAACCTTTCACAAGGACATTTTGTCTCTTCTTGTATAAATTTTCTGATTCTTTGGCATTGGTATTTGGTCAAAAACTTATCACATGGCTTCACTGTTAGGCATTTCTGAATATTTGCTTGGAGTATGCATGTTTGCAGAGTTCAGGTTTTTACGTGATTGCATTTAGCTCACAGCATCATTTGAAATGGTAAACTTTGTATGATTTATAAAGGGAACTCTTGAAACACTTATGAACAAATTTGACATTTTATGCAACTTGCAAATATATCAAACTGAAATAGGAATATACACATCAGAAAAGTATATCTGACTTGACCATAAGAGCTTACGTTTGCTCTTTCCTGGAACATTGAGAAGAGCAACAAATATAGGACCTGTCAGATTGAAGGCACTCCTGATTATAGACGTCCATGAACCTGGATTATATTCCGTCCATGAACCTGTAAAAATTCAGGCATATTGATCAGATACTCAGAATAAGGTTTGTAGCTTTCATTTCCGGCAATTAAACTTATTTCTAAAAACTTAATCATTCCATGTTCAACATCAATCATAAAGCCACGTAAATATAATTAAATTTCAGTTTCCGCGCAGTTACTCCAGTTGAATAAATTTTAATTAATTTTTTGTCTAAAGTTACTTTTAATTAATAATTTAATATCACTTTTTGAATACACTTTAGGCAATAATAATAAATAAATAATTTCAATTCCCTGTTTTGATATATTTTAGCCAATGGGAATCAAATAATATTTTATTTCTCAAATCTGTCAAAGATGGGACATTACAAGTGCTTGTAACAAGCTAAACTATTTACAAGAAAAATAAAAGTAATAAACTTGAAAACCTCCTTGAGATGCTTTTTCTTTTTCTTTTTGAAAGAAAGTAATTAGCTGACTATAACTGAATAACAAATAACTAACTAAACTTCAGTATGAACTGAAACTAACTACTAACTGAAAATGGAATTCGGAAAGGAAATAATTCTTTTCAACAAATAAAATTAAATGCATGTTAAGAGTACTTACAAATTGATCCTTAAAGAACAAGTGAAATTAAATCAAGAACTATATCATATTATTTAATGATAAAAGAAGAGGAGGGATTAGAGATTACTGAACAAATTTGCTACCAGCTGGAAGTATTCATATAAGCCTCGGCATTGCAGTAGAGAGGGAGAGCATCATCAAGGTGCTTTACCTCCAAACACAGACCTGGCGGTCCCTTGCACACCTTCCTTTCAGAAGTGGCTCTACCTGTCAAGGGTACAGACCAAGGTCTAGGATTAGTTTCCATCTGAGCTTGGTGTTTAGAATGGACACCACTCTAGTCAGTCACACACTATAGTACCCCCTAACTAGTATGACCGTCTGACTAGGAAGTGTATCTGATTCATGTGAACTGACAGTCGCAGCACTGTGCCACCTTGGCCAAGGTTTTAAAGTTGCAAGCATGATTTACGCATTGTCATTGTTCACCACCCTTACTCGACTTGTACCTTCATTCTTGAGTTCAACTAACTCACTGGTTTACTAACCATCTAGACAAGCCAACTACCTTAATGTCTACTGACACTAACAGACAATAACGTCCATCATAGGAATGTAACCCTCTAGACAAGCAATCTGCTTGGTTGTTTGTTGACACTAATAGTCATTAACAAGCATTATGGGATTGTTCACATACAGGTCTGTTATTGGTTTTTTTTTTATTAAGTTGCTCTTAATACTGGTAGTTTTATCCTACCTTCTTCAGATTTTAAGGATTAAACTCAAATGTATGATAGCACGAGTTTCTTTTCCCTAATGTAACAAATTCAGTTTTCTTAATGTATTCCATGTAAGCATTTATAAGTTATTGACCTATTTTATGTGTGCATGTCGATGCGACCTCTGAACCTACATGCATGCATACATGTGCAAGTCCTACTGGAACAAGATCAACATTTGTTTTATACATTACACTACCCATACCTTACTGATCAGATAGTCTCAGTTAGTTACTCAAGTTCGAGTTCTGGATAGGAAATATCATATTCTTTGTGATGTCCAATAGTTCTTAATGGTTAAATATAGATGACTAGATGATTTTTCTTGCATCGATCCACACAAAGTCATAGTTATGTTAATATCACTGATGGATATTCGATATGATACAAGGGAGCAGTACTGTTTAACATTAATGGCCATGAATTCTGTGGATTTAATACCTTTATTAATGGTGCTATAGGCCGTGAAGAGACAATGTAATGTCCCCCACTAGAACTTAACTCAATCTGCTCCAAAATTCTCTTTTAGAGTTTATATAATGCTTGGGAGTGTGAGATGTCACCGTAGTATCCTGATATAGATCCTGCAGCCAGGCAAGGATCACAAGATAAATAAGCATATAAGCCATCATTACACAAATAGAATTCCAATTCATTACTATAATATTCAACATATGGGATTCCCTTGAAGTTTTATCTGTTTAACTTATCGTTATTATGGAGCACCAATTGGGAGACCATACAAGGCGCCTTGAGCCATTCCACCTAGCCCAGGAGCACGGAATGATGACCTTCATCCAGCCTCCCGGCTCAACTTGGGGTGTCTCTACCAGCGTGGCTTCCTAGCTACTTGCAATCCTTCATATTTACCATGTCTCCCCTCCAGAATGAGGTAACCCAATGGATAAGAATCATTAAGGAAATCGTCATATGTATCACATTATATACAGGCTTATATAAAGCAAGTTAAAAACATATAATATCTACCAACAACAAGGTGGAAAATTCTACATCAGATGCAAGTCCAATAATTATCATTTAATTCATTATAAGTATAACATACATCATACTACCGACAGGTATAGGGTCTGTAGATTAATATAAATATATTTTCTGAAATTGTATCTTGACTCTGTGATCTCATTTTTGTAAGATGCCCCCTTGATCTGATATTTTTTGCACTCTTTCTTTTCTGTAACTTTGTCAAACAGTTTGCTTGCAAGCTGTTTACTGTGTTTTCGTGATTTGTTCTAGTTTGCATTTATATGTACTTGTTGGGTGTTATTTGCTAAGTGATTTCAGATTTCATTCAAAGTACATAACAATACATAGAGAATACTTGCAATATTGTATAAAAATCTAAATGCTGAACAAATAAATACATCCAAACTTCATGAAATTATTCAATGCATTACAAATCAGAGTCATACTTTATTGCAGACCTGGAAGTTATCTTTAAACACGTAAATGACGCCCTAAGTTGGTTTCAGACCTCTGCCAGCAGTAGTGAAGTTCCAAAGGAAGCAATACCAAGACTTGAGATTGTAGATTGAATGCTCCAGATGGCATGGCTGACTGGTATCAGCAAGGACAGACCCTCACATCACAGTTGTAGACCCTCTACACCTTCAAACAGCACTTCCAGAAGTTCCCACACCAACCAGCTAAGTCACAAGGTTCAAGTTTGAGTTCGAGTTCTGTAACGATAAAATTTGGATAAAGTTCGGCAAGGGTAAAAAATTAAAAAAAAATTCGACATTAAATTTGCCTCATATAAATTTGAATTAAAAAAATATATAAATATTAAAATCCATTAAATTATCAAAATAGTTTAACAATTCTATTTAAATTTAAATTATATTATAAAATTAAATAGTCATATTTGTTATTTATTAAAATAAAATAATATTATATTAAAATTTAAAATAATTTAAATATTTAAACTTTTATTTAATTATATTATAAAATAAAATAGTCAAATTTGTTATTTATTAAAATAAAAAATATTATATTAAAATTAAAAATTAATTCAAATATTTTCAACCTTATTAATTAAATTATTAAAAATAGAACAATATTATTAACTCTCAATAAATTATATCAAATTTAAACCTATTCTAATATTGATATGATCAAGATTTTAATTTTAATTTGGTAATATATAAGTGACGAATCCCTCTCTCTTTAGCATTTCGAGTAAACACACAACACTTCTTATGATTGACATTTTGTTGTATTCTTCCTGGCAATGAATCGATGATCCAACGAGTCATACCAGACATAGGTGCCAGGTGATGATTTTGCAACACAAGGCAATCTCACCCACATGAACGATGGTTGTTATTACGTATTCGAAGCCCTCTTGACAAAATCAATGGATTCAAACCTTCGAAGCCCTCCTGAAAAAATCAACAGATTCGAGTTTATTACGCAAAACATTGATGATGGAACGTGGTTTTGTTTGTTCCGCCTATCTATGTAATACATTTTAATAAAAATGCCTTAGCCTGGTTCTGTACGAACTGTAAGACAATTTTTTTAGATTTTATAAGGATTCGGCAAATTTCGAACTTCATGTATGAAGTTCGGCAAACCCTGTGACAGATCCAACCAGCTATGTATGCACAACAATAGGAAGTAGTACGACCTAGGCTGGAGGTGTACGGCCAGAATATATATGCAGCTACAACAATGGAAATGTGGTACTGCCAAGTATGAGTGTGAACAACAAATTTCTTCTCAACTCCCAATAGCTTCAATGCACAGATTTGCCAATGGATTCGAACTATAAATCTGATAAGCAAAATTTGGAATGAGTTGCTTGTTAAATATAGTATACTCCGAGTGAATCTCCAAATTCTATGACTCAAGAATTCTTCTAATTGTGTCTTTCAATAGCGAAGAGAATGTCATTCATGAGGGGTTTTGTCTTCACAAACCCTTGAAGAAGATTTCTTAAATATGATATAAATTTTGTATTCAATCCAACATGCTTGAAAGAGAGCTCTTGAATCTCTTTAATAAGGCTCTCAAGAGAGTCCATTCACTCACCTTGCCAATGTGGGGTAAATAACATTATTCCCTTTTTACAACTTATGTATTCGATGTGTTATAAAATAAAGGGGTCTTTTTATTTAAATATTTTCCACTTAATTATAGTCCAACATTAATAAAGTTAAATATTTATATTTTTTATAAATTAATTCTATTAATGCATAATAAATCATATCAATGATATTATAATTCTTTTGTCGATATTAAACATTTACCATCAATATGCCATCATCACTAAAGGTCCTAATCATGCCCAATTGACTTACTATAATAGTAAGTATGCCCAAAACTGTGCCTAGGCACCTTGGAATGATCTGCAATTGAAACTGTCTAGGCCAAATGGCCTTAAAGTCCCTTAAATGTCTTGGTTAGCCTACAGGAGCATGAGAAATATAGGCTAACAACAACATCATGCTATAAGTGCTAGAAAGGGGACATTACAATTTTCCTCTGCTTCTTCACTTGCAGATTTCCCCATTTTATACTTCTCACCCCCTTTGAGGAGAGGCAATCTCCATGAGGAGACAAGCCTCTTCATTTCTGCAGATTAGTTATTTTTCTCTTTTCTCTTGAATGCACCCTTTTGTATCTTAATTAATTCCTTAAGGTTGCCATCTGCATATTACTTTGACAGTGGTTAGTGATGGTTTGATCATTGGTTTGTGAGCAGATCGCCGCCTCATACCATAACCATTTCTTATGATGTTTATTCAAGGGCATCACTCCCTTAATGAAATCGTTTTTATTGCAAGTAGTTTCAGTTTGCGTAATCTCTATGTTGTGAGGGCTTGAGCTGTTATTTACAAGGCAATGTATAAACTTCCACATTGCGTTTGCGTATGAAAGCAATTTACACCTGATATCAGGCTCTAGGAAAGTAGATGCACTTGCAATATTGAACATATGCAACCATAGAGCTGTCAATAATGTGCACGTTACTTGGCACTGGTTGGTATTATATCTTGGCATCTCCTAAAATCTGTAGCACGAGACATATTTCTGTTTCCTCCCTTTGTGGAGAGTAATCGTTGCCAATGATTCTTGGTCCAGACATGTCGTTGAACGTATACTCATTTGGGCAAGCATCAGGTGCTTCTATCTTTGTTACTACTGGGAGTCAATCTTGAGACTTTGCTCTTGGAGGTCTGAAGTAGCATCCCTAGGGGGGCTTGGGGCATGATAGACAATCATGTCCCAAAAAAGATTATACTTTGAGTTAACTTTATTCGGCCTTCGAAATCCAAGATTCATCTCATGGTATTTGATTGTACTTATGGATCCAATATAGCATCGACCGGTTTTAAGTATTCAACGTCTAAAGTAGCGAACTTAATTTTGTTCTCCTCTAGCATAGGCCTCAAAGAAAGAAAGTTGTCCAACTCTTGGACCGAAGCTCTCGCAGTGCATTTATCACTGCCATCAAAATGTGACAAGGTTACCTTGCTCATAGCTTGTTGAAAATCCCTCTGACCCTGAGGTGCGCTATGCGCTGTCCTAACTATTGCACCTGATCTCTGCCTCTTCTGGTTCATAAGTTGTTCTATTGTCAGCATCTCTCTGATCTCTGTGAGTGATGTGATAGACTTTGCATGATGCAGTCTAATCTTCTCAGCTATAGAAATCTGAGGCTCTTGCCCTTGAGCTTGGGTAGCTCGTGTCACCTCCCTACAAGCAAAGGTTGGTTGTAAGGGTCTAAGCATTGAACCTATAGAGGATCCTCTATTCTTTGTAGTACGTTGGTAGGTACCTCTGTTGGACTCACACCCTCACCAATGTGCATAGTGTGTTGAGATGCACTCTGCTGCCTCATTTGTCCTAATAACCGGGACATCATGTCAATCATGGTGTCAAATTTCCTCCCTTCTGGTGTTAGGACTAACTAATCCTGCTCGTTCTTTGTCCTTTTCTGCCATTTGTCCTGTAACACTATCACTGTCACTAGATGAACTCCTGTGAAGACCAATGATACCTGAAATGATCTCATATTTTGGAACCTGTGGTGGCTGCCACTCTGGTGTTCCTTTGTGTTACTGCTGAAGCTTTTCACTCATGAATGTTTTCCACACAGGATGTCTGGCAAACTTTGCTCTGTTACCATTGAAATATTTCATCCCTTTGTAGATATTTAATTTTCTGATTTTTGGTCCTTTTTTTATGTAGTTTCTAATTTTTTTTAATGTTTTTGAGATATAATGAAAGAAATTGTGGGAATGTAAAGAGGAATGCTAGAAAAAATTTCTTAACACTAATGATTAAATCCACTTTCCAAAAACTCAATAACTTTATTGTTGATTAAATAAACAACCGTACGTACTCTAATCAAACACCATGTAGATAACAAATAAGTAGATTACACAGTACGGCTAGACTGGGGCTGCAAACAAGAGATTAATTTGCCCTGAAAATTCCACTGATTATAATTGTCCTTCAACAAATGACAAAGCCTTCTAAATCAGATCTGAAAAAGCTCACAAAACCTATGTTGGAATCATAAAAAATAGTATGGCCAGCCTTGAGAAAGGTATGGCTCGACTAGTGAATGGTATGACCCTCACAATCTCTTCTAATCTGCGAACAGTCCACTTCCAGATGCCCCATCAAGTTTGCAAACTGATTTCAATGATGCACAAATATAATCTCCGAGTGAGTTTATCAAAGAGTGACATTTGGTGACCTTCCACACGTGCTGATACTGATCCCTTGGAGACTTTTTGGTCTTAGAAAGTTTGATACTTGTAATGTCCCCATTTTTGCGCCTTGTTAAGCATCAGTTATTTTCAGATGTCAGCCTATTATCAGTGGTCCCTGTAGGCTAATGTGGTGATTAGGGGGGCCTCTGAGGGTGATTTAGGGTTATTCAGTTGACGCTTTGGGTGTCTATTTCAGTACTCTCCATCTCAATGCATCAACTTATTTGTGGTTTGCTTTCCAGAGGTCTTTTAGGCTCCATTTATACACACTATTTTTAGTTAGTCACTTGGACATTTGGGTCATGTTGATGTGTGTTTTATGACCGTACCAATAGTAGAATAAAATATTGAGATATCCTATCCTCTCTTGAACAAAATCATGTATATGCCAAGATTGCAGAAGATCATGCAATTGACTCCAAGGTTCTCTTATGTCTGTTCTTGATTGTGTATAAGCTCAATGATTGATGTGATATGTTGGTATCACGAGGGGACTTACATTTTTTCCTCAAGTCGACTTCAAATGGTATTGATTTATGGGAAGTTGGGAACTATTCGAATGATAGGACAATGAAGGTACTTTTTGGGGATTTTTTGCAATATATGCGAAAAGCAAATGAGAGTAGGGTTCAGGAACTATATTCTAATCCTAAGAACTTGAAAGATAAATACTGCTACAATGAAATCTACCAATCTTTGCTTTGCCAAATTCAACAACTACACCGAATTGGTGCAATCTTCAAGGGTTGTGCAAATAATTTTCATATCACAATGAACACCATCATAATGAACAATGTGCATCAATGATAGAAGTAAAGCATCTACATAAGGGCTTAGAACCAACCTTACACTATTCTTAGGAACAAAAGGTATGAGCAAGATAATTTCACCATAAAAACACTATCAATCGCATTCATCTAAGTACTTAAAAACAAATCCATTCTAAACGAGGGAACAAAGAGAACATGCAAGTACCAAAATACATCAAGAAATCACTAAACTTCAATGACAACTTTATTACTTTGGTAGCTCTTAATAATCTCCAAATTCCGTCCTTTACAAATGAGAAGTGAGGCCTTTATATAGGTCCCAAATTACAATGGGTGGCTAGGATTGAAACAAAAAAAATGACCTCGATTTTACCACCTCAGCCCTAATTAGGGTTAGGGCAAGAAGAGAGAATCTACATTCAATGAGAGGGTCCACACGAATCAATCAGAAGAAAGCTACTCACTTAGTGGGGAAGTGGTCAAAGCTGATCCATTAATGAAGAAAGATTCCCACTAAGTCATTAATATTCTTTTGCCCAGAATAGGCTATGCCTGATTTTGTTCCTTGAATGCCTAGAATTTGAACAACACTATCTCTAATTCATCAACACGGACACTTGGGCGCTGCTTCTCGTTTGAATTACAGAATGGTTATGTCTCTTCCACATCTGCCGAGATTGTTCTCCCAATCTGACATTGAGTCTTGAGTATTATGCATGACATTTGAGAATATGGAAAAGTTTTCATAGTCATCTCTTGAGAAGGAATTTAATTGAAAGAACTCTTCAAGTTTGCTTCTCAGGCTATTTGCAACTATGTCATCTTCTGTCATTATTTGTGTCAGCAAGGCTACAATTGTGTTGAAGATTCCCTTTTGAATGTTTTCGACCACCTTTCTCAGTCAAGCAAATTTTGCACTATAATATTTAAACATCTCTTTCGCCATGACCGCTACACCGTACCAATGGGCAAAATCATATGCCTCTCTTCCCTTATCACTCCACCATCAACCAAAGTCTCCCTAGGGGTCTCCATCAAAGCTGTAGGCGTGAGATTATCTCATTTTGGTAGAGGTGCTCATCATCCCATGACTCATCTATGCATTGCAACCTAAAAAGAATAGCTAATGCCTTTTCATATATTTGTACCAAGTCTGTGACAAATTTATATACTTCCTTTTGAATGCCTTCCACCCATACCTTAGCAATTTGGGTGACTCTTCTCATCTCCTCAATGCCCTCTACTGACTCCGCTAGAAGAATTGTAGGAGGAACAAATGCTTGACTTTCTTCTCTTACTGGATGGGATAAGCTCTGCAAATGCCCGCATAACGCCCTATTCTCATTTTCCACTTTTCGGTACTTTTCTTCCAACTCCCTCATCTTTTCCTTCATCACCTAGGCAAAATCATCAAACTCTTCAATTACTTGCTCCCTAATGCCATGCCCCATATCAAATTCTATCACATTGTACTCCTCTAGGGTAATTTGGTCTTTGACTTTATCAACTGTGGGTACTGCAATTTGTAGAGTCCGAGACCCGGATTCATTCTTGATAAACTTTGAAAATGACTTTGCCTTGTTCTTCTCTTCTCGCCTATTGACTCGGTTCAATATCTCTTGTAATACCACTGCAAGGTCAATTTCCTTTTCATGACTCCTCTGCAACCTTTGCCTCAACCAATCTGGAGCAGTTGTACACTAGTCATAAATTGTCAACTGTTCCTGTCCCTGCATCATCCCTTCATCAATTTGTTTCTCTGCGATGGGATTTTCTGCCTCTGTGACAAAAGCTTCTATTTCTTCAATAATGATTTCTGCCTCTGTAGTAGGGACTTCTGCCTCTACCATTACTTCATCTAATATGGTCTCTGGGCCTTCCTTAGCAGTAGCTCCTTGCTCTTGATTTCTTTATTGGGCAAATTCTTGATAAGCATTAATGCTTTCTCTATCTTGCATTGGCCAAGTTATCGGATCCCTTTGCAACGTCCCCCTCGCACTCGTTCCGATCTCTTCTCTTGTAAAAGAATCAATTTCTTACAAGCTTAGAGTCCTATTGGGTGATGTTGGTGCTATTTCTGGCTTTTGCCTCTTCTAAGGAGGTTTTTCACTGTGCTCGTCAGGTCTCTTCCTCAGTCGCACTGAACCCTTTCCCTTTTCTTGCTCAACATTTTTTGACGGGATTTCTCCTCCTTCAATTCTAACTTCTGATGGCCACCTAGATTTATCATCCCACAATTCCTAATGTCCCATCAACTTATAAGCTAGGCAGTCCTTACTCTCCCTCAGTTTGCTAACTTGATGCTCATCCCACCATTTAGTGAATTTCAAGACTGGTCTTGATATTGAATCGAGATCTAATGTTTCTTTCCTAGATCAATCATATGGTTGTATGGTCCTCTCTCTCTCTCTCTCTCTCTCTCTCTCTCTCTCTCTCTCTCTCTCATATCTAGATTGCATCATGTTTGCATCTTCTTCTACTTGGTTCGACACTAAGGTGATTTTGCATGCCCTAATAACGTTGAGTGGCAACTTGGAAAACATTCTCCTTTTAATGTTGTATTCGTCTGCAATATATGCCCATAAATTTTCAAGGTGCAACTTGTGTTGGTATTTTATACTAGATACCACTTTGATTATGTTGTATGGATCATAACTCGTTTCTATTGGGTAAGGTGTCAGATAGTAAAAATATAATGCATCTGCCGACCTTTCAGCTTCTTGTAAGCATGGATACATTTCACTTGATTCTCTTATGGTAATTGGGCTACCTAATGACTTCCAACAACAACATTTTGTCAGTTGGATACCTTGGGAGTCCGTATGGCTCGAAAGAAAATCCCTGTAGCCTAATGTAGGAGAAAGTTGGACTGGATGAACCATGATCCTTATTTCTCTACCAACTTCATTGCTTCAGCTGATAGCCTCGTATGGAAACCACCTTGTAGAGTTTTGACAATGTGCATAGCAAAGGTATCGTTGACCCTCATGAAGTCATTCTTGGTGTAGAGCTGCAACTCGGGATAACATTCATGCACTTTCAAATGGCTTGGACCACTTCCTATTGGCCCCTTGTACCTTAATCCTCCATACCTTATTTTCTTGGCTAACATGTATATAACAAAGAGCTCATGTAGAATTCCCTTGATTGCTCCACATTCCTGAGTTACTCATCCAGATTATCATTGATCATTCCAACCCAATCCATACCATTGATTCCTTCCATAACTTTCTCAATGAAATACCACATCCAACGTTCAAACATATAGGATTGTGGATTTCCAAATATCTTGCTTAACATCATCACCAAATCATTGTATTCTCGCTGAAGGTCCAACCAGATTAGCTGTTTGGGTAATTTAGAATGATGAGTCTTGATCTTCCTTGGCCATTTGCAGTTGATCACTCCATCACAATGGTCAACCCCGACAGTGTAGACTTTGAGTGCATGTTCTTTCGACTTCAACACCATTGATTTGTATGCCGAAATTCCGAAAGCTTCTGAAATTGCCAGTGGAGAAAGTTTTGTTAGCACCTTGCCATTTGGGTCTCTCATTGTTCTATCTTCTAAATTATGGTGCCTTGCACATTCCATGATCAGTTCAAAATGTTGGATGGTCGAAATAAAGTTGGCTGCCACTACAATTTTGCCCCTGACTATCTGGCTCACTAAGTATGTGAGAGCATGATCCTTGTAGCTGAACATTCTTCTATTAAACTCATTCATGTCAAGGTCACCCAAATTTGTGTCACCAACATCTTTCCACTTCGACATGATCTTGGACTCTAGATAAAATCCTCTTTACTCATTCTTGATCAATGTGAATCTGGATAAACTTGATCCTTTGGGTTCTGCCATTCCTCTAACTGCAAAACAAAATAGATGACATAAGGATAATGCGAAGGAAAAGTTAAAAAAAACACATCAAATTTCTTCATCCCAGTCATGGAATGAATTCTAACTTCAAAGAAGAAAATCCTTTTGAAAATTTGAAAATTTACAATAGAACTTCTCTCTCTAGAAATTTGTGCCTCTTCTTTGATTTATCCAACTTACTACATAATTACTTCTCTTTAAATTTCATAGCGTCTTTCTCTAATTCTTCAAACTCATTGCAAATTCATCTCTCTCTAGAAAGAAATTCTCTTCAAAATTTGCATCTTTCCTCTTAAAAACTCAACTTCTCAAATTCTTCGAAATCCTTACAACTCTGCTTTGGACTCTCCACTTTCGATGTGAGAATGAAATGAGAAGTCCATTTCTTATATAGGGATTCGACCATTAACCTGCTAAATTGGCAATGGGTTAATTTTAGGTAGTTGCATTCAATACACTTTCATGTTGCCATTGCAGGAGAGATTCTCTTTCAAAAATTGCCATTTGTCCTGGAGTTTCTATTATTCCTTCACCCTCATTGACATGTGTCACGTTCCTTACATTTTCTCAAAAGTTTCTATTTCGGGCATTTGTCTTTATCAACACATCTTTCGTCTTGGGTGTGCACTTGAAGGGGTTGAATTGTAAATGTTTAGGCCATTAAATTATTTGCAATGTTTCATTAATTAAATATTCAATGTTTAGAAAATTCCAATATTTAATTAATTTCCAATTTTTCTCAATAGTTTCCTAAATTCATCTTGACCTCGACTTGGATATTTTGAATTTTATATCTGTCATCACAGCCCATTCCTTGGTCACGAGTTAGGAATGGTCACGAGTTAGGCATGCTTTTAAATAAATTCCACCATTTCAAAATTTCTTGCAATGCTTAGCCAATTTAAATAGATCTTTGCAATCTTAGGCATGTGAGAATATTTTCAAATTCAAACGGATTTTCACGAATCTCCACCATTTGGGCTCAACATAAATCTCAGATCCTTCATAGTTAGGCACAAATTAGGCACATGGGTTTTTTTAAAAATATATAACCAATTTCTAATGTTTTCCAATATCAACTTTGGATACCAATGACATAGTGACTTAGATTTCACAAATTTAGGCGAATAGTATCCATCCCCTTTTATTTCTTCTTTGGGGGTGAATTGGATATGCAAGAGATTCCAACATTTAGTTAACTTTGCCATTCCTTTCATTGGTGCGATTTAAACATGGGGCAAGGATTCTATCTAGTCAACCACATCAACCTTATCTTACTTTGACCTTGGACTCTAATTTAATTACTTGAGAAAACTTTGCAATTCCGTTAAATTTTCAATATTTTCATGTCACACTATATCTTGGGTGCAAATGAGGCTCACGAAGGATTTTCAAAACCTTGAGACATTCCTTAATTATATGCAAGTTGCGTTGATGAGCGCACACACAACCTAGAGGAGGATCTTACCATTTTAGAACAATTCCTCAACCTTATAGAAATCACGCTCATGAGCGCAAATGAAGGCACTTAATGGATTTTTTGACTTGAGCGGGATTTCATGCTTGTGGAGAAATAGCGCTTGGGAGCTCATATCAACTCTTATGGAGGAATTTCATGTTTTTTGAACTTTTCCATGGTATTATAAAACATGCACTCATGAGTGCATTTCTTCCATCGTTGTGGAAATTTTTTTCATGCATAGCAATTTAGCGCTACTGGGTGCAAATGAGAAGGGCACACAAACCCTTCATTTTTCTTTCATCCTTGGCATGGTAGAGATTGAACTCCTGAGCGGATGCCTTGACTTGGTGATGGATAGTGCATTTTTAAACCTTTCTTCCTAATTTCTGAACCTTTCTGTAATGTCCTGGCATTCGTGGTTGCTGGTAGATGAAGAGTTTTCACAATTTGTGAAACAAATTAATTGTACACATTTTGTTCTTGTAGGAGGAATCCATTTTTATAAAGAAAATTTTGTATTTGCAACATTTCTATCTGTTTGAGTGTTGATGGGATACTATAGTGGAGTATCATTCTTTCTGAAGATTTTCTTTGAATGGAGCATACTGGGGATTTTCGTGCTCTTGAGGAATTCCCTGAGCATGTAGATTCAACGCTCTTGAGTGCATATCGGTATGGGAGGCAGAATTTTGGACTCTGCACACTTTCCTTGTCAGTGGAGACTAGTGCTCCTGGGCACATGGATGTTGGTAGATAGATTTTTGAACTTGAAGAAACTCCTTGATATCTCAGAAATGGTGATCTTGGGTTCGTTTACACCATGGAAGAGGAATTTGCACATCATGAAGAATTCCTTGGCAATATTATAATCTCTCTTTATGGGACATTTGAAATTAAATAAATAATTAAATTTAAGTGGTCAAAATATAATGACACTTAATTTAGTTATCTAATAAGTGACTTATAGCAGAGAACCTACTCCCCTATATGTCCCTCCTTCCATTAATGGCATTGCCATTAGGGGTGTCCTCGTAGACCCCTCCTGTCGAGTCAACATTATCATGAAGGTCCTCTTTGTGAACAACTTAAACTGGGGAAAGTACGATTAGTGTGATGCCACCATTCGTACGCATGACAAAATTTCCTTGCCTCCCTTGGGATCAACCACTTTGACCATTCAGGTGGGACCCAAGGTGGTCTTCTCAACCTTCGTTGTGATTCCCAAATCAGACATGTTTAGGGTCAAGCTAGGCATCCCCTGGTTGATCTCCATGGGAGCCGTCCCTTCGGTAGTCCACAAATGCCTAAAGTTCCCACATGAAGGGACTATCCACACAGTCTAGGACATTGGATATCGTCCCCTAGTGTCCTATGGGGGCTTTAGCCTCGATCATTTCTAGCCTACTCCAATTGAGCCCCTACGTTCTTGAGAGGATGCTGCGTTCCTTGCATATCAAGCGTACAAAGTCGGGGAAATGAGCTTGCGATCTGTAACATCTTCAGGCATCCAACCCTCTCGTGAGGCTCAATGTGCCTCCTCTGCCCCTTGTTTGGGGGCTCAGGGGAGGCGTGTGCCCCATGGGAAGACCCCTCGCCCACCAAAGGTTACATAGCTTTCAGGGGCGTCTTCTGTTCCTGCGTCTACATCCCATGTAGACAAGGGAAAAGCACCCATGCTGCCCAAGCCTAAGGTGCGTACGCCTCCCACAATCCCTATCATTGTGGACATTCCTCGTCCTACCCTCTATGGTTAGGGTAGGAAGCCTCATAAGATTGTGCAATCTCCCTTGGCATCTACCACTCAGCCTTCGAGGGCACCTCCTATTCCCCCAACTTCTTGCAAGGAAAAAGGAGGAAGGTCGCTCGTGACTGAGCCTTCGTTGTCAACCCCACCTCCTACTCCATCGGTTAGGCCTTCTTCAGTATCGATCACGATGCCGACGAACTCTCCTATGGAGCAGGATGGCACTGCTCCTCCCCAACCTTCTCATTCAGGTCCACACCTATGTCGGAACCAGCTTGCGCGCGAGCGTAAGCGTTGTCGACGGGAGAGGGCTTTAGCTCGTGAGGCCGCTGCAAGATTGAAGAACATATCTTTCGAGCCCATGTTCGTTGCCTCTGCATCTGCTCGTGCTTCTGCATCCACTCATCCCACTGCCACTTTTGTCACGCTTCTCCTTGCACCAAGAGTAACTATTGGACCTCACGCTAAGAAGGTCCAAGTATTCATTTCTCCTTCATAGGTTCATCATTGATCACCGCTCTTCCTAATATCCCTCCATTTCCTGAACCCATAAACATGTTGCACATGCAGGTTGTTTCAAGTGCAGTCATGTCCTCTCCATCCACTCATCGCCATACTAGCTTCCCAGATGTCCTAAAACCAGCTATTGTGGATCGGAAGGCTTCACCTCCATCTTTCAAGCGCAAGTTCAAGCAGGGCCCTGTCCCGAAGTTTAGGTGTCGCAAGTCTGCTCCAGAAGACCCTCTATTTGTCTCGGCTCTCGCAATGGAGCAAGCTTCGGCTTCTCCAGAGCTTGTTTTCGCCCCTTTTGTAGAGGTTGGCGCGGACACTTCTTCATCTGCACCTTCACATGGATCTCCTGCAAGCGTCGATGCTTGCATTTTGTATTCATTGGAGGAAATTCCGGCATTGACGACGATCTTCACATGATCCCTCTCACTCGCCACAGTGGAGCTTTTAGCTTAGGACCTCTCGGCTGCTTCATCCTTGGCTCTAGCTATTGGTGAGGTGCTTGGCACTGCCTTAGTAGCCCTACCATTGCAGTGTCGACCTCCCTCCCCATATGATCAAGATTGGGAGGACGAAAATCTGTTGATGGACGATCTGTGAGGGCTGTACCCACTTCTACATCTGTAGATTAGAGCCTGCTTGCATGTGTTCCCCAGTGCTTGTCTGTTAATGTTGTTCCCTCCCGAGGGAACCTTGTACTCTGTTGGTACCTAGAAACGGGGGGCTTTTTGTCGTGTACTTCTATGTGTTATCTATTTCTTCTATTTGTCGTGATCTTGATTTTCAACATTTGGGGACAATGCAAAGTGTTGGGGGCATTTAGGCACCCCTTCCATGTTGACCCAAATTTTTATTTTATTTTTCCTTCATGTGCCCTTCAAATCTGAGTCTAGGTTGGCAATGATGAAATATCCCTTAAGAATAGACGTATGTCTATGCTTTTGCATTCTGATGCCAATCCCTCAGATCCCCTTGCCCTTGTGTAGATGTTGTGGAAACACGTGTCAATCCTTAGGAAGTGACATTCCATGACGTCTTGCATGTTGCCATGCCACATCTTTTTCTTTCCTTGGAATGGTTTATGCTCCCCTCTGAGCAGCATAGTCCATTCCAAGCGGGGGGCTATGTTATCTGTGTCTTTGATCTTGTTTTATCTAACGATGTCTCTACACTGCATATTTTTCTTGCAAAATTTTTCAAAACTTGGCATCATTTGCTTTTGTGGGGGCCAAACCACTATATCTGTGTCTCGGTCTTGCCATATCATACGCCTATCTAGCTTAGTGCTACACATATCGACAACGATCTTAAGCCTCCCTATCACACGCCTATCTAGTTCAACGCTACGTGTGTCGGCGCACTATGTCAAAGCCACCTTATCACATGCCTATCTAGCTCAACGCTACGCATGTCGGCACACCTATCAAAGTCTCCTTATTGCATGCCTGTCTAGCATTTGCTACGCATGTTGGAGCTTATAAAAAATCCTCTATCATATGGCTTGGCATAACACAACTTGCCAGTCATATTGGTGTACTACCAATGATCTTTTATCATAGGTTGTCTTTATCATCTAGCATGCTCGTCTGCAATGTATATGCTAGATCCAACTTGTCAACATATCAGGAATTCCTAATTGGGGGCAACCCCATGTGACAAAATTTCCGTAGGTAAGTCAGGTAAAATTCTCTTACTTTAGCTTCGCATCTCTTCTAAAGGATAATATGCTCGCTAAAGTGGGGGCAAAATGTAATGGCATAAATTTTACACCCTTTTGTAAAATGCCTTTTTCACATTTGTCCACTTTAGTGTAAGACTTAAAAAGCTCGTCATCAACCAACGCGTCATCCAACTCAAGATTCCCGCCACGTAGTCCTAACGGTTTTGGACAAGTGTGCGCTGTGTAGATGTCTGCGTGGCGCGCTATCGTCCGTGAATCTGCAGACGTGCAGGTTGCTGTTGGAGCGTTACGAACTGTCAACCTGCATTCGTAATGCCCCAAAATGATGGCTTGTCTGTGCAGATTCCTTCCTAGTCTATCATAAACCCTTTTGCAACCCTTATTTGGCCTTCTTGGACACTCTTGGAATCTCAAACACTCGGTTTCATTCTCACAACATCTTGGCTCTCACTCACAGCTCCATACCACCATTTTTGCACCATTATTTGGTTCTACACTTCCATTTTCTTGCAGGTATCTCCATTGTTGGATAGTTCAAGTTCTCATCTTTGGTCTCATTTCATGTTATTGGGCCCTCCGTTCATAGGGGAGCCTCTTCTACTCTCATTTTTCTGTCTTTGAGCATATTATCATTCGTATCCATCTGCTTTCTCATATTATACATTTTCTATTATCTTTATTTGGTTATCTATCATCGATTTCATCGTGTCTAACAACTGTCCGTGGAGGTGGGAACACCAAAGCGGGGGTTTGACTGAGGCAAACCTCTTTACGGCCACAACCATTTCTTCTCTTTGCTTGTGTGTAGGTTTTTGCGGTGTGTTCAAGAGCTCTAGTTTGGATTGCATTATTGACCATCGAATCAAGTTCTATTGTCTCGCACCTCCTCTCTTTCATTTCATTAATCAAAACACATAATCTAGTTAAATCATCTCCATTTCATATTTAAATCTGTTATTCTATCATATTTCCTTCATTCTGTGTACTTAGACTAGTTTTATTTCGTTTATTTACATTATGTTTTTTTTACTTTATCGTTTTTGCATAGTATTATATTCTGTTGTTTGTCTTTTTATTTAATTCCTGCCTGTCTGTACAAGTTGCCAACGCGGCGTGCTGGTGTCCAACAGTCCCGCTGTAGTCCTTGGACTGCACTTCTGTCCGAGACAGAGAGCTTGCAGAGCTCAGGGTTTGATCGTTGCAGTTGGTTCTTTCATTTCCCATAGTCAGATTATTTTAATCTATCCGCTTGTCTTAGTTATTTGCATTTAGTTAATCAAATCACTTTTGAACATTTAACCCCACCAAGACAACCAAGTAACTCTCTTCATCATTGCGTCCAATCTCCCTAGCACTCCTAGCTAGCAACGTGAGGTGGTGCAAGGAAATCATGTATCCCTTGAGGTTTTAACCGGCCTCTCGGTAGGTGCATTATTTTCTTTCCCGCACATAGCTAGCTCAGTCTTGTTACCTCTGTGTGTTTAATCTTCTCAAGTATAGCTTTCTCATAATCTTCAAATTTGTTGTTGGGAATGTTGTAGTTATCACCAAGCTTTGAACTATATGTTGTTTGTTTCTGGATTTTTGGTTTTCAACCTCTTGTATATGGAGCTTTTGTTCTATTCCTCTATCCCATTGTATAAATAAGATGGTAAATGAACTTGAAAATTGAGGGATCTTGTATTTAGTTGAAACCTGATTATATTTGATAACCTTCTGTTGTGGAGCGCTAGAAATGGGTCCAACTGCCTTTAGTGTGAGCTAGATAACTTTTTTGGTTGAATTCGAGCTGCAATTATTTAATATCTTAAATAATCCTCAATTTAATAACACTATTCATGCCTTTTATCAGATCAGGAGCTGTATTATGCTCATACCTCTTCTTGTGTCTGTATACTGAAGCTTAACACTGAGAATGGTAAAAGTAGTTATTTTCAATCACTTGAGTCATGTTCTATATTTTCACTGACATAAGAGTTTAGAAAATTGAGAATAGATTCCTTTCTGTTCCTGTCAGCATGTTTCGGCTCCATTTAGGGAACATGGATCTACTACTTATCACTATTTTCAATTACAAAATACCACTAAAGGTAGTAAATACTTTGTTCATGACACAAACTACTAGGCTACTTTGGAAGGAAGTACTAATACCACTAAAGCACATGATACCAATTGGTGAGCTCCAATGCCTCAAACAGAGTGCCTCACAAGCTCAAATTTTTAATCTGAGACTTTACAGGAAAACAGGAGTCTTGCTCAGACTCGCCCCAACTGAAGTGCTTATTAATCTTCTAAGGAAGAATTTGGGCTGGTTTTAATGCCATTCTTCTAGAGATCCATATTGTGAAACTTCCAGTTTGTTAAATGGAATTCTGTTTGGATGTGTAGGCTTAGGTTTTTTATTCTGTACCATATTCCTCTATCATGATTTTATGTTATAATTTTTTCTGCCTCTGGAACTTTGTTTTGTAAGCTGTTAGGCTAGCTCATGTTTATGTCACTCGTGCTGTTGGCGTTTTTTGTGACCTTTCATCTCTATTGGATGTATGGTGTTTAAACTTGTTAAAAAATAAAATTTTAAATTTCTTTTCATGCTAGTTTTAACTAGATAAATTCCCCTTGTTGGGTGACCTTTAGCTTAGATGTCATGACTGAGGGGTTTTCTCTTCCATCAAATTCACCCAGAACTTGAATTTGTTCTCATCCATTTGGGTGGTACACTGCACCCAGTGAGTTGAAAATAAAGATATTTTAGTATTTTACCTGATTTCAACACTCTATCATGTCTCTTGGAGATTTTATTGTGGGGCTTCTTAGTGGAAGTGTAATGCTTTGACGATTGGACACATACCATTCTACAATACCATTTGTATCTTTAATAGTGTCGTAAATTGGCTTGTTATATAGTAATAGCTTTATGTATCTTTGTATTAATCGGCATGTTGACATTTTATTATATTGTTCTGCAGGATAGACTTGCGTTCAAACAAAAAAACAGGGGAACCTGTTCTAATCCATAAAAAGGGTTCTAAAGTGGTGGGACTTCATTTCAATCCAGTACATCCAGATCTTTTGATCAGCTGTGGCAATGATCATTTTGTAAGCACCTTTTCATATGAAAACAATTTCTAGATGTGATTAATTTTGACAGAAAACTGCTTCATTTTTATTTCCTTGGAATTAAGATGAATAGTATGGTTTTCTTCTTTTATATTTTGGTTTTTAAGCTAAGCAAATAAATGCTTTCGGTATTTAATAAGCTTACTCTCAACATCAATTCCCATTATTTTGTTCCTGTTGGTCTCAGATGGGAATCATTTTGTTTTATAGCTTAGATTTACTCTGTTTAGGTTCGCCTTTGGGATATTCGCCAGTTGAAAGCAGGAGCTTGCTTGGCAGAGTTGGCACACACACGAGTAGTGAACTCTGCTTATTTTTCACCAAGAACTGGCACTAAAATCATGACAACCTGCCAAGATAATCGCATACGAGTGTGGGATTCCATCTTTGGTGATTTGAACTTGCCAAGCCGTGAAATTGTCCACAGTCATGATTTTAATCGTCACCTGACATGTTTTCGTGCAGAATGGGATCCAAAGGTCCTCCTTTTTGCTAAAATAATTTTATCTTCTTGATTTTTGCAAACATGTCATTGAATTTTCTTTAACCTTTGTTGTAATCATAAAACTTATCTGGGTTTCTGTAATCTACAGGATCCCTCTGAGTGTCTTGCAGTTATTGGTCGCTACATAAGCGATAACTTCAATGGTGTAGCTTTACATCCCATCGATTTTATTGACACGAGTAATGGACAGCTTGTCGCTGAAGTTGCTGATCCAGATATAGCTACTATAACTCCCGTCAATAAATTTCATCCTCGGAAAGATCTTTTGGCATCAGGCAGCTCCAGGTTCACTTCCTGGAATTCTCTATATTTTTTTTCTGCAATGCATTTTTTGTTGTTCCCAACTTAAGGAAAAGGATAAAAAATTTGAATGTCTTTATTCTGAAAATCATGTAAGGTTTTAGCCGGTTTAAGCTATTTCTTATCCACAATACTGTTTATTGGTAAGAATATCTTCCAGCCATGTACGCTAGCTGCAGAAAACCTTAATTTGCACTTTTCTGATTTGATTTCAGGTCACTGCTTATTTGGTGTCCAAAAGAGGAGATTGATTCTGATGAAATGATTGAAAAAAGAAAGCACAAAGTTTCCCCATACACAGTACTAAAGGGGAAAAAGCCGAAAGGCAAGTTGGAAGATGATGAAGATGACAACTTCACTCCGAAGAAAAAGAGCAAATTGAATCACCCAACCTTCAAAGCAGGAACATGCTCATCACATTCCATTGCAAAAAGATCAAAATAAAGCTTTCATCTCTTTCGTGAGAGTATCAATTTTGCTTTTCATAGGGCCGATGGCAACAAATGTATGCTTGTACTGTTTTGAGATAAGCAACAAGAAGCCAGGTTTGATCAGAAGATTTAATGTTAGGCCTGAAGGCTAAAGTTCAATATTCATTATTTTGCTTAGAATATGCCATCAGTCGTATTCGTCACTAGATATTTTTGGCTTTCTACCTTTCTGCGATTGTGTAAGGTTTGTAGTTCAATGTTCATACTTCTCAATCTTTTGTTGAAATTTATTTAAGATCATTTACCATGCACAATGAAATATTTCTTAGTTTGGTATTCAGTAATATAGTTCATGAGACATTGGCATAATGGTACTTACACTTGCAAAGGGGGAAATCAGAGTTTACCACACTGCAATTAGTTATTTGTTTTCTTAACAAACATGCACTATTTTCTCTCTTTTGCATACCTGATAGTCTACTGTGCATCTCTAGATTTGTTTTATGGCAGTCTCATCATTGCAGAGTAAATCTTTACACAACTCCTCTATGAGATTCTATTAATGGTTTGGGGTGAAACTAAAGCATTGATGTCGCATTCTTATTACATTAATGTGAAGGTAAAAATTGTTCTTTTGAGTCACCACCAAGCAACACACTAATTTGATGTACGAGACTCCCTTCATGCATCCATTCCACAAGAAGATTGTTTTTTCCATTTACCTTAAATGATTCAAAGGAGTGTACAACCCTAACCCCCTCTGGGTTTGATCCTTGGACCTCTGCTTCAAGTACACATGCCTTATTTTTAAGACAACTCAAGTTTATTCAATTAGCAAGCTTCTTTTGATTATAGTGGTTGACCCTGAACAGTTAATTGCTGTACATATTGTGCTCAAGGATTCTTTTAAATAAAATGCCAAGGAAAGCTTAATGCTCCAATATATTTTTTTCAATGAATCTCACATGTTCTTTCTTGTTTATGATCTCACTGTACTGATGTTTAATCCTTCGGTACAAAAAAATGTGCCATACACAAATGGACATACCTATAAGAATGGGGAATACTGGACAAGGAAATGACAAATGTATCACCATCATGCATATTTATAGGTATGTCCATTTGTCCTGACACCTTCCATGCCTACCATTGCTGAGAATTTATCCTAATACTTCCCACAATGAGAACAACTCTTCTACTCAAGGGTCTCATGAACAATTGGGAAAGTTTGACAAGCAATCAAAATATTGTCAACATTTTGTGAGTAAAAAATGTGTTGTTGGAGAGACAATCCCTTTGATTGAAGGTTTTAGGAAGTTGATTCAAAATAATGA
The DNA here is from genome assembly GCA_027943335.1 of Chamaecyparis obtusa. NCBI lineage: Eukaryota > Viridiplantae > Streptophyta > Pinopsida > Cupressales > Cupressaceae > Chamaecyparis > Chamaecyparis obtusa. The sequence continues at coordinate 55,631 of BSBK01005056.1, read as the reverse complement.
ACATGATGTGGAAGTTTTATGTGGTATTGCTCATATAGTGGATGAAAGATCTATGGAAATTTCTAGTTATGTTGAGGTGCTTGGATATTCAAACCCTCCAAATCATGTTAAATACCCTTGCCTATTCCTACATCTCTTCCTAATATGGCTATATATACATCGTCCATCATGGCTACTTCTACACAAAATGCTAATGCTGCACATCTTAGTAGTGTTGGAAATCCTATACACCAATATGCTTATGTTCCAACTTACACATGCCTTTCATTTGTTTCTTAATCATCTCCTTTACCTACTTACCATAATGGTACATCTTTGAATCCTCTCACAATCAAACTTTTCTCAAGCCAACTTATCCAGCAAAGCCATTAAACATTTGTTACAAACTATCCCATCCTTACAACAATAATTGGCTTTGTCACTCAATTTAAATCCGACATTCTTATGTACTTCAAATTCAATCCTCTTTCAATTGAGATCCTTCATACACACCTTCCACATCACATTGAGGTTTCGCATTTGGAAAAGTATAATGGACAAGGTGACATCCGCACTCGTGAAAACATATCAAACTTTGTGTATTGATTTTAACTATGACAAAACTTCTTGCAAAACTTTTCCCTCGTTCCTTGTAAGAGTTTTGGAATGGTTTTACTTTTTGCCTACATATTCAATTACTTTTTTTTTTTCTAATTGGCTGATGCATTTGTTCAACATTTTTGAAATAATTTTGGTCCACAAGTTACTTTACTTGATTAGGTGAATTGTAAAACAAGGCACTAAAGAGAAAGTAACTGTTTTCATTGGTAGATATGAACATTTGTACTTACAAACTGTTTACCCTATTTTTGTTTCAATGAATCTTCATTAATAATTTGCAAAAAGAGATTAGAGATAAGTTTTTGTTACTAAATTCACTTCTATCACACACTTGTGCACAACACTCCATAAATATTGAGATCAAGTGAGTCAATATGAACTTTCTTCATCATTGACCTTGATCGATAAGAATGAGAATGTTCCCTTTCAAAACTTTATAATCAAACCAATAACTTCATCAAAATCAACAATAACTCTTCAAATCATGTTGAATCTCAAGTGGCAACCATAATTCTTGTTGTTGCCCCCTTTAGATCTAGATTCAAATCTTGTAGCTTCACACCTCTTTCTAAATCTTTGCATACTGTCATGTTTCAATAGATTTAGAATAGTATGTGGAGGCTTCCTTATAGATACCTCTAAGCCTTTGCCACCCTCTTTTGATAAAAAATTCTTTTTTTCAATTCCATCATCAACCTAACCATGATATCGAGAAGTGTCTTTGTTTGAAACATGAAATACAAGACTTTATTGATTCTAATGCTATAGTGGTGAATGTTGTCCATGATTAAGGAAATAAATTTGTGGCACCTCCTACTCAAAATTTGTAAATTGTCACCAATCTCATGCCTTCCCACTACCAATGTTGTTGAGCATAATGATTCAAGTTGCATTGCTTTCCATAATAAATGAAGCCAACAATGTTGTGAACCTAATTTAGCAAATTAAACCTAAATGTGAACCTTGCATTACCTTTGAGTCAAAGGATATCATTAACGCATTTGATGGACCATCCTACATTATCGCAAAGATTAAAGAAAAGCTCTCTCTAGGAGTGCTCATAGATCCAACATGTATAGTGAATGTTATTGTTGTCTGCGGGGCTAGCACAATGCAACAATAAGGAAAACGAGAATGAAATCCCTCTCTTGAACAATGAAATTCAACACTTCAAGGTCTTGGAAGGCCAGTTCACAATCGTGTTGGATAGGTCAATGAAAACAATGTGAAAGTTCACAAGGAGTCCTTTGCTAGTAACTAAGTGAAAATATTGGATCTAGCAAATTTTAACTCTTTTTGTTGTTAAAAATCTGATTTTTTATTTTTATTTTTGAAGATAAAACCTATAATGATCAAAATTTGAAAATACAAAAACACTAACTTATATGCTAATCTAAAACTATTCTAACTACAATTTCAAAGAAGAATTAAGGGATGTGAGAAATTGAATGTAAATGGAATTAGGCTACTATAGACAATGATTTCTCAAACACATGTTGTAGATGATTAGATTGGATCAACCAGCAATGAAAATACAAACTAGAATCTCACAATTCATATTTAACATGATGCGATCAACTAAGGAAATTACATAACAAAGAATTTCCCAAAATTCATCAAAATCACAAGGTCATATACATGTGAGATGAAGCCTTCCTCAAAGAATAATTAGAACTGATCCAACCAATTTATCAAGCACAACAAATCAATATTATATAATCACCACCAATGAAAAGAATCGATTGAGAAAACCTAGAAAACATAACAATAAAACTACTTCTAAACTAAAGATTAATGATAAAACAACTCTTGCATGATGTTTATTACAATGCTAGGGCCTCATTTTCATCACAATTTGCTTAAAATCTTGAAAATCACTTGCTATTTGGGTGGTGGAATTGCAACTTGACCTAGATGCATTTTTTGAGTCCTTTGGAGTTTTCGCCATCAACAAACTAAAGTTCTCTATTATCTAGAGCCTTGGGGACTCATCCAACTTTGTTATCATTGATTTGGCATGCATCTAACTCTCCAAAAATAGAAAATAACACAAAATGTGACTACAGTTGTTGGGTACAACTTTTGCTTGCCAACAACTGAAAGAATCATCAAAACTTCTGCAAAACTACATTTCCCTTATTTACAAGTGGTCCACCAACTTTGAAAATGCTTTATTGAAATATTTGACTGTTATATTGATTTTGTAGATATTGGGAGTCTTCATGTATTTGAGGGTTACTTGCTAATTCTTTATGAAAGTTTTCATCTTCTTATTTTTGTCCTCAATATGGGGAATCTTCTTCATATTTGAAATCTCATTCTTCACCCACACCATCCTATCGATGGATTCCTTGGGGCATTCTTCATGGAGGGTGTCTTTGAATTTGTGTACTATGTTGTCAACGTCCTTCATTTGATATTTCGACACCCAAAAAGTACATGAAATCTCTTTCACAAAATCTTCAGTACATTGCAACAAAATGTTTATATTCTCCCTTCTCTCGAGAATATTGTCTTTCATCTTCTTATATTATTTGTTGATTAATTTTATGGCCCATAACCATTCAACTGGTAGTCCTACATCTCTGGGCTAAAAAATGGTTGCTTTGAGAAGTTGGTTAGGACTTGTGCTCTTTATGGTCTTTAAAATTGGGAGGTAGTCATCCCACATCAAAATAGTCTCTTCAATCCTAATCCCACCATTTTCTCTAGTAATCATATCATAGAATACCTTCATTTGTTCGGCCATAGACTGGTAAAGAGTCAAAATCGCCCTTATAACTTTGTATCTTGTTTGTTCTATTTCTCTCCTCAATCAACACCTACCATCGAAAAGGAGTCAATTTTGGAAAATTGACCTCCAGAGTCTAATGCTACATGAAGACTAGAAGGAGCCAACACATCAATTTGGGCTACCAATTGGTATACTTCTTAAGTTGTTTAACCTACTATACAATGTCTTCCTTGTTTTTCTCATCCTTTTGAATTCATTTAAAAATAGAAGTGACAACCTAATTCCTCTCCTTCCCTAGTTGGTACACCCAAATCTATTTCATCCATTTGATAGATTTCTTCTAGCATATCCTCTTGAAGATTTTATACAAGAGGTGTTTCTATTTGGGATTTCCAATAGCCTCTCAAATCAGCAACTACCTGTGACATCTTCCATAACTTTTTCCTTGGATCATCAACTTTAAAAGTATCATCCAACAACATGAGATCTCATGTCTCAACATCTTTACATATCTTCTTCTTCTCGTGGATAATTTGTGACAACCATATTGGAGTGGTTCCAAAAGTAGAAGGCCTATAGGTGCTCATTCCATAAATGTTCTCTTGCCTCCCCCCTTATTCTTCTCGTCTTGGTGGGGTTGCAAATGGATTGGGAGGAGTGGCTCCATGGTTGGAAGATTTCCTCCCCTTTATTTGTTTCCTCCTGTTGAGTTTGCACTTTTTCAAGGATTGTCTCTATCTTTAGCTTCAAAGATGGCTATGAGATCTACATCTTGAGAGGTTGTGGGAGCTTCGTGTTCAAACATTTTTTTTCCCTCAACTCCTAAATCCATTTTCCCTAAAATTTCCTATAGATCATCTTCCGCCTTCTTATTTATCTTTTCAAAACTATAGGAAGTGTCTTGTGGGGCCTCAACACTTGTTACATATGATATATCCACTTGAAAAAACTCATTCTCTCCCAAAGGATATTTTGTAGGTTTTTCCCTTTTGATGTTTGGGCAAGTGCACGGAGATGGTGAACAAAAATGGGGGGGGGGGGTTATAAGTGGCCAATTTTGTTTTTTTGAAATCAGCTAAACCTGAACTTGAAAAGATATTCGAGGGTTATGCACTCAAAATTAGGAGTTGTGCATAGAATAAGTTTTTTATTATTTTGAATCTAGTTTCTAAACTACTAAAGTTTTTTTAAATGGATAAGATTAATAGGGTCAAACCCGCTGTGCACAAAAAATTGTTCTTGATTTTTTTAGAAAAAAAACATAACATAGCTGATTTCGTGTGCTTCATAGAAGATATAGCTAGATTTAGTATTTTGAAAAACCCTTTTTTAGATTGATAGGTAAGAGTGAGATCTAGAAGTTGTGTATTTTTTTGTAATTTTTTGTTAATTTTTTTGTTTTTAATGATTTTTTGAAGTGGTCGCATCTTGAAAATATGGTGTTTGTTCATATGCTAGGCATAACTTGCATTGAAATAATTGAAAATGCATTTTTTTAAGTGTATAAAATCAAGTGTAGAACAATAATATGTATTTTTTTTTGAATTTAGTCAAGTAGATCAAAGTTTATTAAGAAAATGGTAGACATATGTCTCTGAGGACTGTGAAGCCATTGATAAAGAAAATTAAAGTTTACTATGCTAATGTTGTTCAAAAATAGAAAAAAAAATGGTTAGAAAGCTAAGAAGACGTGTGAGATTATGGTGGTAATTTTATAGATGCCCACTTGATGATGCGTAAACCTGATGAAGAGAAGGTCAAGAAATAATCTTAGAAGATCAAAAGATGTGTAAATGAAGAGAAATGGAGGGAAAATGGACTTCCAAGCCTTAGGGTCATTGTCCAATCCTTTTACCTAACCATAATGCATACGAGTTCCTTAGTACTAAAAAAACCGTACACTTTTTGTGAGACCAAAAGTAGCTTTTCTAGTTCTACAAAACCCATGTGTTTTGAAGAACTAAAAACATATGTTTTTAGTTCTACAAAATGCGTACATGTTTTGAAGAAAAAAACACATGCTTGTAAACTTAGCATACACTAGACAAATGTATATACTTACATACACACACACACACACACACATATTTATATAGATATATGTATATATGTCTATATATGCATGTCTCTCCTTGCTCCTTATCTCTCTCATCTTCCTTCCCCCATCACCATCTATGTCTATGATGAGCCCTAGTTATCGTGCCTCTCTCTCTCTCTCTCTCTCTAAAAACATATATTTTTAGTTCTACAAAACCCATACGTGTTTTGAATAAATAAAAACATATGCTTGTAAAATTAGCATACACTACACATGTATATACTTGTTGTGAGTGTGAAAATGTGCTAACACTACACTTCAATGAATCCTTATTTAACGGATCTTAACAATGTAAATAGCATAAACAAATCTGAAATCAGCTAAGGCGACTCATTGCTTTCTATTAGATAGGAGTATGAATTTTCTCTCACATCATTGCAAACCCAGTGACTATAGAGTCTATCTAAATGAAGGATTTGAAGATTAAACTATCATGCAAATGCAAGTTTATCCAAATTAGCTAAGATTAATCCATTTTTAAGCACTAAAATAAAATGTTCCTATGTTGATAAATGCAATAAACATGAAACAAACTAATTAACTATGCAATTGAAATGACTAACAATGATTATAATAAATGATAAAAATGCTAGCATTACTCTAAGCAAAATTTGGGGTCCTTGTGAGAACAGAGGTCTGATTATATAGAAATTCTCTTAAGAATGAATATACAAGATTGATTCCAGATGAACAGTTGAGATTCATTTTGAACTAGCACAATCCACGTGTAACTCATTTGATTGGTTGAGAGAATCAATTATTTGGGAAACTTCCAAGGTAGAACTGAAGTTTCTAAATTGACAGATGAGTTAACAGATTTATTTTTCTAGTTAATTGGATTGTTTCCAAAATTGATCTTAGTTGATTGGATGATGACTTCATAAATCCTTTTTTAGGATATTTAAAATATTTTAAAGGATTTTATGCATTTTTCTCCAAAATATGGTGACATAATTAATTTTTAGTTCCTTTTTGTAATTAATTGACAATTCTTTATTTATTTGATCAACATCCTAAAATATTAATTAAATAAATAGTATAAGGTTGATTTAATTTTCAATAACATTATAATTTAGGAATTAATTAATTAAATAGGATCAAGTGCGATGAGACTTAGGACATAGGTCAAATTAGATTGATGAGTTGAATTGCCTTAGGTTAGGACTTAGGTGAATTTGATCAAAATTAGGACTTTCTTGATGAATAATCGAGTTTAGGGGCTTATGGTTCTGGTGACCATTTTTAGGTGATTACATTTTTCCCTCTTTGAATTGATGTGCAATCAACGCATTGATTCAAAGAATAGCTAGTGTTGAGACTAAGAATAGTTTAATGTGAAGCGATATCAATTCTGAACTTGATTGAACAAAGATCGATAGAAAGACTATAATGGTCAGTTTGATATGATGCGATGAAACTGAACACCTATTTGATTTGATGATGACAACTAACCAATTTGATGTAAAGCAATAAAATTAATTAATGTTAGAAAAGACTCTTAAACCATTGGATTGGTTTGAATGAATAACCAATTTGATGTGAAGCGATGAAACTGATTATCATTAAGGGATCGATAGCAAAATTGACTTGATTTGATGCGATGAAGCCAATTGGATTAACAAGGACAATATCATCTTGATGTGAAGCGATGAAATTGATATGCCCCTAGAGGTTTGCTGATGAAGAATCTCAACTTGATGTGGTGCAATGAAGTTGAGATGCCCCTTGCGATGAGGTCTTGTTTGATCTGATGATTTGATTGCTTGATTAAAGATTCAAATATTTCTCGATGTTTGATGATGTGATCATTGAATTGTTGATGTTAGGATTATTCTCCCTCAGGAGCGAAATCAAACTATGCCTAGGTGCCCTAGTGATCTAAAGAAATTTCGATGGATAACATGATGCAGGGAGGGATAAATATGATTTTGATGAGGTTGGAAGCAGGTAGGTCACATTCTGCACTTATTTTAGGTCATATTGACCAAGTTTGACCAAAATTTGGATAAGGTTTGACCAATATTCTGGCACTTTGATTGTTTGAGGAGAAAGAAATCTCATTACTTTGGAAGATAGAAGATTGATTATGTAAGCGGTCAATTGCGATTAGACATATAAAATGATCTCAGATTTTGATTTTGATCCCGAAAATAGAATTAGGACGGTCAAATTAGAAGAGAATATTCTTGTTGATACACAGGTACTCGATAATATCTATGATGACATAGTTGACCACTTGACGAGAGAGGATGATGATGAGATCAATTTTAGGCCTCACATTCCACGAAGGAGATAACATTGGTGAAATAGTAATGTTGTCCAAATGCAAAATGAAAAACCAACATGAATGCACCCTAGGACACAGTCACTAGATTTAGCTTTGAAATCTTTCATTATTGAGCATTGTGGGACATCATAGCCAATATAAGTCTCATTGGTGCTACTGCGACCATGAGAATATGAATAAGGCCTATATCGGAAAAATGTGGAAAATTGATGCAAGCAACAAGGCATAAGAGGCCGAGATGACCTAAGCATCATTCCCAATTGATATATAAAGTAATCATAAGCATCAAGGCATAAGAGGCCACGATGACCTAAATAGTTTTTGCATAAACAAACAAAATAATAGACAAGGAGATAGTTCTGACCTCACCTTAGTATCCATATAAAAAGAGTCGAGGTATGTGCGATATTCCAATCAAGATGGAGGCTCTTACCATAGACACCCAATTTATTGGATAGTTTAGGATCATCGAAACCACACTGACAAGCAGAAGACAAAGAAAAATGATTATGCCCTAGTCTATGTTCCTCTAGTCATTTTAGACATCCTCAAGTTGCATAGAAAGGGATAACCGGGACATCAAATGATAACAAACAACATATTAAGAAAATTCACAGCCTTTATTGCTTCTCTAGTCATTTAGACATCGTCAAGTTTCAATAGAGATGTGATCAACATTAATTCAGAAAGTTTGGGGTAGTGTGTGTGTTTTGCATTCTAGCTTGTTGAAGTGTGGTGTTAAGAAACATTTTTTGATCTTTCTTGCCTATCATTCATTTGGCTTGATGATTTGAGCTTATCTGATAAGTGTTAAGAAACACTCATTATTGATAGGCTCAAATCCATGGCAGTGTAGCATGGAACAACTGATGTGTCACGAAAGTGACTGAAAGCTATGTACAAACTGAAGCAAAGGAAGGATGCCAAGACTCGTGTTGATAGATGGAGTTCTTGAGTACAAGAGGTTCCTGTTTACTAGGTTTTCACCAAGGCATTTTTTTTTCATTTTTTAATTTTTTTGCTCTTTTCATTTTTTTGATTTTTGTATTTTTTTTATTTTTGACTTTTGTTTTTTGTATTTTTTATCTTTTGAATTTTTTTGTTAATTGATGCATCAAAGCACCCGTTTTCCAGGTTTTCACTAAGATGATCATTCTTTTAAGGACTTTTTACGATTTTTAGAAAATTTTCAGGACTTTTTCCAATTTTTATAAAATTTAAGAGATTAATCATTCTCAAACAAGATCACATTGGTTTGCCCCAATGTCTAGAAATGTATAGGACATGATGGATGTATTAGAAAGATGATGGATGACGCAGAAAGATAATGAGGGATGAAGCGAGTGAATGCAACCCTCAAGGATAGTGTCCTCAAGAATACCCAAGCTAGGGAAAGGGAATATAGTAATGGAGGATCATGCGGCAATGTTAGATGGCATATAGGATAATGACTTGGTGTCATGAAAGCATGTGGTCCAAAAGGGTTGACATGTCAAGAGACTCCTGTTAACAAATTTTTCATTTTTTTGTTCGTCATTTTGATCAAGACCAAGGGGTTGATTTGGATGAGCCATGTATAGGATCACACAACGAGGATAAAGGGAGATGGAGATTCTAAGTGGATGGTTTGAGATAATCGAAATGATGTTTATGAATAATTATGGCTGATTTTGGATAAGAAAGATCATGATAGGGTAGCATTGACGTAAGCAAGTGAGTAAGATAATGAAAAAGATAGCAGATGGTAGGATATATGATGCTCATGAATAAGTTCAACCTTGTCAAGATCAAAGGTGAAAAGATGAAGTATGGATGAACATGAAATAGCTAGTGTGGATGTGATGCAGGAGCATCCTGGGTGTAAGAGCAATCTTGCATCACCCAAAAATATTTTTGTTTTTGTATTCAATAAGGGCTATCTTGTGCAGAGTTGCTATTTATGGAAACTTGCTATTTTTAGTAAGTTGGTCTTACGATCTCGGAATGTCTGATTTTACATATGGAGGTTCATCTCAGTAATATTAGCCTGCCAGCAAAGTTTCATGGCTAGATCAGGTGTAGTTTTGAAGATATTGAAGATTTTCGGTATTGGCAGCAGGGTAAAGAAACTTCGAACTCAGTTTTGAAGGCTTTAGAGGCCCCAGATGAGGTTGAAAATTTGGGTGACGGGTGCTTTGCATGGGTTAAGCCTGTAGAGCGCTTCGTGGCATTTCCAGAATGGGGTTATAATAGCCAATCGGGTCAACGGGCGATGCCTTATGGTCTTCGGAAGTTGGGTCACCTGAAATGGTGAAAAATAATTTTTTTTCAAAATTTCTGTTTGGGTTTCAAAACTCATTTTGAGCCGACTTTGATGTAATAAATTGTAAAATAAAATAATTCTAAGTTTGGTCAGCCCTAAGGGCTAAATTTCTAGAACCTTCTCGGGCGGTGGAAATTGCCTATATAAAGAAGGCCCGTAGTGTTGTCTAGGGCAGTTCTGGGTATTGATTCGAGGATTTTTCCTATAGAATATTGTAAGGGAATGCCCATGTGGCTTTGCATATTGTAATTCTGAAAGTTTGTAATTCCACATTTGTGGAGATAATAAGAAGCCAATTTTCTATTCTTGCATATTATTGTTGTTGTTTCTCTATTTCTGTTATGTGTTTGTGGTACTAAGGGGAGCACCCTTCATCAGGATGAATCTTACCCTGAAGTGTAGAGTGCAAGAGGGAGGAATTATGCATGATGCCTGTTTTCCAGGTTTTCATCATGGTACTTATCCAAGGCGCCACAAGTAGTCATTTTTACCATAGGAAGGATTTATTTCTCTTTTCTTTTTCTACTAAGGTGCATGTTTACCAAGTTTTCACCAAGGCACTTTTTTGATTTTTTTTTTGTATTTTCTAATTTTTGGAGGAAATCAAGCCTGTTTCTCTTTAGATAATGTTCCTTTGGAGAGATATGCTTTGATGGGCTAAGGCCGCTAAAAATGTATGCTCAAAGATGTTGATAGGGTGATGGAAGGGAAATGATATGGAGGCTAAGAAGATGGTGGCTAAGGATTTATGTGATGGATTGGATGAAGGGGATTGAAGGATATGAAGTGAGAAGATAAGAAGCATAGACAAGTGTTGGATAAGGGATTGGGGATTGAAAGGATTATGTAGGGGTATATGGAAATGGTGATAAGATCAACATTGACACACACCATGAAGGGTAGTGGATAGATGGAAGAAAAATGGATGGAATAACCTGAGACTTTGATGTATGAGGTGATGAAAGTTGTTTGTAAGTAGATGGAGTGAAAGCCTTTGAAAGCTTGGATGTCAACTTTGATTTTTCCTTTGTGTTGAATTTATTTAAGAGAGACTTGGTAATCCACATAGATTTATATTTTTCTTTGCTTTTGGATGCTTTAGAATGCAATTCTTCCATGATGGATTTGGGAACCCATATTTTATTCGATTTTCTTCTTTTCTTAGAGGACCCTTTTGGTCTCTTGAATATTTCATTTTTATTTATAGTCACATGTCAATTAGATAGGACATGGTGATCTTCATATGTAAGGGGATTCTCTTATTTCTAATTTTTATATTGTACATCCAAACTACTTCCAAAAGACTTGATAACTATGGATGAATGAGGTTGATATGATGGGTCCAAATGGATGGATAGATGGAACTTTATCAAGGATGCTTGTCTTTGTTGATCTTGAGGTATAATGGGGAAGTGGATGACAAGCTAGGAGTGAGAGGTATAGTGGATGGGGGGATATAAGGTCCCAATATGGATGGAAGGTTTGAAGGTTTTAGCTTTGATACATAAGGACCAGGGATGGATTTGGAAGATGCAAATGGATAATGGATAGGGATATCAACATCTTTGGAGTGAGAATCATGGCCATGGACACCAATAAACTCATGAATAAATTTGATAGGAGAAATTTTTTTGATAGGAGAAGCTAAGGCTTGAGGGTATTTACTCTTATGAAAAGGATTTGGAGGAATAGGATATTTTTGAGGTGTATATGGAGTATAACAAGGGGATGAGGGGATACTTCGATCTTGACAAGGATCTTTGGGTAGCATAGGAAGAGTGTTGTTCACTTGATCTTACTTAGGAGATGGAGGGGTTCCATCTTGGAAGAGATGGAAGGGTATGATAATATCATCAAATTTTTCTTGGGATATGGAACTTGGGTCAACTATTGGAGGAGGAAGGATGGTACCTTGATCTTGATCATTATTGATATTGGTTTCTTCATATTTGGGATTGTCCTCTTGACATGGAATGACTTCTAAGGATGAGTTAGGAGTTTTGGTCTGCATGGGAGATTCTTGAAGAGCTGATGAAGAACTAGGAATGGCAGTGCATGAGGGTTTTGGATCTTTGATTTTTGGAGCATTGAAAAGTTTTGCAGTCAGATGAAAATTAGATTGGATTTCTTTTAGGGGTAGCCCTTGAGGATAAACATAGTCAGTATGAAAAGCAATAGGCTCTTTGTTCGATGTAGGCATGTTGGCTAGATTTTTTGCTTTAGGAGATGCATGAGTGTTGGAAGAAGTAGACGGGGAATGAGAAACACTACTAGACATAGGTTCATGAGTTTGATCTTTCTTGAGAGTAGTATCTTCATTAGGATTTTTAATTTCTATTATGTCATCGTCAATGAGATATTGGATTTTATGTTTCAACTCCATGAAATTTGAAGTCTCATGTTTGTTATTTTGATGATAGGCACAATAGTTTCTCAAGAATACAAAACCACGTGAAGTGATTTGAGGCAAAATGATGAGATTGTGTTCAAGAAGCTCTTCCAAAGCTAATTCAATGGATTGTCCCAAAGGGGTAAATAATCTATCCATAGGACTTGTAGAGATGCTAGATTCAAGATCATGGGGATTTGATTTGTCGCTATCATAGGATTGATATAAAATAATCTCAACTGAATGTGATGTATCATCTTTATTTTCTTGATCAAATATTGGATTATCATGGATTGGTAGAATATATTCTTGATCAAAGATAGGTCGGTCATGGAGATGTTCTTGATCAAAGATGAGATTGACGCGAGATTGTGAAGTAGCATTCTTATTTGAGGAAGAGGAAGATATGGATGAATCATGATCATAGAAGGAAGGTAAAATTGATCTCAATGAGTACTTGTTGGATGTTGTATCCTTTTCTTCCTTTAGGTCTTGAATTTAAGATCTCACAGAGTCAATTTTTCTTGAGATGTCTGCAAGAAGGATCTCTTCTTCCTTGGTAAGATTGAAGGATTTATCCCATTTGTTTTGAGCCATCATGATATTTTCTTGATGTGCTTGTTTAGAAGATTGGAGAGAAGGTATGATGTGGGAATTATCCTTGAGATCATAATTCTATTTTTGACTCTTGGTTTGCATAGGCATGGATCACTTGATTGTCTACTAGGTGCTGAGGTAAAAACTGACATGATGAACAAGTCCAAGGTAAATGATGATGTGAAAAAAAATAATGTCCAATCAAGAAGGAGATGCAAATGACTCAGATCTAAGTCAAGGTTAAGAAACCTAGATGGTAATGCACTCACAACTCAAAGAAGGACAACTAATAAGGATGATTGAAGATGATGGTGATAGGACTGATCAAAGGACTGGATCAACAAGACATAACTCACGATATAAAAATTTTGAATGACCAAAGATTAGGATTGATTATAACGAGCTCACAACCTTTGAGTTATATCTACCGAATATAGGACAAATCTGATCGGGTACTTGAAGGAAATTTGACAAGACTCCCAATTTTTTTTCAAAATGTTTGATAGGATCATTGTTTAGTTCCTTATTTAGTGATTTAGTTTTCATCTTGTTTTAAAGGTTTCAATGTCAGGTGTTTCAAGGTACACAAACACAATAGGAACATGTGAAAAAGCAACAATTCTTAAGCCCTATAGTCAATTGGATGAGTGGGAAAATCCTTTCCTGTTGACTTAGGTACACACCCAATAGCTAATTAGAATACGACTACTGGAGAACACACAATGGATCTCTCAATGTCGTATTATCCGAATCCAAATGCTAATGGGGGCACAATATGACGAGTGCCTTGGGGGAGTTACTATCTCCCTTGCACTTGGATTATCCCACTTTTGGGGGTGATCCAGGTAGTTGCTAATCTATGGAGTCTAGTAAGGGTCTTCATTTGAATACACTCTCCATGTCTACACAAGCGCGATTTAGGCATATAGGCCCACAAAACACCTTTTCACCAATAGTCACATAAACATGATTTAGACCCTAAGGCCCTATTATGTGCTTAGGTGAGAGCTGAGTATAAGCTCAAATGAAATCTGACTTCTGAGGCTTTGGCCTCAAAGAAGCAATTTGTTTGATGTGAGTTGGAGTGGTGTGGCTTACACCTCATGCTCACGTGGGTCGTTCTCCAAGGGTGAGTACTTTTTCCCACTTGGACAAGCCCATCTAAAAGAATTCAAGAAAAGAAAATAATAGCTACGAGGGTCTGTATTTTTTATTTTCCCTCAAGGGTAAAAGAGCATAATTTTGTATCCTTTTCACTATTCCAAAAAACACCAAGCAGTTGTTCTTTTTAAAATGTCTTGCATGTGAGGCTTCTGCTAGCTCATTTTCTTGCAGGATCCTAATATAAGCCTTAGTGCTTAATTGGAACTCTATGATTCCTAAACTCCTGATTCTAGCAAGAAAAGGATAATTAACAAGGATCAAATCATTCTTCACTTTGAGCTCTTAGCTACAGACGGGTGTACCTATCAGATTTAATTCTCTAAAAATCATAACAGTAGTTTGTACCCTTGATACAAACTTAGTCTTCTTAGCTCTTCAAACATGGATAAAAGTAAATAGTCATTCAAGTTTTTGGTGATGATTAAATGCTTGTAAATTGAGAACATACCAGTGCCTTACCCTAGGGCCAAGAGTCAAACATAAAACATAGATTTACATAAAACTTCTAGGTAAAATACATCCAAAACCCAAATGAAGTGCCTTGCAAATCACCCTCTCTTAAACACACTCAGTCATCAAATTCTTGCATAGATTATGAATTCTCTGAGACCTCACTTAAGATTTACCCTTCCCTTGAAAGAAACTTAAGATTTAACCCCACTATCTACCTTGCAGATGATGTATCAAAAATGCCTTACAGATTTGACACATAAAGAAATCCAAATTCACACAAGAAGACAATAGAAATATGCAAGGGAATTCCAATATATTCAAGTAGACTTTCTCTGTATCAGTACATTCTAGATTGAAAAATATTCCATAGAACTCAACACTGATGCTAGAGGCTTTCCAAGTAGACTTTCTCTGTATTAGTACATTCTAGATTGACAAATATTCCACAAAACTCAACACTGGTGCTAGAGGCTTTCCTTCCTAAAATTTTCACCACCCCCTCACAATGGAGAAGAAGAAGAGATAAAGGAAAAATAAAAGCCAGTGACAACAAACTGACAACTACCAATTTTCACAAAATATCTTCCATTTCTCCCAAATTCACTTCTTTCTGCAACTACCTCCATCTTTACAATCTTTTCTCCTTCCAAATTTGAATCTTTGCTTCTCAGAAATGATTTGATTCTTGCTCAAATTGAAAATGCTCCATGAGATATTCAGTGCATTTTAAAATAAAATGCATTTTCAAATTATGGAGAGAACTATACAATCATTTACATCATCATTTTCCTCTTATTTTTGTATTTTTTGGCCTTTTTTCTATACATTATGCCTAGAACTTACCAGATTTTGACAAGTGTCACTAGCTGGTTGCATGCCCAGTTTAAACCAAGCCTTAACCGCCTAATTTGGAGATTGGGAGAATGGCTTGTTCTCCAGTTCTCTGAATACATCTCTTAACCCCGGTCACATCTGGAGAACTAGCGAATTCCCTTATATCTAAATATCCAAATCCACCTTTTAACCTTAGTTATATTTGGAGATTGGGTGACCAAGCTCATTCTCTTAATCTCCAAATGTTATCAGCTAACTACTAGGAATCACAAGATTGGGTGACCACTGCATTCTCTTAATATCACAATGTTATCCACTTGACCATTGGAATTTGGAGATCTGGCGACACGGTTAGCTAACCTTCATCTCCCAATCTTTGAATGTTAGCCTAACCGCTGGTTTGATTGCGAGATTGGGCGACTAAGGCATTCTCTTAATCTCACAATGCTTGCTCACTAACTGTCAACATCTAGCGATTGGGCGACTGACCACTCGCTGAGTCGCTTGATGTTTGGTGTAACCACCGGTTCATTGCGTGATTGTGTGACAAGCCACCATGTGTCACCTCATTCTCCCGCCAGCTACCATCTTCCTGCAAAATTTTAGGGTCTTCGGTCCATCGACATGCTTCTCAATGTGGCCTCATGTGTGCACACCTTGAGCCTCCAGCTCTAGCTCTTTCTTCATATCATCATGTGAGCATATTTCCTTTTATACCACTGAAATACTCATATTCCCACCAATGTGGGATTAAACTTCTGAAATTTTTTTAAATATTTTCACCAAAACTTGTGTGTGTGTTCAACTGGCTCACACCCAAGTATGGGCCCACAAGCCAAGAGGCACCCTTGCCTCTTTCTTTCAACTTGACATTACGCTTGGGCTCCTTTTCATTTAAATACCACTTAGAACAAATTTGGGGTGCATGTGGGATAAACCCACATGCACACCCTTTTATTTTTTTCTTCATCCAACCTTACGTGCACTCTATTTCTTTAGTCTCTTTGTTTCTGCAGATGTGCATGTCTTGCATGCCCTATTTTCCTTTGTATTATTGGTGCTTGCACCTCTAAAACTAATGCACACATCTCTGTGTTTTTATTACCTGTAACAAGTGTTGGTACAAACACTCCCTTATTTCTCTATGCACCCCTTTTATACCTTGCGCACACTTCTATCTCTTGTTTTTATGCCCCTCCTTACCAGTGAGAAGCATAAGAAGGCACGTGCTGCATTTTTCACCATGTGCTTGCAGAAAATCCACACCCTTTGGTTTGGGGCACACACCATTCCCTGTGTATTTCCACGCACCTTCATTTCCTTTGTTGTTGCACATCACATCCCTTCATTGTGGTATGCTGCCCCGTGTCTGGCACTTAATCCTAAATACCTAATGCACCACTCCATGATGAGTGTGCACCTCTTCCTCTTAGCCTTACACATATTCACAATGGTGTGTACAACCTTCTAAAATCTTCCATGCACCATACCAAACCTCACAAATGGTGTCACTAGTACAATTGGCACTTGTTTTCAATGAACAAATGGTCAAACTTTCTACCAAGATTGATCAAATGATCTACGAATGGTCTTGTCGCTATTTTCCTAGTCAAAATTTTGCATATCATTGTTAATGTATAATGTTCTACGCTAATCTTGGTCAAAATTGACATTTGCAATTGGCAGGTTTATTCGTCGAACTTTCGACCACAGTCGGTTGAAATGTTTGGCCCGCCCGACTAGGATGCCAAAACTGCGACGCTAAATTTTGACCAAAATTAGTCAAAATTTAGACAAATGTTGGTTGAAATATTTGGCCCGTCTGACCAGGATGCCAAACCCATGACGCTACATTTTGACACAAAATGGTCGATATTTAGACCAGACTTGGTGAGAGTTTCGACTAAGGTTAGTCAAAATTTTGACCAAATATGGAATGTTGAAAAAAAATACCTTCCTTCTTTGTCACCATAGCATATAGCGATCAACCCACCTTATCGTTGATCGCCGCAACACAATACTTCTTCTTTCGATCACCAAAATCCTTATCGCCATTTCTATAGCGATCCAACCTTTTCATCTCCAGGACCACTCATCGTGAAAACCTATAGTGATGTAATGTTTCCATCATTGGTCGCTATAATAAAATCTTATCCCTTCGATCTCCGATGACACATTTCACCATAACATATAGCGGAGGTTTCACATCCCGCTCTCTTTACCCATCGCCATGACTTACACTGACAATGTCATCGCTAATCGCCACATCCAGATCCGCAAGATCTTGCTCACCGATGATCACTATAGGTTATAGCGATACACCATTTTTTATCGCTCATCGCCATATCGATAATGAGTTTTCTTTGCACAACGATGAACCCGATTGCTATATGCTAAATCGATACCATACCCAAGCTGACCTTACTGCCTTCACTGTAGCATACCCTGATATCTAATTTCTTATCACTATAGCTATAGCGATATGTGAAAAAATCATATATATCATGGAATTTCAAGAAAATCAAAGCCAAGATTCATGGATAGAGATTTCCATGTGATAAGTAAGCCCTAGGGATGCACCTTGAGATCTGTGTCCTCGATATAGATGACAGATCATGATTTTCACTGCAATAAAAAGGGAGTGCAGTAAGAGATTCTTTTATTGATCACAACTATATAATCATTTTATGCTATAAAGAAAGTCTTTGAAATGAAAAACAAATTTTACATGAAAGTGTCAATATAATTGAATATAATCAAAGCAGTAATAGGTGGAAAATATTTGTAAAATACTGAGTTCCACCAGTGGCTCTAGTTGGGGACATGTACCCCTTGTGGGTGCAGTGAGAATTCAGATATCTCTGGAAAAAGTAGACCCATTGTTAAAAGAAAACAACAAAAACAAAAAGTAAAAGGGGAGTTAGGGATACACCTGATTTCAGTTCTGAAAGAAAAAACCCTTTAAATAATGAGCATGAGTGGACAATTCTTGATCATGTCCATCGATATCCTGCAAATAGTAAGAGTCCTCGCCATTCTTACCAGTGATGACATATGGACCGAGCCATAAAGCTTCAAAATTTCCATGCTTTCCCTTGTCTTGATCCTTTGCATTCCATTTCAAAATCCAATCTCCTTGTAATTTTCTGCACTCTGCCCTTTTGTCGTGCAGTATTTTCACTTTCTGTTGCTGTCTTATAATTTGTTCATAAGTTGCTCTCCTGTTCTCCTCCAGTTCAACCAGCGCATTCATCCTATCATTCAAAGGATCCAACTCTTTTGAATATTCTTCATTTATAAATGGTTACTAGCCAAACTTAAAAGTTACAGTTCACAAACCTTTGAAAGTGAATGGTAGAAGTTGGAATATTCTTCATCAGTGACCTCCTTTGGATTCCAAAGTCAGACTGCCTTAACATCCCTACACTACGAGGACATCGATAAAGAGTTAAGCGTCTCCTCCCATGGCCTACATTATTCAAGCCATGGGAGGGGATGCTTCTTTATGGCTGTACTCGTAGTCTACAAGTGCAGGAAGTAGATAAATTCCTACACTACGAGGACAACGATAAAGAGTTAAGCATCTTATCTTTAGTCCTAGCTACTGGGTAAGGCCTAGATTAGTTTTGTAAATTTTTTTTTTGTGTTAAATGCATTTAAATGGAACATTAAGCATAGTAATAATATTCTTAATCTATTAGTAATTGGCAGATTAAATGCATATAACACCTTTATCAATTTAGCATGTTTAATGCATAGTAATTACAAATTGATTATTATCTACATTGTTATAAATTTACTGTTAGACTAATTCTATAGGGCATTGGACTTTTACTTGCGTGCGCGAACTTGGCCCTAACTCTACATAGTAATAATATGCTTAATCTACCAATTACTAATAGATTAAGCATATTATTACTATGCTTAATGTTCTATTTAAATGCTAGTATATAAAGAAGACAATCAGAAGACAATGAAGATTTGTTTGACCAATAGTCTACAGAATTAGACCTTTATTTGGCTAGGTCAAATCTTCCTTTGTGCTAGTAGTCTACAGAATTAGACCTTTATTTTAAATGCATTTAACACAAAAAAAATTACAAAAATGAACCAATGGCATGTTTACAACAAAGAAATAGAATGATAATAATATGCTAGAAATTCTATTCTGTTTAATATATGCCAAAGGACCAGTCCCAACAATTCTTAAACATACATGATGAATTCTTAATAAAGGTCTAATTCTATAGATTGCTAGCACGAAGGAAGATTTGACTAAGATTAGCCATAAAAGCTGCTCAATAAATACTCACTATTTGGATAATGTCTAGTCTAATGCAAAATAGTGTATACAAGGTATCCAAGCACACTAGCATGAGGTACATGAGTTATGTCCATCTCACTAGATATAGATGGACATTAATGCTCAATTGAATGATAAGTTCCCATAAAAATGTGAACTCCTATTAATCTACAAAACTCTAATGTTAAACAACTACAAAATAAATTCAAAATAGTTCCTTTAACACAACCAAAGTTAAAATTAAATTATCTCTATCCCCAAGATAAACTAAGTAGCCTTCATATATTTTATGTCAAGCTACTATTAAACTGACTATACCTTTCCAGTCACTGTCTCTAGAATATCAACCAAGGTACTAGACTTAAATACAATAAAAATAGTGAAGTGAAAGAGTGGAGAGATAAATGAAATTCAAATAAGTGTTCCTACACCCAAAACAATCAAATCATTCCTTATCTCTTATTTATTTGATCAAATCATTCCTTATCTCTGTAATCACCTTGGCCATTTCATCGTACTTGAAAAAAATCTCTCTATACTTGGTCAAAATTCCACCCTTAAGTGAATTTCTTCTTCATTCTCTTAATTTTATCAAATGATGGGGTGAGAAAACATTTTCCACTAGTACATTTGAGGTCAAATTCTGACGGCCATTTGTTGGATTTTCAACGGCCATTTGTCAAAATTTTGACACATGTCTGTTGGCATTTTTGCATTGGAAATGCCAACGAAAGTGATACCCGTCGGTATTTTGACATCAATACCCGTCGGAATTGGCCACATAAATATAAATTTTATTATGGGACTGATTTGTTGAAACATGCTTATTACGACGTTTGGTCGATTGAAAAGGCGATAGATATTCAACAGATGTCCGATAGGAGTACCTATCGGCAGTATAGCAGCCGTGTCACACCAATCTGTCGGATTGGGGTTCTGTCTGACGGTTACCTATCAGAGATTTGATGATATGTAATCAATTACCGATGTGGAGAGCCGTCAAATGATTAGCTTTGCTGTTGGAAAAAGGATTACTACCTATCGAAAAAGCGACGGATTAGAATAGCAAAAATAACAAAGCTCAAGAGACCATCATAGTTGGTCTCCATCTTTGGTCCATATACTGACAAAACATTTTACATTTTGTTAGCTCATCAAAAGAGGGGATTTGAAAGAATATAATAGAATATTTTCATCATAACGTATATTATTTTAGTTGACATTGCATGAATTTATCGACTCCGCGCACTTGTAAACTACGAGCACATCCATAAAGAAGCATCTCCTCCCATGGCCTACATTACTCAAGCCACTGGAGGGGATGCTTTTTTATGGCTGTGCTTAACGTTTACAAGTGCGCGAAGTAGATAAATTCGGTCATCGTCAAACTAAAATAATATACATTATACATGAAAATATCATCCATTAAATTCTTTCAAATCACCGCATTTGATGAGCTAACGAAATATAAAATGTTTTGTCAGTATATGGACTAGGGACAGAGACCAACTATGATGGTCTCTTGAGCTCTGCTATCTTTAGTCCTAGCTACTGGGTAAGGGCTGGAAGACTTATACCTGTTGATCATTGAGAATAATCACCGCCTTGCCTTTATGTACACTGCACAGTATCCAATATAAGAGGAGGCAGAAAATATGAATGGATAAAAGAAATGAAAGATACAATAAAATTATCTTGTTGTTTACCTTTTCATAATTGATCCCAGTCTCACAAGAGTAATTTTATACGATCACTAGCACATTTCGTGCATGGATGAGAAATAGTATCCAAAGTTTCTAGATTTTGAGAAGAAGTATGAGTGGAGGCTAGAAAAGGGATATTTGTGAAGGTTTTATAGACGTAGTACTGAGTCATCATCTCCGCACTGATACTCAATCTGAAAACACTCTCTAGAAAATCTCCACATCTAGCAAATCTCCACAAAAATCCCTTCTGGCCTCCATTGCATATACGTCTTCTCAGTATCTAAAAACTCTCCATCATTGATTCTCGTCATTTTTCACCATCTCCGTGGACTGAGACCTTAAATTATTGAGCTTCTCTTTGTTTTGAGAATAGTTTAACATTCTCTACTTAACAGGGCCAACCACGTGAAGGTGGAAGCTCATCTAGCCCCTCCTAGGAGCCTCTTATGACCCTTTATGATATTTTAAGACTCTAAGATGTGTATTCTTAGGGGTCGTAAAAGGTCATAAAGGGTCATAAGGGGTCCTGGGACACAACAACTGAGAAACATAAATGTAGGCATCATGGTCACAAGTTTTTGAAGACAACATAATTGAGTGGTATACCCAAACAATGCAAAGCAACCACTACTCCTCTGGAACCGAAGGAGTAGTAGTTGCTTTGCATCATCTGGGTATACAACTCAATTATGTTGTATACCTAGATGATGGAGAGAAACTCTTGCACCTCCAATTCCAAGTTGACTACATATGTTGCTCATGAATACAAGGTCCTCCAACAAATGTATTCAATTTGGAATTGGAGGTGCAGAAGTTGCTCTCCATCGCTTGGATATACAACTCAATTATGTTGTCTCCAAAAAATTGTGACCATGATGCCTACAATTATGTTTCTCAGCTATTGTGAAATCTACATTTATGTTTCTCAACTGTCGTGTTTATGTGCATGTTTTTATGTGTTTGGGAAGACATCTTTCTAGCCCGGGCCTGGATCCTTTGGCAATTAGCTTCATAATAATGTAGATGACAGATGAGCAATTAGGTTCCCAAGAAAAATCCCATAAATGAACTATGCTCGCGTACCCCAATTCCTGTGCCCTTTGTGCGTACCCAAATGATATATTTGAAACAACAAGGGTAAGGCTTAAAGAAGCTAATTTTGCATCACTAGACAGATTTGTATATTTTATCCACAATGACCAAACTTCATAAAACATACAGACCTGTCTAGTGATCATATTGTGCCGAAGGTGGTGCCTAATGCTCTGCTGCACTACAACAGCTGTGTAAAGATAAGTAGGCACCACCTTCAGCACAATATGATCACTAGACAGGTCTGTATGTTTTATGTAGTTTGGTCATTGTGGATAAAACATAAAAATTTGTCTAGCGATGCAAAATTAACTTCTTTACGCATTACCCTTGTTGTTTCAAATATGTCATTTAGATACATGCAGAAGGCATAGGAATTGGGGTACACACAGTTCATTTACGATATTTTTCTTGGGAAGCTAATTGCTCAGCTCTCATCTACTTCATTTATTATCAAGCTAATTGTCAAATGATCCAAGCCCAGGCTAGAAAGATGTCTTCCCATTCTATTTAAGCCATATTCCTTGTTCTTGTCAAACTTCCTTGGTATGGTAGGCATGCTCTTTGCAGTACTCTTCTTCAATTTATGTTCGACGATAAGCATCTTCTTCTTCTTCCTAATTGCAGCTAGAGATTCCTTTTCATCAGGATTCAACTCCACTTCCCCCATCTCATCATCCTCGTCACCCTCAGCTGCCATCCTAAGCCCTTCTTCCCTCTCCAGTTCTTCAAGCCTCTGCAAGATATCTGGATCAATAAAGTATGCAACATTGTGTCCATCCATGATCTCAGGAATATCATCTTCTTTACACTCTTCATTTGCCAAAATGTACCACTTCTTGAAGCTTGTAGTCTCTAGTGGTTGAAAATCAATCTTATTACAAACTACAATAAGAGGCTTATTGGAAAACACAGGTTTTATGCTGTGAAACAGAGCTTCCTATTGTGCAATATTATAACCACAGGACCCCAAAACATCAAGGAAAAACAAAACAATTGCCTTCAAATGAGCCAAGGTAATAATATTGAGCATCTCTATGGTGTTCCTGTCCTCCAAGGGGTGGTCCAAAAGACCAAGGGTATCAATAGGCTAAATAGCTTGAGACTGTCACAGAGGCCTAATGGCTCTGCCTTGTAGCCCACAACATAAAGCACAATGCTCAAAGAAAAGTACATGTCCATATTGTAGAAATGGAAAAGAAACAACAAGAAAACAAATAAAAAATAAAATATTGCAATTAAATAATCACTGACAACGATACACATAATACCTCTGTATGCAGCCCATATTTAACATTTCAAATGCAAGAATGAAAGAAAACATCGAACTAAGCCCACAACTCATATGCCCACAGAGGGACATTTATCATATTCATAGAAATATGATTATTTTTAAATGGAATACACCAAGGAGTACCATCAAAAATATTGACCATTTACAATCACGAATAGTGAATAATCAAATAGCTTAATTTTTTATCAGCATGCGTAGTTTCTATGTATATAAAAATTGAGTGAAATATCAAGCTGAAATAAAATAGTGAACACAAATTCAAATTCAAGGCCTAATTTATCAAGAGAAACAAACATTAGGATGAAAGAAAAATCATTAAGACTATAGAAAAATCATTAGGACTATAGAAAAATCATTAAGACTAGAAAATCAAGTTCTAGAAAAATCATTACGACTATAGAAAAATTATTTAGACTAGAAAATCAAGTTCTAGAAATGGACGGATCTGATGCTTTGCCATTACAACAATTGAGTATTCATCATTTGGTAATTCTTGGTGTATTCTATTTAAGTTTTTTAGCTATCGTGTTTAGGTGCATGTTCTTTATGTGTTTGGCTTCTCTCCCTTGCAAGGGATATGCCGATAGGTAATTGATTTGAAAGCATAATGTTTTGACAATATTTTTTCAGGATAGGCGTAATCATCCCGCCAACCTTAATTAGCAACATTTGTGATATATGTCAAGTACTTATAATCAGTATGCCCAATAAACATAGACTTAGTAGTAAAAGCATGTCCTTTGGTTTACTTGTTTACTTATAATCAGTATGTCCTTTGCTTTACTAGTTTAATCTGGTTTAAGAATGGTTTGTTTCATGTTTGAATGTACCATTGAATGAAGCTTGGCTATATTAAGTACAATCTTAAGACTCGTGACTCTTCAAATTCTCTTGTTTCCTTCAGACCTCCAAACATGTGTACTATGAGTAGTCCTCCAACAAATGGACTTGTGATGATTTTCACAATAGTACATGTGTTGGAGGACTACTCAAAGTACTGCTTAGGAAAATCTGAATGTTCATCACCTGTGCATATAAGAGTTGATCATAGAAGGTATATGCATAAGTGAAAAAATGCATATTTGACCAAGCAATACTGGGGGCTAGACCTAACAACAACATGCACAGGTGAAAAACATGCATATTTGACCAAGCAATACAGGGAGCTAGACCCAACAACAAAAAGATTTGTGGTGATTTTCACAATAGTACATGTGTTGCTGGGTAAGCTCCCAATAGCGCTCAGGAAAATATGCATGTTCATCACCTGTGCATATGAAGTGGCTCTAATGGAAGATACAATCACTAAATTCTGCATACTCCTTATTTTGTTCTAGGTTGATATTGTCAGACATGGTCTTTCTTGAATGGAATGACTCGTTACTTATACATTGACTAGAATGTTGGTGGAAGAAGGATGATTTATTTGCAACCATTTTTTCAACTCTAATTTTCTCAACACAAAGGGACATTTATCATAGCCATAGAAATGTGATTATTTTAAAATGGAATACACCAAGGAGTACCATCATAAATATTGACTATTTAGAATCATGAATAGTTAACCTTAATCAAATAGCTCATTTTTTTATTAGCATGTGTAGTCTCTGTGTATATGAAAAATGAATGAAATATCAAGCTGAAATAAAGCAGTGAACAAAAATTCAAATTCAAGGCCTAATTTATGAAGAGCAACAACCATTAGGACGAAAGAAAAATCATTAAGACTATAGAAAAATCATTAGGACTATAGAAAAATCATTAAGAATAGAAAATCAAGCTCTAGAAAAATCATTACGACGACTATAGAAAATCATTTAGACTAGAAAATCAAGTTCTAGAAATGGACGGTTCTGATGCTTTGCCATCACAACAATTGAGCATTCATCATTTGGTACTTCTTGGTGTATTCCATTTAAGTTTTTCAACTGCTATGTTTATGTGCATGTTCTTTATGTGTTTGGCTTCTCTCCCTCGAAAGGGATTCGTCGATAGGTAATTGATTTGAAAGCATAATGATTTGATAGTCTTTTTGAGTGTATGACAAGAACAAAGATTCAATAAAAATAGAAGTTTAAATCTGCAAGTCCATTGTGTTATGTGTATACACCTAAAAATGGTCACCTAGACTATTAGCCCCTTTTGCTAAATCATCAATTGCTTATTCTTGATCAAATCCTAGTTCTATCATTTATTCGATTATTTTCTATGGGCTAACCATCTTATCCTAAGTCTTTATTTATTAAAAGGAATATTCTCTCCCCTTTTAATAAATAAAAAGCCCCCACTTTTTCTCTTATCCTAAGTTGCACAAATAAAGCATTATTCTTATTTTATAAAAAGAGAAAAGCACTTTTTGTCTCATATGGACACAAAAGTCAACTCTTATTTTCCTATTGGAGGATACTTGTGCACATGGATTGCTCCTCTTTTAAGCTCCACCGTTGATTAAATCTTTTTCCTCTTAATCTCCATGGTCCATTTCTCCTCATTTCCTATAAAAGAAGAGCTCTCTTCTTCATTCTAGATCCCCAGCTTTTTATGCTATTGTTATGCTACAGGTTTTCTAGGTCATCTTGGAGCTTTTGGAGACATTCTTGCATCTAGGGTTTGAAGATTTGGAGCATTGTTGGCATTCATCTTGGATCTTCATCAACACTCTATCTTCTTGTCTTCATTCTTGCATCATCATGGCTTTCTTGCTTCATAGTTAGATTTCATTTCTTGCATAGTAACTTTATTTTCATGGCATTCTTAGCTTAGATTTCCTTTATGTTTTAGATTAATTCATCTAGTTTAACTAGGAGGCTTTGTAATACTTGCATCTTTCATTTCCATAGTTTAGCTTGCATTTCCATTCTTAATCTAGCTTGCATTGCATTTCATTCTTGATTCTTGGGGATATTGGCATTCTTGCCCTTGTCTTCATTGAATCTCCCATTGCATGGTTTACTAGCAAGGTTATTGGCTAAATAGCTCTAGCTGAGAGCATTCTTAAAAACCCTTGCACTCTATGCTTAGGGAGCTATGGATCGATTTGTGAGGGCTCATTCTTGAGTTCTCTTGCATGTAATGATCCATAGAAGTGTGACACATTTATAGCACACATTATGCATTGTTGAAAGGCTTCTTTACTTATTGTTTTGGTTTCTAAATTCAAGGATGGAATAGTAAGCAATCTCCAAGCATTCATTTCATCATTGAATGTATAGTGAGCACTTTAAAATTTTGTTCCTTACGTTTTGACTGGTAAAACTAGTGACTGTTCCAAGTAATGTTTTTAATCCTTTGAAGTTTCTCATGATCCTGATGTAAGTTGATTGGATTAAGAAATTTGGGGATCCAATAGGACTTTAGGAGAGTTCAATAAATGTTTTGGAAGACTTAGAAGAACTATTAGCATGATTGTTCCTTCATCTACATCGAGTTAGACTGAATTTGCTAAGTTTTTCCTTTGTTTTGAAGAGTATTTTGTAATCTATTTCCTTTCTATGGACCCAAAGGACTAGGACCCATGGAAAGAGGATACTAACAATGTATTATACAACTCTAATGTTCTTTACTTGTAGAGATTTGAGAAAGTAAAGAGAACACTGGCTGGAACAGTGTGTTCCTTAAGGGAATTGATAGCTAGGGAGCAACAGTGAGAGTTTGGCCCTAAGGGTGAGGAATTATTATGATTTGGATAGTCATATATTGGTATACTAATGGTCTAAACAACCATGATAAGTTCCTCTCAAACCTCTCCAAACATGTAAGATTGTCTTTAAATACTTTATTGATCTCTTCTAAACATTAACCAAATCAAAACTACATTTTAATAAGTGAATAAGTCAAACCATAGTCTCCAAAACATTCAATAAGTGAATACGAATGTTTGATAACTACTCCCAACAATTCTTAAACAAAATAAAGTATGTTTAAAAATTGTTGGTACTGGTCCTTTGGCATGTATTAAATAAAATAGAATTTTCAGCATATTATTATCATTCTATTTCTTTTAATCTACCGGTGTCATGCCCTACCCCATGCTTTATCTCCATTATTTGATGTTATTCACTATTTTGAAATGTTGACTGTGGTTATCAAATGGAAAAAATAGAAATAATAAATTTAACACGAATTTTTTTTACAAAATTGAACCAATGGCATGTTTACAACAAAGAAATAGAATGATAATAATATGCTAAAAATTATATTTTGTTTAATACACGCCAAAGGACCAGTTGTATGAAATTGTCAATCACATAACATTTCACTGTTGTATGAGTGGATTGTGCAAGAACAATTAACATTAAACAAGGAGCAAACTCCTCAACACATCTTGGAAACCATTGAATTCAATAATAAATGAAACTTAACACCAACACTATTCCTTCCATTCACTTCTACCAAGAATAAAGCATTTAATCCATTCAACATTACATATGATCATTAGATAGTTACATTTCCTGACTGTGTAGAGGAACAATCACGACCAAAATGATCAAAAGTACTTTCACCCTTGCACAAGCTATTCCAAACTTCAAGTAAAATGAGAAATATGCTATATCAAATCATTCATATTTATAGTAACCATTCAAAGGATCATTTTGTCAATGAACCCTCTGACTGTACCCTTGCGACATAGAAAGAAAACCTCAAAATAGAGAAAGGAAACTTAGTAAAACTAGTCTATGCCGCTATTTGTGAGGGCACAGTCATGATAAGGGCCTCTCAAACCTCTCCAAACATGTAAGAATGTCTTTAAATACTTTATTGATCTCTTCTAAACATTAATGCATGGACAGTCAAACCAGTAGTCTCCAAAGCATTCAATAAGTGAATATAAATGTTTAAAAACTTTCCTCTCAACTTCCCCAACCACTCCCAATCGGTAAGAGGGATTAGTTGAGTGTTTAGACACTAAAACTTCTTAAACATACTTTATCTGATATGATGAATTGTAATATCAACAAACATGAATCCAAACATTTCAAAATAGTGAATCGATATCCTTGAGCACAAGCACCAATAACATCAAATAATGGAGATAAAACATAGGATAGGGCACGACACTAGTAGAATGCGGTCATTTCAGTAAGATTCATGATCAAATAAAATGCAATGCATTTGAAATTTTTGGCGGAATATGATGCCAGAGGCTCGAAAGATGTAGCCCATCAAAGATACCAATCAAAGATGAAGAAATCACATACATTCTCTTGTGCTTAGCTTGCACAAAGGAAGATTTGTTAGCCAAATATTCCTTGTACCACACGAAGAACATGCCATTGGTTCAGTTTAGCATGTTATTATCATATCAGATAAAGTATGTTTAAGAATTATTGGTAAGGATAGGAATAGTGGAGATTCTAGAAATATCCCTCTAACCGATTAGGAGTGGTTGGGGAAGTTGAGAGGAAAGTTTTCAAACATTCATATTCATTTATTAAATGGGAGACTACTGGTTTGATTGTCCATGCATTACCGGTGACTGAGATTCATTAAAGGATAAAAAACACTTCATTTTGGGTTATTGTGTGTGGATTCATCCACTTTAGCCAAGAAGATCAACAAGATGGGGCATGAGGACATTGTGGTAGAAGTATTTAAAGATATTTACATGTCCCCTATCCATGAAATTGAGACTATAGGTGATGAAGACCATGTTGAGGATGAGGGGGGTCTTAATCAGGGAGGGGAAACAAGAAGCAACATAAAAGTTTTCAGGAGTTTGGAACAACATTTCAGAATCCATGAATGGTATGGGTAAGGTGACCTTCATTCTTGGTCGTGACTTCAATGAAACATTGGATATGGCTGATAAGAAGAAGGATCACTTGTTGATAGTGTTCCTTGAGGGAAGGGGGATTGTGAAAGACTTGTTATCATTGTATTGTGTATTTCCAATATGTTTGGATGCAGGGCAGACCAGAAGAATGAAGGATCACTCACTGATTGCATGATAACCTGATTTTGAAGGGTCAGTGGTTGAGGGGACAGTCAAGGTCTAGATGTTGATAGTGAATTCCTTGAGGGAAGGGGGATTCTGAAAGACTTGTTATCATTGTATTGTGTATTTCCAATATGTTTGGATGCAGGGCAGACCAAGAGAATGAAGGATCACTCACTAATTGCATGATAACCTGGTTTTGAAGGGTCACTGATTGAGGGGACAATCAAGGTCCAGATGATTGGGCCATTTGAGGACCCTATTTCTTTGTATTAATTTCTCTTCAAATTGGATGCATGTATTTCTTGGGAATTATCAGCTGCTATGTATCCTGCAACTGCATCCGTAAATCTACATATACTTCTCTATGGTTGTAAGCCACTTAGAGATCAAAATAGAGAAAATAAATCAAAATCATTCTTTGTCCTATTTCCTTTTAACAAAGTCTCAGCTATCAATGATACAATACATTTGATGCCCTAAGCTATCAATGCAAATGGCAACTAGCTAGAAGCTCATGAGCTGTCCATTTGATAACCACAGTCAACATTTCAAAAAAATGGATGTCCTTGAGCACAAGCACCAATAACATCAAATAATGGAGTTAAAGCACAAGCTAGGGCATGACACCAGTACAATGTGGTCATTTCAGTGAGCATCTCAGTAATATACAATGGCATCATTAAATGTGCTAGTAATATCAACAAACGTGAATCCAAACATTTGAAAACAGTGAATCGATATCCATGAGCACAAGCACCAATAGCATCAAATAATAGAGATAAAGCACTGGCTAGGGCAATATGACACTAGTATAATGTGGTCATTTTAGAGAGCATTCATGATCAAATAAAATGCAATGCATTTAAAATTTGTCCTCGAATATGATACTAGAGGCTTGAAAGATGAAGAAACCACATACCTTCTCTCGTGCTCAGCTTTCGCTCCTTTTCTCCCATTCCTTCTCTATCCAATCGAAATAAAAATGATTTGGCACTTCACCTTTTTTTTTTAATGTATACCGCGAAACTGTCAGAATTTTGATGGTCAATTAAAAACCCTTCGGAATACCGACACCATCGGGGCCTATTTAAAAAAACAACAACAAATTCATTAAAACAAATTACCCATCAAAAGTTTCTGTCAAAAGTTGGCCCCAAATATAGTAGTGTTCATAAAGGCATCCTTTTTCTCCTCATCTTCCTTGTCCTCCGTGTTAGTGTTCATATCTAAATAACGAGTCACAAAATATCCCTATGTCTTATGTGCCCCAAATTTACTCTTAATATCAATGTTGGGGGAGAGAGCTTTCATGAACTACATCATGAGAAGGATAAGAACTTCATTTTGAATAATGAGTCACAAAATATCCTTATGTCTTATGAGCCTCAAATTTACTCTTAATATCAATGTTGGGGAGAGGGCTTTCATGAACTACATCATGAGAAGGATAATCACTTCATGTATCATGGGGAGTTTAGGGTTTTTTTTTGTGTTCCTTAATTCTTAATTCACACATTTTGAAGGCTTTGAGAGTCATTTAAGATGACTGTACCCTCACACAGAGCGGATTAACCTTGCTCTGTTCAGTTTTCTTTCATTGTTTTGAAGTTTATTTGTAAACAATAACCATTCCATGGACTCAAAGGCCTAGAATCCATGAAATGAAGTTCACTAACATGTATAATAGTTTTATCATCTTGAAGTTGCAGAAGTTTGATGAGAGGAAGTGATCACTGGCTGTAACAGAGAAGTTTTTCATTGAAATTCATGGCACAAGTATAGCAACAGGAGTTTGGATTGAATAACATGGTGGTTTTATGATTGGAGTAGTCTTATATTATTGTATGAATGGTGAATCAATCACCAATTGATCTTGGAAGAGCTTGAAGGGTTGAGATTGAAGAAACCCTTGAATCAAGGGTTTAGGAGAGGTGATTTGGTGCTTTTGGTGTTCCCAATAGTTTGGGTTAAATTACTCTCAGATTTAGAGGTTTTGAGACATTTGAAAACACTATCTAGAGTTTGGGATCTTGGGGTTACCTACAGATAGGAGTTTCTTTGTTAAACTACCCACTTTTGGGTGCATTTGCAGGGGTACAGTTAGGGTACTGTGAGTTGTTCCAAAATAACAATATCAGTCTTTGGTATGTTTAGGTATGGTCAAAAGGGTATGTTAATATGTGTTTAGTGTTATTAGTGTTTTGGGAAAGTGAAGAGTTTAAAGACCTAGAAGGTCTCTGGAGGGCTACAAGGAAGGGCCATTAGGTCTTTGGAACAGTCTGAAGCTATTTAGCCATTGGGAGTGTGGGTAACACTTGAAATATTAAAACCACTTTAATATACCCTTATACACCTTAAAGACATCAAATCTATCATTGGTTTTCATTGGAAGAAGTCTTGGTTGGCTTGAGTCACTTAAGAACAATTGGGCATTATGGGAAGTAGTTCATTTGTGAACAAATTTGTAAACCCTTACCTTGTTTATCAATTGTATTACAAGATATGAAACCTATCAATCAAATCAAGAAAGATGATGGAAACCTTAGAATGTTAAAAGAGTAATTGTGAAATCTTAACATGCTTGTAATGGCTATGATAAACAATGTGTGAATTATCCAGCTTCTACCGCCTTAACCTTCTATTTTATTTGCCTCTTTGTTCGAACCAATTTACAATGTATATGGCGTGAATAGTCTCAGCTAGCAGTCCTTAAACACCATATATAAAGTTAGTTAACTCATGGGATTATAAGCAACAACTTGTTAGAAATCTGAATATTTCATGAAGGAAATTACATCATATCAAGCAAGAATAGATCAAATCATCGATTGTCTCAAGTTAGAAGCCAATTGTCTTCATTTTTTTTCAAACTTTGAGGTGAAAATTATGCTAAAATCTAGAAATAAGTAATTTTTTAGTTCAAACAAGTTTTACATTTGATTCTCACCATCCTCCTCATCACAGACTTTGAAATAAATCTACTCAAATCTACCCAGATTTCACCTTTCTCAAAATTTTGATCTCTCCCCCATGTTCATCCACCATCTCCCAAGTTAGTTCGTTGCCTGATCTAATGAAGATAATCACTGCATGTTGAGATGCAATTTGATGCCTCTTGTAAAAAAAATCTCTTCTCAAACTCGGTAAAATTTGCTTCCCAATTTGGATGAAACTTTGCTTCCTTATAAGGGGAAATTCACTGCTAATTGAAGAGCTCAATTTGATTTTGAGATGATATTAAAATAAGGTCACTTAGTCTCCTTATATAGGCAATTTGTGGGCCAAGAGGCATGACTACCCAAGAGGGTCGACTTGAGTTTCTTAAGGCCAATAAAGATTATTAAATTTAATTATTTTCAAATCCTTACCTTGGCCGACCTAGACAAGGAGGCCAAATGGAAATTAAAATTTATGTTTGTATCCTCATTCATGCCTTGTTTGCTGCAGTCCTACACCTACGTGGAAATGAATGGGTGGTTGGGATAAAAATACCAAGAAGAGGGTAGATTCCACCCCTTCAGAATTTACCTTTACTTCATCATCCCAAAATTAGTCATTTTCATGCCTTCAGAAGCCCTCCCTTTTAAACTTGGACTTAGATTCAAGGACTTGACTGATTTTGATCTCACACTTACTTCCTTGACTTCACCAAAATTCTTAATTTTAACTTTGGTTTTGTTAAAAGAACTATGTTGACTTTATTTTGTAGTTGTTTAACATGAGAGTTTGTAGATTAATGCCCATCTATATCTAGTGAGATGGACATAACTCATGTACCTCATGCTAGTGTTCTTGGATACCTTGTATACACTATTTTGCATTAGACTAGACAATATCCAAATAGTGAGTATTTATTCAACAACTTTTATGGCTAATCTTAGTAGGAAATACATGATAATAGTCAATAGATTTAAAATATTTATGGTAAATAGATATGAAGTATTCAATATTTTATTTTAATTTGTACTATAACTCAATTATAGCCAACAAAAATTAGTATCAATACTACAGATCAATTGTAGACATAGTAGTGCTGGTGTAACTTGCAACAGTGTCAACTTGAGGATAGTCAAAGTACTATCAAATTCACAATGAATCAATCTTTTCACATGTGAATGGAGTATATATCGATGCTTAGTTTCATTTTATTCATGATGAAGGGGAGGATAAGAGAGTTATCTTGGAGAAGGTAAATAATTTATGTGAATCTTGTAGATATTTGAGAAATCTAGTGAACAAAAAGAAGTTTCGATAGGGTAGTGAAGCTATGTGCAATTCTATCTTAAGCAAGTACTTTATTGGCTATTAGTGTTTCTCTTTTTCTCTTGCAAGGTATATAACATGGGAGAGAATGTTGAGATTGTTTCAAATATTTTACAAATCCTAATGTATTATTTATTATGCACTCATGCAAAAGGGGTTTCTCACTTGAGATTATGCTTGATGCCATATAAAATATGTATTATGATGTGTTTATAAATATCTAATGTTATGTAAGATGTGTAAGATAGTTAGAAAATATTGTAGACTTGTGATTCTACAAGGAGTTGTCCTATCATAATTTCTCTAGATAGAATTGGCGTAAGAAATTATAATTGTATTATAACCACAATATTGTTGATTGCTGAATAATACATTAATTCTCTCTTTGTTAATGTGTTTTTGAAATAATTTTTATATAATAAATATTATTTTTATAAAATAAAATGAATGATAAATACTACACATTCTTAGATAAAACATCTATATCTATATCTATATAAAAATAAAATAAAAACTAAATATACTAAAATACATAACATTTAGGCTAAAGAAATAGGCCATATAATACTATTAGTATTTAGTATTCTCAACCTCACAAAAGTGAAAAATAACATTTGAACTAGACACTTCAAGGTGAAAATCGAATAATGCTTTCTCATTTTGTCTTGTAATGTGTTGACGCAGTCGGCTTAATCGAGGGGAACAAAACTAAAATTTCAAATTTATTGATGGGCATGAGAGTAAACACCAAACAAACATAAAATATTACTAATAATGGTTGAGCATCATAGTTTCAAACTCGGATGCATCTGAAAGTATATGGCTTGACTTGGCATGACATGACATGAAATTTGGAGTCCTCTTTCATTTGGTGCCATCACTTACAATAACATATTCAAAATGGTATCAACAACTATGTAAGGTTGGATAACATTGAAAGATAAATCCATCAATTATATAAACAAAGGTATAATCTAGTTACATTAATACATTAAATCCAGAACTAAGGCACATGTCTTATCCAAAACAACAAAGAAAGTTGTTCATCTGGTCTCTGATTCCTTGCTTATGGTTGTCCTATCTATAAGGTCAAGATCCTTAAAGATGGTGAATACACGGCTCCATGACCACAAACAGTCTTTCCAAAGGGTATGAGACAACCATTTTTCAACTTTATTTTCTCACACACACTCATCCACTTATCTATTCACTAAACCCTCACTTTTTGGGTCAATAGCCTAGGGATTTGTAGAAATCACCTTCTCCTACAACTCACAACCATAATACCAGTTCTAACCTAGCCAAGATCACATTCAATCAAACATATAGACTCAATGTTGTATTCATTGTTCCACGGGACAGTCCCAATATGTAGAGAAAAATATTTGTTTAATGTTTGTAAACCATTACATAGTTTCTTTCTAACTCTAATAAATTGACAACAACCTCCAACATGACACTATAGAATTTTTGTTCTTCAAATATGTTTGGGCCACTCTTTGAATTCCATGACTCTTTGAATTCAAATATATTTTCTCACGATTTCCACACGGGTATAGACCCCCGCCAACTGGATCTAGAATAACTTAAAGGAAAATCCAGACAAATTTGAAGTTTTAAAAAAAACCAATCATACCATAGGTTAAGGTAAGGAAATCCTTACATGCGGTCCTCCTTTTACACCAAATAATAGTGACAACCCTCACAGGTGGTCCTCCTTTAATAAAAAATAATAGTGGCAACCCTTAATGGTAACCATGAGTGCTTGCAACTCATGTGATCAGACGTGTTGATACCAAAAATTTCTATGCCTAAAAAATCAAGACGACAGGGAAGTATACTATATATCTATCATACTTTATAAATTTCCTTTGATAAAAATAAAAATAAGTGAAAATGCATCCTATGTTTGTCTTTTACTATGATGATTGATTTATTAATTTCATTTTATTTTAATCATTTGAAATAAAGAATAGCTTATTTTAAAATAAAATGAATGAATATTAAAGAGGTAGAGAAAAAAGGCGGCGATCGGGAGTTGAACACTCGACCTCTCAAGCCGGCCTTTTGTTCTACCTATCTACCCTCCTACCCCCTAACCAATTGTCCTATGTTGTTCCTTGAGAATTTGGGTAGTAATTATGGTATAAATTTTAGAGTTTTTATTTCCCTTTTAATAATTTGAAGATAATTATTAGAATATTGAAGTTTTGTACATGATATTTTTTAAAAAAGGGATTTTGTAATTTATGTGATTTGTTTTTTACTAGTGTGATTTACTTTAATAAAAATTAGTTCCTAATTTACCTAAAGTGAAAGGTGTATTAATATAAATTCACATTAAAAGGATTACTATGTTTTAGGATTTGAAACATTATTAATTGATGTTGATTTTTAGTTTTCAAATTCTTAAATATGATCTTGAAATCTTACTATAATTTTATTTTAAATTTCAAAATTAAACTCATACGATAAAATGAGCTTAATTGATTATATGTCACCATATGTGATTTATTTGTAATCTTTTCACTTTAGGAATAATAATTAATTGATTTGAAGTATATTCTTTATTTTATTTTTTACCTTCATTTCAATTTATGTATTAGGGTTTGTATTTGAAATATAAAATTATTTTAATACAAAAAACCCTAAATGTGTTTTATAAAAGGATTATAAAATTGTTTTTATTTGTAACATTTGAGTTATTACTTTACAAACAAAATTAACACTTTATTTATGTGAATCCTTTTTTTAAATTTTTTTATTAAGGTGATTATTCCCCTATTTCAAAAAAAGGTTATTAAACCTTTTTACCCTAATATTTTAGGTTATGTATTATTAATGTAATGTTTATGTTTGATAAACAATAGTAAGCAACTCATGACTAATTATTTAAATTCTATGAGTAATTTTATTATCCAAATACTTGTGTAATTATATCATGAGTTTATATTTATTTGATATATATTATTAATTAATGACTAAAATCATTTGTATTTACTTGATAGTTTAATGAAATGATTTTAATTTTAAAATTTTATTGAATGAATATTTAACTTTAAATAATTATGTGAGGGAATTATATTTACAGATGACTATGCACATTGCCCAAAGTGATAACAAATCAGATTTTTGAGGGGGAATTATTTTCCTAAAAACTATTGTAATAGTTTATTTGATAATTTTTAGGGTTAGTTGGGGATTAGGTTTATGTGAACGGAGATGACTTTTCACAAACAACCTTAGGAAAACATATTAATATGCAAACATTTGTAAACAAAGATCGACACAAATTTTTTTTACAAAAAATACATTTGGAAATATTGGAAAACCTGACTAATGCTCTTGCTCTGGAATCATATGAAAATTATTGGATCAGTTTGTAGATCAAGTGGTTTTTGAAGTTTAATTGCTAAGTTCACCGGTAACATCTGTTCCTTTGTGTTGTTTTGAATTTAATGCTTTGGATAAAGTATATTTTCTTTCTTAGAAATTATTATATTGCAATTGCAAATAGGGATTTGAGAGCTATGTCAGATTAGTTTTCCATTGTGTATGGCTAAGCATGCCTTTTGGATATCATTGAATTCAATTGCTCTGTCCTCTGGAAATTAAAATCTTTCTGAATATTTGTCTTCCTGTTTCTGTTGTTATTTGATCAATCTCAAGTGATAGATTTATTTTAATCTGTCTCCAAAGTTATATTGTTAATTCAAGATATCATTTTGTCATTAATAGATAAAACTAAATGAACTTTGACAGTAGTCTTCAATTAAAGTAATCACACATAAATTTCATTTCTGATCAGGAGTAGGCACTGGTCTTTATTTTAAGTATAGTTAACTTTTATTATAGCAATTCTTTAGATTATTTTAATTATTCATTTAGGAAAAATCATTAATTTTAGGTTTACCAGCCTTGGTTCGATTGAACCAAAATTGTAGAGGCACTTGTTACAGTGCCTGTCAGTTGGCCTCAAAATGACCAGCATTTTTGAGCCCCAACAAGATGAGATTCCCCTTCGATGCTCATTCTAGCCAGTCCAAAATCAGAGACATGAGCATTTAAATCGGCATCCAACAAAATATTCGTCACCTTAATGTCTTTGTGATAAATTGCAGGCTAAACGCCATAGCGAAAATAAGCTAAACCCTTGGCCATACCGAGCACAATATTCTTCCTTTGCGGCCATGATAGTGGTACTTTATAGTCTCTCCCAAATACGTGATCATCCAAGCTACCTTTTGGCATGAAATCGTAGATCAGAAACCTCTAGTGCCCTTCCACATCATCGCTGGCAACACAACAACCTCTCAAAACTACCAGATTTTTGTGCTTTATGTTGTTGATAATCTCCACATCATTCAAAAATTCTGTGTCTCCTTCAGTAGAGCAATTTTGAATTCTTTTCATGGCAATGAGCTAACCGTTGGAAAGAGTTCCCTTATACACAGTGCCGAATCTGCCTTGGCCGATGAGGTTTCGTGCACTGCAACCCTTGAAAAAATTTGTCGTCCTAGGTAATAATGAAATGAGAAATGAAATCTTTTTTTAAAAAGTTATGCCCGTGTTGGTCGAAATTTTGACCAACACGAGCATGGATTAAAAAAAATGAAAGTTTTCCTTCTTTAATTTGACCAACCAAAACCTTTTTATTTGATGGTAAAAAATTTTGGTAGAAAAATAAGGTCAAATGTACTAGTGTGTTCACCAGCTGGAAATATATTAGGGGCCAAGCAAGGTGCACACACCTTCCTTGCATTAGTTCCCCTTCACTAGATTGGAACGCACACTACTGATGTGTTTGGTACGCACCTCCATTCTTTATTTGGTGCATGCTGCCAAACACTTCATGCCTTACACACAACCATGCATTCCTTCACTAGTGAGTACTCTTTAACATGCAACCTCCTCATTCATTGTTTAATATGCTATCTTGTTTGACTGGTATGCACTCCATTTTTCACTTGGCGCAACACCACAATGCATACACAACATTGTTAAAAATGTGAAGCTCATTTTTATTTTGGATGTATGCCGGCATATTATGTCTTAATGGTAGGCTCAAAACTTTAGAAACACAGCATGGTTAGTGCATAGTGAACATGGTGTGTCTAATAGCTTAAAGAAAATATCATATTCAACTCCTTGTAAACACACGAGTTCACCAAAATCAATAGAAAGGTAGAGCATAAGAGGTTGAAGAACACAAGTACCAACTCACTTTCATGCATAAAAAGAGCATCAATCTGGAAGATTGATCCTAAGATCAACATCCCGCACTTCATTTTTACCATTTGTTCATCCAAAATGTAGTCACATAGTGAAAAAAAGCCATGGTGCATCGAGCTTTAATCACATCATTCATTTCCTTACACTTCTGCAAAATTGTCCACTAACACCAACTGGCCTCTGGAAGTGGCTTCAAAAACTGACTCAAAGACTTCATAGGAATGCATCATCAAAGACTTAAGTTCATTTACATCACATGAGTACACATGCCAGAGGAATTCACATGAAAATATTTGAGCAATAAGTTACTACTAACCAAACATGGCCATTCAGAAACACTAATTCTATCCGCATTGTCAAACTGCAGAAATCTCCCTTGAAACTGGCTTTGAAAACTTGTCAGGTGAAAATATTAAGATCCAGAATCTTGGATACTGATTCACTCCCGAATAATGGTAATGAATCCATCATTAGATTTATTAGAACATCAAAAGGAGAAATACCATTAAACACACCAGTCATCCTAGTAGAAACATTCTAGAATAAAATAGTGGAATATGTAGAAATCTGAATTGGAATTGGCTTAGGAAAGTGACCAAATGGATTGGCCATGGTCCATAAATCTTTAGGGTAGGTCACTTCTAGGTCTATAATGTAGGACAACTCTCAATTTGACTTGACCTCAACCCGGGTGCAAACTGCGAGACCTCAAAGTAGGTCATTTAATATTCTGGATTCTGCACATTCAGTGAAACTTAACAAACTACAAATGGAATGACACTGGAAAATTGGTCAAACCAACTTATGGAGAGATAAAAATGGACATGGATACTCACTCACATGCCTAAAACATAGTACAACAACCTCCATGCTGTGAATATCAACTGGTCATAAAAGGAAAACCTCCGAAGTGGGGTACTTTATAAAATTATGGAAAGACACAAATGTAAATATTTGGAAACACCTCCAAAAGGCTATTCCCTAAACATGCCAGAACTGAAAACTAAAATCTCAAACCCATTATATAGGTAAGGTGTTCATCACCTTTCATTTGACATATATAATGGTATGCCACAATTTTGTAATTTTCTTGATGAGCTTGCATTTTTGTTTGCAAATAGTCTAATGCACCATAATATCACTTTACTTTTGTGAAATAGGTACTTTTTGAGTTTCAATTTCATGATTAGACATGCTTGATTAGCTCTCCTTATCATCTTTTTCATGATTAGACATGCTTGATTTGAGTTTGTGATTGTAGGACACATGCCAAAGATAGAAACAAAAATACTGAGAGACCATGTTGGGACTAATGATGAGGAGAGCTCTAATAGTTCATGATTAGACATGCTTGATTTGAGTTTGTGATTGCAGGACGCATGCCAAAGATAGAAACAAAAAGACTATTGATGCTTTTGTGTAGGTTGTCCATGAAGGAAACAACCAAGAATTTTATTTGCATCAATCTTTTTCTTAGGAGCTGTTGGAGCTCAAAAATCCAGAATATATTTTGAGTCCATATTTTCAAAATTTCTCTAAATATAAGATTAGTGTCCTGAAAATCATTGTGGAAACCTGAGTTTGGGTGCATGCATAAAAGGGGTTGATGATTTTTGTGAAGCATCACTTGGGTAAGGTGTTCATCACCTTTCATTTGACATATATAATGGTATGCCACAACTTTGTAATTTTCATGATGAGCTTGCATTTTTGTTTGCAAATAGTCTTCTTATAAGGGCGCAAGCTTCCTGCAGAAAAAGACAATGTTGTGGCATACAAGATTTGGCCACATTGGTGAGAAGGGTCTTAGGACCTTGAAAACTAAAAATCTCATCGAGGGGCTAAATGATTGTAATCTCAAGTTTAATTTTTGTGAACACTGTGTTTATGGTAAGCAAAATCGTGTTCAGTTCTACTCCAGTTCTCACAAGTCTTCTAGACTTTTGGATCTTATTCATTCCGATGTTTTTGGTCCTGTAAAAGTTTCTTCTATCTCCAGTTTTGCGTATTTTGTATCTTTTATAGATGATTACAACAGAAGGACTTGGATATATTTCTTGAAAAGTAAGACACGTATATTCAGTCGGTTCAAGGAATTTAAGGTTCTCATGGAGAATCAGACTGGTAAAAGAATCAAGTGTGTGAGAACTGATAATGGTGGTCAGTTTTGTTCCATAGAGTTTGAACAGTTCTATAAAGAATGAGGTATCGAGAGGCATAAGACAACTCCTTATACCCCACAACAAAATGGAGTTGTAGAGAGAATGAACAGGACAATGATGGAGAAGGCTAGGAGTATGCTTAGTGGAGCTGGTTTAGAACAAAGGTTTTGGGCTGAAGCTGTGGCCATTGCTTGCTATCTAGTTAACAGATCTCCTACATCAAGTCTTGTTGGTAAGACACCCATGGAGGTGTGGTCTGGTAAGAAGCCTTCAATTAGACATCTTCATATTTTTGGTTGTGAAGCTTATGCACATTTTCCAAAGGAGAAAAGATCTAAGTTGGAAAACAAAGCTGTCAAATGTATTTTCATTAGATACAGTGTTGGTGTGAAAGGATACAAGCTTTGGAATCCTATGACTAGTAAGGTGTTGCATAGTAGAAATGTTATTTTCAGAGAGCTAACACCTTCTCCTATTGTGCTACAACCAGATGAAAAAGAAAAGAAAAAAGATGTTCAGTTTCCTCCTACCCCTGAGAAGACTGAACATAGAGACCATGTTGGGACTAATGATGAGGAGAGCTCTAATAGTTTGGAATAAGAGGAAGAACAACCTCAACCTCAGCCCTTGAGGAGATCCATGAGAGAAAGAAAGCAACCAGAAAGGTTTGGTTATTCTATGTTAGATTCCAGTTGTGCTTTTGCTTTGATTACTAACACTGATGAGCCTAGATCTGTGAAAGAGGCTTTGGGCATGGAAGATGTAGGTTCCTGGATTGAGGCTATGGATGATGAGATGGCTTCATTAGAGAAAAACAAAACTTGGGACCTTGTCTTTTCTACAGGAAGCTTGCCTTCCAAAGTGTTTGCACCCTTAGGTACACTTACTTCACTGCCATCAGAACCCATTGCCACAGTCTTCTTTACTGCTCGTTCAGATGGTGGGGATGAAGTGATAGCTGCTCTCTTCTTTGAAATAGAAGAACTATTGCACTGAGAAATGCATGCATCAAGTTGAAACAAAGTACCTCTCCTAGTACCTCTAGCGAGTACCATAGAACCTCTCATCATCTTGTATCCATCTTTCGAAAAGACAACTTGCACACCTACATCATTCAACATACTTACAGATAATAGGTTTCATGCCAAACTTGAAATGTGCATAACTCCATTGATTCCCTTTACTCATCCATCAGGAAATCTGATAGTGACCCTTCCGCGTCCAACTATCTTTAGGTGAGAATCATCACCCAAGTACACCTTTCCACCATCAAACTCTTCATATTTTGAGAACTAGTTTCGATGAGAGGTCATGTGAAAAGAAGCACCTAAGTCTACCAACCACACATCATCAGATGCATGGGCTGCCAAAGCTACAATAAAAGCATCTCCATCTTCTTGAGATTTTTCAGAAGCTAAATCTGAGCCTTTCTTCTTCTTCTTTGGTTCTTTGCAGTCCCTCCGGAAGTGCCCAAATTTATCACAGTTGCAACATTTCACCTTGGACTTTCTAGGAGTCTTAGAACTCCCATGGGATTTGGATATGCCCTTCTTTGACTTGTTGTCATTCTGCTTTCCTCTGTCATTGGATCTCCCGCGAACAACAAGGGCTTCCTTAGATGAATCCAAAGTCTTTCTTTGCATCTCCTCAAATAGCAGCGAAGACACCATATCATCCATATAAAATGTGACTATATTACTTCTAAGATCCATCACAAGATGGTCCCACGAATCCGACAAGGAACAAAGCAGGGTCATACAACGATCCTCTTCCTCGATCTTGGCACCGGATGATGCCAACTATGCAATCAATAAATTGAATGCGTTGAGATGATTAGTTACGGATCCACCTTCCTCCATTCTTAAAGAATACAACTTCTCCCACTTGTTGAGCACCTTGTAAGAGCAACAAGAACATAACAGGAACTAACCGCTATAGGCCAAGAGCCCCATAGACTCTGAACACCATCTAAAATTTTGAGTGCCCACTAGTTTCATTAATGCATCTGCAACATTCTTCACAGTATCTACCTTCTCCAAATTTACCTTTCCATCTTCCACCATATCTCTCACAAAGTGAAACTACACATCAATGTGCTTCGTTCTATCATGAAAAGTTGGATTCTTCACAAGGAAAATAGCACTTTGATTGTCACACCAAATAGTAATCTATTCTACATCAAAACCAACATCAGAACACAATCTTCTAAGCCAAATATATTCCTTACAAGCATGAGTAGTAGCCATGTACTCAGCTTTTGTAGTGGACAAAGCAACCATAGGTTGTCGCTTACTCATCCAACTGATAGCACCACCAAACATATTGAACACATAAGAACTAGTGGATCTCCTGCTGTTAATATCACCTACCCAATCTGAATCCACAAACCCATGAATACAAACTGAATACGGAGATCC
This sequence comes from Chamaecyparis obtusa, assembly GCA_027943335.1. Lineage (NCBI taxonomy): Eukaryota > Viridiplantae > Streptophyta > Pinopsida > Cupressales > Cupressaceae > Chamaecyparis > Chamaecyparis obtusa. The sequence goes on along the minus strand of BSBK01005056.1, from coordinate 11,766 downwards.
AGAAGAGTTACCATGGTAACATATGGAGTAATCTGATGTACCCCTCAAATATCTGAATACTCGCTTAACTGCATCCCAATGTACCTGTCTAGGGTTAGCCATAAACTGACTCAGGAATCCCACTGCTTGGGCAATGTCTGGTCTAGTACAAACCATATCATACATAAGACTACCAATTACACTAGCATAAGGTACTCTACTCATGTCCTCCACCTCACTAGGAGATTTTGGACAATCATCTACAAATAACTTTGTTCCCATAGAAACAGGAACACATAGTGGTCTACAATCTGCCATGCTGAACCTATCCAACACAGACTTCACATACTTACTCTGACTCAACCAAAGTTTTCTATTAGACCTATCTCTATTGATTTCCATACCCAAGATGTACCTTTCTACCCCAATATCTTTCATCTCAAACTATGCTGACAACTGAGATTTAAAATCAGAAAGCATACCCTTACCCTTCCCAAACAACAACATATGATCAACATATAATGCAACGATAAGAAGGTGATCATTTTCAACTCTGAAATAAACATAATGATCTGATTTCAATCTTAAAAATCCAATTGACAACACACAAGCATCAAACTTAAGGTACCACATCCTAGGAGATTGCTTCAAACCATATAGAGATTTCTTTAATCTGCAAACTAAGGATTCTTTACCTTTAACAATGTAGTGCTCAGGCTGTGACATATAAATCTCTTCCTCCAAATCACCATGAAGGAAAGATGTCTTCACATCCATCTGTTCTATCTCTAAATCATATGATGCAGCAAGAGATAACAAAAAGATAATGGATGCCAACTTTGCAACATGAGAGAATATTTCACCATAATCTATTCCCTCTATCTGTGAATACCCCTTTGCAACCAATCTAGCTTTGTACCTTTCAACACTGCCATCTGCACAAAATTTCATCTTGAACACCCACTTACAGCCAACAGATTTTCTCCCTTTAGGAAAAGGTACAAGGTCCCAAGTTTTGTTTTTCTCCAATGAAGCCATCTCATCATCCATAGCCTCAATCCAAGAACCTGCATCTTCCATGCCCAAAACCTCTTTCACAGATCTAGGCTCATTAGTGTTAGTAATCAAAGCAAAAGCACAACTAGAATCTAACATAGAATAACCAAACCTTTCTGGTTGCTTTCTTTCTCTTGTGGATCTCCTCAAGGGCTGAGGTTGAGGTTGTTCTTCCTCTTCTTCTGAACTATCAGAGCTCTCCTCATCATTAGTCCCAACATGGTCTCTCTGTTCAGTCTTCTCAGGGGTAGGAGGAAACTGAACAACATCTTTTTCCTTTTCTTTTTCATCTAGTTGTAGTACAATAGGAGAAGGTGTTAGCTCTCTGAAAATAAAATTTCTACTATGCAACACCTTACTAGTCACAGGATTCCAAAGCTTGTATCCTTTCACACCAACACTGTATCTGATGAAAATACATTTGACAGCTTTGTTTTCCAACTTAGATCTTTTCTCCTTTGGAACATGTGCATAAGCTTCACAACCAAAAACATGAAGATGTCTAATTGAAGGCTTCTTACCAGACCACACCTCCATGGGTGTCTTACCAACAAGAGCTAATGTAGGAGATCTGTTAACCAGATAGCAAGCAGTGGCCATAGCTTCAGCCCAAAACCTTTGTTCTAAACCAGCTCCACTAAGCATACTCCTAGCCTTCTCCATCAGTGTCATGTTCATTCTCTCTGCAACTCCATTTTTTTTTGGAGTATAAGGAGTTGTCTTATGCCTCTTGATACCTCGTTCTTTATAGAACTATTCAAACTGTGTGGAACAAAATTGACCACCATTATCAGTTCTCACACACTTGATTCTTTTACTAGTCTGATTCTCCACAAGAGCCTTAAATTCCTTGAATCGACTAAAAACCAATGTCTTACTTTTCAAGAAATATATCCAAGTCCTTCTGCTGTAATCATCTATAAAAGATACAAAATATACAAAAATGGAGATAGAAGAAACTTTTACAAGACCAAAAACATCAGAATGAATAAGATCCAAAAGTCCAGAAGACTTGTGAGAACTGGAGTAGAATTGAACATGATTTTGCTTACCATAAACATAGTTTTCATAGAAATTGAACTCGAGATTACAATCATTTAGCCCCTCGATGAGATTTTTAGTTTTCAAGGTCCTAAGACCCTTCTCACCAATGTGGCCAAATCTTGTATGCCACAACATTGTCTTTTTTGTAGGAAGCTTGCCTTCCAAAGTGTTTGCACCCTTAGGTACACTTACTGCACTGCCATCAGAACCCATTGCCATAGTCTTCTTTACTGCTCATTCAGATGGTGGGGATGAAGTGATAGCCACTCTCTTCTTTGAAACAAAAGAACTATTGCACTGAGAAATGCATGCATCAAACTGAAACAAAGTACCTCTCCTAGTACCTCTAGCGAGTACCATAGAACCTCTCATCATCTTGTATCCATCTTTTGAAAAGACAACTTGCACACCTACATCATTCAACATACTTATAGATAATAGGTTTTGTGCCAAACCTAGAATGTGCATAACTCCATTGATTCCCTTTACTCATCCATCAAGAAATTTTATAGTGACCCTTCCATGTCCAACTATCTTTAGGTAAGAATCATCACCCAAGTACACCTTTCCACCATCAAACTCTTCATATTTTTAGAACCAGTTTCGATGAGAGGTCATGTGAAAAGAAGCACCCGAGTCTACCAACCACACATCATCAGATGCATGGGCTGCCAAAGCTACAATAAAAGCATCTCCATCTTTTTGAGATTTTTCAGAAGCTAAATCTGAGCCTTTCTTCTTCTTCTTTGGTTCTTTGCAGTCCCTCCGGAAGTGCCCAAATTTATCACAGTTCCAACATTTTTCCTTGGACTTTCCAGGACTCTTAGAACTCCCACAGGATTTGGATCTTCCCTTCTTTGACTTGTTGTCATTCTGCTTTCCTTTGTCATTGGATCTCCCGCGAAAAGCAAGGGCTTCCTTAGACGAATCCGAAGTCTTTCTTTGCATCTCCTCAAATAGTAGCGAAGACACCACATCATCCATATGGAATGTGACTATAGTACTTCCAAGAGCCATCACAAGATGGTCCCATGAATCCGGCAAGGAACAAAGCAGGGTCATACAACAATCCTCTTCCTCGATCTTGGCACCGAATGATGCCAACTGTGCAATCAATAAATTGAATGTGTTGAGATGATCAGTTACAGATCCACCTTCCTCCATTCTTAAAGAATATAACTTCTTTCTCAGGAACAACTTATTCACTAGAGATTTGGCCTGATACACAGACCCAAGCTATTTCCACAAAGAATTTGCAGTAGTCTCATTAAGAACATTCAGAAGAATGGCATTTGCTAGACAGAGTCTGATGAGACACTTAGCCTTCTGATCCTTGATCTCCCAATCCGCTTGAGATATCATTGCAATTTTCACATCAAGTGAAGTAGCTTCCCATAGATCATGGTCTTTAAGCATGTCTTCCATCTTGAGTTTCCACAACTCGAAATTAGTGCCATTAAATTTCTCCACCTCCATTCTACTGTATGAGGAACTTGCCATCTCAATCTGCAAATAAGATTCAAAATGCTCTGCAGAAAACTCCCACTCAACTTGAGATTAGCTCAAAAAACCCTAGCCAACAACTAGGATCAAAAGTTGATCAGGCTCTGATACCACTTGTAAGGAAACTTAGGTGCGGAAACAACTTCCTACACTAATCTCTAAAGGAAAGTATTGTGCAAATTCTTTTAAATCCTTACAATTTCAGATTCGTTAACTACTTTAACAATGATATTGCAGCCACATACCATGCATACAGAAAATAGAGAATGACACAAAGATTTACCCTGGAGAAAACCTTTCTGTAAAAACCCCAGCACTCCAAAACCTGGACAATGTATTTATCAAAACTATTACAATTTACAATACACTTGCAATGCAAGTTCTTTCTGAAGATTTCCAACTCTTGAAGACAAATCGCGGCAGCATAAAAATGTTCCAACAATACACTAACTTCACCTCTCTTCGCAACCCTAAAAAATTCTTATATCATGTGCTTCCCTTTTTAGGGCAACTTCCAAAGATAGCCGTATTAGGGTTTTACCATTCTCCGAGAAAATAGGAACCCGATTGTAGAAGAGTGTACAGTACTCAACTTTGTCAGTTGCCACATGTCTTGCATGTCTTCACTTGTCATTGAATCTTCTAGACATAGCTCTTACGTGTCATAGGAATCTGTCATAACCATTTCAACCATGATCTTCTTACACACAATTCAAGATGCCGACACATCAACATGCCAACTAGACATGTACACACACAATTAATTACATTATTTGCAAGAAATACATTTTACAAAACAAATAATAAGAATAGGAATTATCAAAGGTTGAGACACCTTATTCCTAACACATTATATATGTCAAATGAAAGGTGATGAACACCTTACCCAAGTGATTCTTCACAAAAATCATCAACCCCTTTTATGCATTCACCCAAACTCGGGTTTCCACAATGATTTTTAGGACACTAATCTTATATTTAGAGAAATTTTGAAAATATGGACTAAAAATATATTCTGGATTTTTGAGCTCCAAAAGCTCCTAAGAAAAAGATTGATGCAAATAAAATGCTTGGTTGTTTCCTTCATAGACAACTTGCACAAAAGCATCAATAGTCTTTTTGTTTCTGTCTTTGGCATGTGTCCTGCAATCACAAACTCAAATCAAGCATGTGAAATCATGAAAAAGATGATAATGCCAACATTAAAAAGTATATTTCACATGAAATTGAGACTCAAAAAGTACCTATTTCACAAAAGTAAAGTGATATTATGGTGCATTAGACTATTTGCAAACAAAAATGCAAGCTCATCATGAAAATTACAAAGTAATTTTTTTTGCTTTTGACCTAGTCAACAAGATCTATTTTTTTTTTCATAATTTAGCCAAGCCAAAGTTATAAATGCAAAGAATATACCCCTACTAAAATCTGAGATCTTTCCAAAAAAGTAAATTTTTTTAGCAATATTCCCCGATTTGTGCCTTAGAGACCTAATTTATGAAAACATACCAATTTTCAAAGATTGAATTTTTGAACTCTTACATTTCATCCAAATTAAAAACACAAAGAACAAACCCTCTTTAGAATTCTCACCCCTTCTTGAAAATGCAAATTTTTATGAATAATTCTCTGATTTATGACCAGAAATGAATTTTTATGAAAAATAAAATAAAATTATAAATCATGAAAAAATGATCTGAAAAATCTAATTTTCGTACTAAGACACATTTGAACCATCCCCAACTTGTGATAAAAAATTTAGACCAAAATTCCAAGTCGTTTGTGAGATATGATCAAATCTTCCAAAAACCCTAGAATTTTGTCTACAACTCAACCTGCACAAGGGTTAGCCTTGAAAAAATTGAATAAAACAACCATGCAAGGTTAGAAGATATGAAAAGTGAAAATAAAATGAAGTAAAATTAGGGACTTTGTGCCCCACGGTGGGCGTTAGAAATGTGAGTGTGAAAATGTGCTAACACTACACTTCAATGAATCCTTATTTAATTGATCTTAACAATGTAAATATAAAAAAAAAATTGAAATCAGCTAAGGCGACTCATTGCCTTCTAGTAGATAGGAGTATGAATTTTCTCTCAGATCATTGCAAACCCAGTGACTATAGACTCTATCTAAATGAAGGATTTGAAGATTAAACTATCATGCAAATGCAAGTTTATCCAAATTAGCTAACATTAATCCATTTTTAAGCACTAAAATGAAACGTTCCCATGTTGATAAATGCAATAGACATGAAACAAACTAATTAACTATGTAATTGAAATGGCTAACAATGATTGCAATAAATAATAAAAATAGCAACATTACTCTAAGAAAAATTTGGGGTCCTTATGAGAATGGAGGCCTGATTATATAGAAATTCTCTCAAGAATGAATAGACAAGATTGATTCCAGATGAATGATTGAGATTCATTTTGAACTAGCATAATCCATGTGCAACTCATTTGATTGGTTGAGAGAATCAATTATTTGGGAAGCTTACAAGGAAGAATTGAAGTTTCTAAATTGACAGATGAGTTAACATATTTGTTTTTCTAGTTAATTGGATTGTTTCCAAAATTGATCTCAATTGATTGGATGATGACTTCATAAATCCCTTTTTAGGATATTTAAAATATTTTAAAGGATTTTAAAGGATTTTATGCATTTTTCTCTAAAATATGGTGACAAAATTAATTTTTAATTCCTTTTTGTAATTAATTGACAATTCTTTATTTATTTAATCAACATCCTAAAATATTAATTAAATAAATAGTACAAGGTTGATTTAATTTTCAATAAGATTATAATTTAGGAATTAATTAATTAAATAGGATCAAGTGCGATGAGACTTAGGACATAGGTCAAATCAAATTGATGAGTTGAATTGCCTTAGGTTAGGACTTAGGAGATTTTGATCAAAATAAAGACTTTCTTGATGAATAATCGAGATTAGGGGCTTATGGTTTTGGTGACCACTTTTAGGTGATTACACTTACATATATATTATGTGTATATGTATATATAAATATATATGCATATCTCTCTCTGTTCCCTCTCTCTCTCATCTTCCTTCCCCTATCACCATCTACGTCTATTCTGAGCCTTAATTATCCTCTCTCTCTCTCTCTCTCCTAGTTATACATAACCAATATAGGTTTTGTAGAACTAAAAGCATAAAATT